>SKCR01033995.1:0-339588 GCA_019454045.1 Zanthoxylum bungeanum | reverse complement strand
ATGTCAGAACATCACCTGAGCACAAGCAAGAACAAATAAGGGAATTGAAAACAGAAGCATCAGGCTTAATCCCTCGAGACTCCATCAAAGTAAACACATGCATTGCAAATGGTACATTCTGAATCTTTCCACAAAGAGATATCAAAGCAGAGTATTCATCAAGACATGACTTGTTCCCCTTCAGCATTTTATCTAATCTCCATTCTAAAACCTGACAAAGATAAATAATTGCACTTATATGAGCAGATATGATACTTTAATTTTTGCAGAAAGTTAAGACAACAAGAGCAACTTGGGGTGCTAGTATTGGTTCAATAGATAAAATCTATTGAGTCATATAAAAGCTTTGGGTTCGAACTAGAGATGGCAATCGGTTGATGTGGACCGGGATTTGCCAATCCGGGAATTGGGATGAAATTTTTTCCAGAATCCGGTACTCGTTTTGAATCGGGACAAAAAATCATTCTGAATCTTGAACCGAACCACATGATTCGGGATTAAAAATTGTCGCGAATCCAGTTTTGAATCGGGGCAAAAAATCATTCCGAATCTTCAACCGAACCGCAAGACTCAGAGATTTTTTTAGACAAAAAATAAGATTTGAGAAGATATTTTTATTGAGAAAAAAAAAAAAATTCGAATCAACTTACATGCCCGCTATTTAGTTTCCTATTATTAAAATGCTTAATTAATAAATAAATAATAAAAATAAACCGAAAGTAAAATAAATTAGAATTTCATCATCACCATCACTATGATATAAAGAGTTTTAAAAAAGGGGCTGAAAATACCAATTGAGCTTTTTGAGGAGACGAAGATCGGAGGCTGGTGATGAGGGCATCCCAGGAGAATTGGGAACTACTGAGGGCAAAAATGTCAACAGAATCAAGTGTGGTGTTGATTTGTGAGTTGGGAACTTGAAGCAACCGCGAGACCAGAGGATTTGAAGACGATATATTGTTACAAAATAAACGTGCGAATTTACGCGGAATCAAACTCCTTCTGCTACTTTTAGCCACCAAGGAAAACGCCATTTTTCTTCTTTTTTAGCTTTTCTGGGTTTTAGTTTCAAAGAAAGAAATTTCCTTTGCTTTTTTTGAGTTTAGTATTAAACGCCACCGTTTCAATTTTTATTTATGAATTTAAAAATATAAATATATTGAAAAATTAAAATACATTAATTATTCTTTTTGATATATGCGGACGGGACGGGACGGGCACTTGCAAGACACTTAAAAAAACATTTTATTATTCGTACGAGCAAATTTCTGAGTCAATAGACATTTAAAATATATTTTAATTACATCGTAAATTTCCAAGTTCTGGTATACAATTATGTCTCCCCAGAACAAATTTTATACAAAAATAGAAATTATAGCAATAGAAAATTCCAGAAAGCACCCCCTACACGGTAAAAAGATAAAAATAAAAATAAAAATACAACTAATTATGTACTCTTTTTAAACAATGTAAAACACAATCCCAACTTCACATTTGCAATGCGGCATCTTATCTTATAATGCAAGTGAAGGAAAGCAACAACATGAACCTATGGATGAAAAAATGAAAGCAACTCTCACTATCACATGATACACTAATCTCCTGCTATCCAAAAAAAAAATGTTTATCGGCAATTTCATTTTTTTTTTTTTTTGTTTTAAATAGGGGAAAATAAAACTCGATTATACTCAGTCTGGAAGTGAGAAAATAACGCGAAGCCAAATGGATTATGGATGCTTACTATCACACACTGAACTTGGCCAAGGCTGATTGGAACACCTCTGAGAAGGCCTGAGCTGAACTTTGATCATCAGCTTTCATCTTTATTTGTGCTTTAGCTGATGATGTGTTGATTATACACTCAACAAGAAAATTGGATGATTCTTCTGCTTTTTGCGCAAAGAAGAAGAACTTGAAGTTAGGAGATTGACCACCAGAAGCAATGCACTGGATGGAATGTCCTTGCATGTGCCGGAGGAAGGCTTGAGGTGTCGTCAATGCTGCAACTCCTTGAGGGCTTACAGAAAGTTCCTGCATCAGATACAAAAGGAGATTAAATGTTTATGCTGGTAATATTATGCATACATGTATGCATGCACCATCAGAGTATTGGTGTAATAGGCTAAAATACACGGAGAAGAGTAGAAGACCCCTGCTATCGTATATGACAATTAGAAAACAAACTAAAAACAAAGAAGGTGTGTGAGAGAGAGAGAGAGGAATAAGTAATAAAAAGATCCAACTAAAACAATCAAATTAACGACAATAAGGAAAGTAAACCTGTGACAAAGCTATTGGTAATTGGCGCCATTTCTGCTGGAAAGTGCCTGGATCCAAAACAGCTTTGGAATTAAGCTTCAATGAAGGAGGTAAAGGAGCGGGTGCAGGAGCAGGTGCAGGAGCTGCTGGTAGACCTAGGCCAAGTAAATCATCAATGGCTAGGCTTGGAGCACTGCTAGCTGGTGCGGAGCTTGTAATTGCCAATTCTGATTGCGTGTTTGCAGCTGAAATATCATATAAAGGAGCACTATATTCAGACACATTGTAAGTGGGACCCCTGCTTTCTTCCTTCTCTGAAGTACTTAAAAGCAGATCCTTGTCATTTGCCTCAGCTCCCTGGGCTGGAAGGACATTATCTGCTGATTCTGCTATAATAGATAAATTTCCCAACTCATCCGAAAACTCAAATGGACCACGATGCTCCTTATCCGTGAACATGTAAGAGGGCTGCAAGTACTTATCACTATCATTTAACATGAAAACTTCCACCAAAGAAGTTAATTTACTACAGACCAAATATGGCCCCTTGAAATAAACGGTTTCCAGAGTACCATTTCAAAGTGAGAAACTTATAAAACCACTACAAAGGTAAATCAAGCCTTCAAATAAACATTAAGATAATTTAACTCAGTCTTAAGTCATTAATGATAGAATCCAATTTTAGACAATGTAGTTACCTTCTGATACACAACAGACAGACTGTTAAATTCATCAAATATGCGATCCTTCATTTCACTGCTCTGAGCATCAGCAAATACTGAAACAGCTTGCTTAGGAGGGTTCACAACACGTTCTGCAATAGTTACATTATATTGCAAGAGTCTATAGTAGAATAAGGCTCTATCATGAACATCCTGCAGTCAACTCAGAGATTAATATATACTTCTCATACAAGCAACTTCATTTACTTGAATAAGTAAACTTATAGTTTAACTTGATAAAAAAAAAAAAAAGAAAAAAACGCAGATAAAAAACCACCTGGTGAAAATCAGCTAGACCAGCAGCCAAAGCGGCTCCCAAGGCTTTCTGTGTCTCAGGTGGCCTCTTGAAAAAACACTTCATTACAGCAGTGAGAAGTTGTAAACGAACCTGTCCAATTAACATATAAATAGTCAATATATTAGCCAATAATGCAGATGTCAAATTTGAATTCCGACAAAGCAGCAAAATTTAGATCTTATTTCTATTCACAATTCTGATGGGGAAAAAAAGACTCTCTTTCACTTTATAGGTATTTAAGGGCAGCTCTATAGAATGATAGACGAACAGCAAAAAGAGCTAAACTCAGCAGCCTCCATAGAGGCAAGACCAATAACCAAATGAACCATGCCCTTAGCATTAAGTAAATTGGCTTCAAAGATATACAACACCTTCTTGAGTCCTTGACTACTAAAAGCATACAGAAGTGACAAAATATTGATTCTGCAGGATAAGAGCAACAATGGGTTGAAAACTTGAAATGCAAGGAAGGTAAGGCTCAAGATATGGAAATTAGGTAAAATCTAAGCATATGAGCCTATTTTGCATGGCAGGCATAGTAGATTGCCCCATTTTATTTTTGCATGGCCTAATTTTCATTAGAAATAGAGTAAGTGGGTTGGGGGGAGGAGGTGAGAGTGAGAACTACAACTTCGTGAGTCGTGACAGAAATGAAAGCCCCTAAAATAACCAACCAACTTAAGGCGAAACAAACAGTTAAGAAAGGGTCAAGCTAACCATACTGTAATAGAAGAAGGTTAATACCTCAGCCGAATGCTCTTCATCCCAATTTTCAATTAAACTTTCCAAAATGTACGGAGCATCTTGCATATCCTGAGAATATTCCCCCAACATCCATATAAGAGCTGCCTTTGCCTTGGGTTCATTAACATTCTGGCAGCTGATACTTCCAACAACTGCAATGCAATCATGACTCCACTGTGGATATTTTCTAAGTAAATCTTTTACAAGCACCTGCATAGAATGACCCCAAACTTGTATCAGTCTGGTTTACAATAGATAGTTACTTAACTACACTAGTTTTGCAAAATATGGACATATATAATTATATACCAGAGCTTCAGCAGTCACATAGTCCTTTTCCATCTCCAGAAACTGAAGAAGCCTATCTACGATTGCATTCACATCATACTGCTGCAGGGCTATTTTCCCAACAGCCCGGATAGATTCTCTAGCGATGGGGATATCGACATTTGCAGCATACTCACATAATTCCGTTACTGAAGTCCACCCAAGCAAAAAATGAATTTGTCATAACTGAAGGAAAAATGTCAAATTTCCAAGCCAAACTATTCTAAAGAAGCGTGAAAGATTAGACAAACTTCCATTTGCTTACCAATTTCGTATGTATTGCTCTCATTTGCAACTGCAGTCAACATTTCAAGCTTCAGCTTTTTGACATAAGAAGGTTCATTATACTGGCAATAGAAGTGTTTGTAGTCCGAGGCAAATATAAATGGTGCCCGCATCACCAAAAGATGTAGGTGGCTTAAAACTGCATAAGATTGTTCAGGACTTCCTGAACTCACTAAGGTCAGCATAGGAGATTTGATGCGTTCATACACCTGAACAAGAGAATTTCAAGAAGCTAATGTTCGTCATATAAATAGGATTTGTATATTGGAATTCAATAAGATGAAACTAAGTTAATACAGAGCCACCATAGATTAACATCAACCCAAAGTGTGATGAGATTCAAACTTACCTGTCCTGTCATAATGTTCACAATTCAAAACTAGATTAAGAATTGCAATATAGTGCTAATTTAATGACAGGGCTTCAGTTTAGAAAGAACAGGTGCCTCAACCCTCTTAAATTAAAAATGGTGAACAAACAAGAAAGCTAGCCCTTTCAATGAGAACAGAGTACATACAAATTGACTCAAACAATAAAGTTGCTAAAAAATTAACCAAACACTAAAGTTGCTGACAAATTAACCCAAACAATAAACTTGCTGACTGATAAAGCAAACATGCATAGAAACCTTAAAATATTTTACCTCAAAATGGAAACTCAATGGTTGTAAAAGTAGAAGAGAATTTTCCCTTGTGTTTGTGTGTAACCAAAATTAGAGGGAAAAAAGGATAAATAAAGCACCTGCTGATGAACATCAGTCATTGACAAGGTCACATGTAGAAAAACTTTGATGGTCGCTAAGACAACAGCACCATTTGCATGTTGAAGTCTATCTTCAAGGAGATTCATGATGTCAAATATCTCATTGCTGTCTGAGGGTACATATTTAGCAACCAATTCAAGCACCAGACATTGAGCCCATTCACTAAATTCCTTGATCCTGCAAAGAAAGAAATGTGATAAAGCTGAGACAATGCTTTCTCAGAACCTCATGTAAGCACTAAGCACTGATAATAGTTTATCAGATTTTTACAAGATTTTGAAATCAAATGATATTAAAAACCCACATTATACATTCTAATTTCGAAAACGGTCATTTGTTAGCATCATTCCATGCAATAGTGATATTTTGCACATTGATCAATAGGGATTTTCACTTTAAATTTCATTCGAATTAATATTACTCAAACATCAAGACAATCATGCGTGATATGATGACATATGAGTATAATTAGGGAACTAGAACTAGAGAAACTATCTTAATTCCACAAGTGTTTGAAAGTTCTATAACAGAAGTTCCAGGACCATATGGGTGACATATAATCAATTTTTTCCAAGTCAATAATTTTTTTTTTTCAAAAATTAAAGTTATTTTTGTAACACGAACACGGTTCCCTGAGAAACCATACTGATCCACAATGTAAAGTCCACTCCATACAGCATACCGGTTCAGAAAGTAATATATAATTGGCTTGCTGATCAAAGCTTCTCTCGCTCTAGAAGCTTCCTCAGAGGTGCTTGCTTCTAAGCTCCAAATCTCTTGCAAGGCAGATAAACAGTTCGCAACAACCTGATGAAACAATTAAATGGGAATCAACTTATAAAACTAGTAAAAATTTCCAGTATCATCTCCATTGAGCGAATGGGTTACATGACATTGCAAATATGTTTTATAAGGTGAAGGGAGTAATATCAAATAGGTAGTCATTCCTTTTAGTTGATGGGAATTGGTTAAGAAAAGAAGCTGAATAATTTAGAATTTTTAATTTTCATTAACTGAGACTTGAAAGATATTTTATCTTAGTTAAACAAAATCAGAAACTTAATTCAAGCACAATTTGTTTACATTTAGTCAATTCTCATCAGCATAAAGAATAGAATGGATAGCAAGCACCACGAGAATGAGTCCTCTTTGGCTAGCTTTTCGCAATAGTGGAAAGTATATATAGATTAAACAATCAACCATAATACCAGCCAAGCGTTAATTTATCATAGAAAGAAATCAAAATGCTCACACCTGAGGATCAGGATCATTAAGCATCAAATGCTTTAGCGTCGGCGGAAAATCTGCATCAATACATGTTGCAGCTGATATATGATACAATTTCAGAACCCCAATGACAGCCACCGTCCTCACATAATTGTTATTGTCCTTCAACCCCAATCCCAGTGGACCCACCAAATATTCCACGAGATTCGCCACCCTTAGCGAACACAAACTCCTCAATGCAAGCCCGCGGATCATTGGATCCTCATCCTTGCAATCTCTTTGTAGAAAATTTATGGTCAAAAGCGCAAGATCAGGATTGACTTTCGCGTAATTCCCAACATAGAGATAACACATTTTCTTCAGAACAATGTCTGAAGTAGCCGAACACATCACCATCTCACCAAATACAGCCGACACATCAATTCCAATTGTCATATAAGAGATCACCTTCTTGAAAAGCTCTCGCTTGGAATCATCAACACCAGGAGCTCGACTGCCAGCGAGCTGCCTGAGCTGTGATTTCAAATCCGAAACTTCTCCTTTTCTGTCCATTAACAGCGCACGAAGACACAACCACAACCAAAAACAAAACGGCATTTCACATAAATTATCTTAAAATTAAAACGACATCCGCTTATACCAAATCAATAAAATTAAGTAACAAACGCTGTTTAATACTAAAATTTAGTTCAATAGAGCTTTGAGCACGATATCGAAATTAAATTCAACTAAATTTAGAGCTTTTTTATGGCATTCAATTTAATTGAGAATTTTTTTTTTTCCGAAATTGTTTGGCTGATGTTAGTTGAGGTTTAGGGACATGATAATATTACCCGGACGGTTGAGACGGTGACGGAGATCGCTGTGACTGCGCGGGAGGAGCCATAGCTGATCGAGACGTACGAATTCTGTCGATAAATTTTACGGTAATTTACAGTGAGATCGAGCTAGGGATTAGAGAGGTAGAGACCAGCCGAGGACAAGAAAGTAATTACACGAAAACAAAGTATTGGTTTTGGTATTTGATTGTGAATCTGAAAAAGTTCAGATGAATGATAAATTACGGTCGGTACCACTTGAAACCTCTTAGTGATGTTGAGGTGGCTGGATATGATTGGTTAGGTCCAGAACCAAGAAGAAAAAGTTTGCTCTAATAAACAATTAGACTTACAATTTAAAATATAGACATCCAGATCCTCATTACTTAAAAACAAACAATCAAACACTTCATTAGTAGGGACCGTCACAAGTAAGATATGACACATAAATTTTAATATCCGTAACTAATATATTCAACAAAAAGGTATTAAGAATTATATATATACTCGGTCATAACGTATTGAGTCTTTACAAATCCTTACGACACACATATTTTATTTTTTTTTTATTTTTAAATTCACATATTCATGAGCCTTTGTCAAATTCACATCTTCAATTTTATCTGGAGGATATGAGATCACCAAATTACTAGTTCTAGTGACATGTGTATTTTACCTCTAATTATACAAAGATGTTGGTAACAGGCTAATAATTTTTGACCAGTCCAATCAATAAATATAAAAAATATATTTATACCAACACTCAATTATAAGGTATTGAATCTTACGGGCCTCCATCCTTGTGAAGTTTTTTCAATCTATATTTACTAGTAAATTTCATCAATTTGGATATAGATAAGGGTATTAAAGTATATAATGTTCATTAAGATTAATGTATTATAATGTTCTTCGAAATTAGTCTATTAAAATGTCTTGGATCTTCATCTAAATAAATGAAAATCACTAATAACGTTATTTAAATGTTTACTTCTAAAACAACAAAAATTTATTTGTCTATTTTGAAATAATGAGAATCTAGTTGTCTAATATTAGAGTAAAAATATGTTTCCCTAAAACAAATGGTAGTAGAACTAGCCAACTAAGGCCCTTACTTCAGGAAAATGAAAACAATATAGGGATCTATATGTTATTATCTGTAAAAACAGATAGTTTAAAGATAATTTACACGATGGCAAAAACGGTGCGCTCCGAAAAATATCAGTTCTCTCTTCCCCTAGTGACCTACCAGTCATCACTGCAAATTACAGTCATCGAAAATCCAAAGCAACAGCGAAACCATGGCTCCTCAAAATCTCTAGTTCTTTTTTTTTTAAAGGCGCAAACACAGAGAACAAAATGCTTTTAACTCAGCTTCCAAGATTCAACTTGTCAATATTCACAAAACCGCCACTCTCTCTTTACACCCACTTCACGCTTCTACCAAAACACAGACTCAACTTATCAGCGGCAGCACCCAAATCAACACTCGCCACAACAACAACAACAACCGAACCAATACCCATCTCTCACGTGTCAGAACCAGACACCCACGTGGCAATATCCCTCGAAAGGCTCTTTGTCCCGCCGGAAACCGAGGTCTCAATCGATGATGCCTCGTTGAGTACGAGAATATTGAAGGGTTCGAACATAGTGTTGAGTAAGTACGCGAGGGATGCTCAAGTGGCTCAAGCTGAGTTCGTGAAGAGTAGTGTAAGAACTGAGGATTGTCCCTCTGATGGGTTGCCTGAATTTGCGCTCGTGGGAAGGTCTAATGTTGGAAAATCATCGCTTCTTAATTCGCTTGTTAGAAGGAAGAAGCTCGCTCTCACGTCTAAGAAACCTGGTATCTTTTTATTGTTTTATTTTGCTTCACTACATTTATTGCAACTTGCAAGTATTGTTTAAGTTTATATATGGTTGATTATGTTGAATAAAATTTAAGGGCCGTGGCGGAGCCACTAAGATGTAGGCGGGGGCAGTCGCTCCGCTCAATCTGGAAATTTGTTAAAATGTGTTCTATAAGTTAATAAAAAAATTTGTTTTGTTAATGAGATAATTTTGCTTTTGCCCTGGCTAAAATGAAGAGTATTTCAAGTGTTCTGGGTAAGTCACTGTTAAGGGCATGTTAAATTTCCAAGGCATGACACGTCTTTTAAGAGAACCGCGAGATCACATTGGGATAAGCAGAAGTCTTTCTCTTTATTGTTTGAGTTTATATTTGGATGATTAGTGTTGTTAAAGGTGCAAGTTAGATTAAGGCACAAATAGTCCTAGGGCATAGGCGTGATGAAATTGAGACGCAAATTGCAAAAATATATATACAAGTATACAGTCAACTAAAATAAAGAGAAATCATTGAAAATATATAAAGAACAATTGTAATAATACAAATTAATGTGTTTGTCAAAATTTAAAGTCCACCCCAAAACCTATCTTAATTTATTAAAGAAATGTTATACAACTTGATTTTGTGTTGGGTCGGTCAATTCGGGTAAGTTTTTCTCATCTATTTTTGTGGTACGCGCCTAGGCTCATCTCGAAGGCACGCGTCTAGGCGCAAAAGGCACGCGCAAGTGGTTTGAGCTTGAGTCTGAGGCGTGCCTTTGACAACTACGTGGATGATTATAATTTATTCATCGAGTCCATGGTAAGTAGTGGTTATTAGTAATTCAATCTCATAGTGGCCAAAGGAATTAGATTATGGGTGCTTATGAAACAGTTGGTGTAAATCAAACTAATAAAAAAGAATAACTGGCTTTTGGGCACAATCGATCAATGAATTAGATGATTCAGCATCTATTTTGTGCAGTCAATTGTATGCATCTAAAGCCATTAGAGCTTTGGATAAAGACTTATACAATTTATACAAATTACCCTTAAACGCATGATGTACCTGCCTATGACATTCAGGCCAAAAATCATAAATAGGTGAAATGATTCTTTTGTTGTAAAAATTTAATTTGATTTTTGTTGCTCTTACTGTTATTTTGCTGTAGATAAATTACGGTTCTGGTTGTTAAGTCCATTAGAAGACTTTTAATTGAATATCCGTTTCCTTTATTGTTTTGCAGGGAAAACACAATGCATCAATCATTTTCGGATAAATGATAGTTGGTACTTGGTGGATTTGCCTGGATATGGGTATGATACAGAATTTTTATTTTTGCTTTGTGACTTTGTGTTTATAGAGTTGGGATTACTTGGGTTTATTTTGCTTTTGCTTTTGCTTGCACAATTACTTGGTTCAAATTTTGTTAGTTTCTAATGATGAAGCACTAGAACTTCTTCTTTGTACAAGTTCCTGGCTTTCATACAGTGAAATCAAGTTGAGATGTGAATGTTGATTTTTATCTTTTTAGGTTCTTTAACCAAATTTATCAAATCTAGTTGGACTTCTCCTGTTTTCCAACAATATCATAACTTTGGATTCTATGAGCACTTTGATAATTATGTTTTTATGTCTCCACACACATTCATTTGTGAAAAACTACCGCAATCTAGCCCTCTGACTCTTTTCCCACTTGCTGGATTTTTCTTGTTTTTCAATGATATCGCGACCCTTGGTAATTTGATGTGTTTATCTTTGTGCATATTTTTCAAGGTTCTCTCTGTCATTAATATTTGCTTACGACTTGCTACTTTGTGTCCTTTGCTATTGCTCATTTTCTTGCACTGTCAATAGCATCAGCCGGATCTTTTCGCTTACAGTATATCTGGTTAACCGAAACTCAGTATATTTAGAGCCTTAGACGTACATTGTCCCGTGACATCATTTGCGTTGCATTGTTTTTGAGTTATGTTTATGGTTTCATTCAGCCACATCATCTGAGATTAGTATCATCTATGCATCACCCAAACAAGAAGTTCTAATTTTATCGCATTTGCACCAAACAGGTATGCAGCTGCCCCACAGGAACTTCGAACGGACTGGAACAAATTCACTAAAGACTATTTCCTTAACCGTTCAACTTTGGTCTCAGTATTCCTTCTTGTAGATGCTAGCATCCCTGCAAAACCTATTGATCTTGAATATGCTAGCTGGCTGGGACAGAATCAGGTAAAATAATATTTTTTCGAATCAACATGCCGAAGATTATGTAGTTAAACTAGTGGTATCCTAGAGCAGCTTGCGACAAATTGAGTTGCTTTTAGAGATGTTAGGGAAGCCTGTCCTGGACCCTGATAATCAGAAACCAGGATGGTCCAGGCCGGGGGGTTGTATTTTACATCCGGGCCTGGTATTATAAATCCTAAACCCGGATTTTTCCTGACCGGGTCCGGACTTGCAACCTTGACTCGGATATTTTATATGTATTTTATAATTTTTTATGAAATCCGGATTCTGGGTACTCGGGCCCGGAATTTACAATTTTGGGTTTTCACTGCATTCCCGGATCCAGAAATTGCCATCTCTAGTTTATTTCTTCTGAAACATATTTATCAGTTTCAACCAGAAGTATATAAACGGTAATGTGTTTTTTCTTTTTTCATTTTCCCAGATTCCCATGACATTAGTCTTCACCAAATGTGACAAACGAAAGAAGAAAAAGAATGGAGGGAAGAGACCTGAAGAAAATGTTAATGATTTTCAAGAGTTGATACAAGGCTTCTTTCAGACAACACCACCTTGGATTATGACCAGCAGTGTTACCAATCAAGGTCGTGATGAGATACTGCTGCACATGGCTCAACTACGGAACTACTGGCTCAAACACTGAGGAAAATGTTTCCAGTGGATCCTTCATGTTTCTTACTGTAGGTTTGATTATCTTTTCTTTTATTTGGTGGATCTTACTTCTTTATCTATTCACTTTAATTTCAGATTCTGGCATTTTCTTCTCTCTGTCCTAATGGAATGGATCAGAATCCCATAAATCTTACCGGATAGATAGTTCCGATAAAGTATCAACTGATGAATTGCAGAATGTGCAGGCAACAATTGATTATATGAACACGACCAATGCCAAATGCAACTGTATACAATTCTTGCTTTGTAATCGAAAAAAGGAGTTGCCAGATGAGCCTCAGTTCGTTTTGCTTGTTCTCTGTAATGTAAATCAAATGAGACTGAAGTAATTGCTGTTTAATTTATGGTTTCGATTATTACTATCTCAACTGATACTGTCCTCTGTTTGTTGTTGAATCTGTTGACTGTTGATATCAAAATGGCTAGAAATGACAAAAATTCACTTCTTCTGAGCAGCAGAATCTCTCATTTTAAAGGCATGAAATTTTCGGTGAATATTTCATCAAATGCAAACTGATGCTCACCACTTTTAAACATAAACTAAACTTATTCCAAATCTACCTTTAAGGTCCATTTAATATATTACTATTGTGTTGAGCAAAAAGGGGCAGCCATTCTGAGATTTGATCACCATCTGTGATACATTGAAGATCAAAGTCTCCAAAAACAACACAAATGCCACAATATACACAGTTAATCTATGACAAAAATTTCATAATAAACACCATTTATAAAAACTAAAACTATAGAAATTCATAGGACTTTTCTCTGCCAATTTTTGACTAAAAACAGGGACTGTTCTAAACACTGCTCATATGGAGCGCAGTAGATGTGACATTTGGATTAGCCGGTTCAAAAAACTCATCAAAAATGGGGATTTACAATATTGATTCACAATATAGAATAACAAAAGAGATGATTAACATCCAAAAACAAAATGAATTCAGTTAAATTTATAGCTCTCCAATATTTAAAACTTGTAATTGATAATAAGTAACACTCATTAAACAATGAAGCAAAATTTCTAGTTTGCAAACACAGAAACAAGGGGAAAAAAACAGATTATCATTTCCCTCCTAAGCTTAAGAAGCTGCAGCCGCATTCTTCTTCCTTGGAGCTGCTTCAGTACCTAACCAAACACAAAAACATCACATCATTGTCAAATCAAAACAAAAGGGCACTCCAAAGTGAATGGCAAATTCCAGTCCAGTACAAAGTTACCTTCTCTGAAGTTACTCTTGAACCTGCGTGGCACATGACGGAGGTACCTCATGCGTCCAGTTCCGGTAGTCTTTCGGCGAATGGCCTTCACACTCCAGTTGTCTGATAAACAAAACCAAAGCAGGCAAAAGATTCTTAGATACACCCAGATACCAAATCATAATTAATGACTACAAATTGCTCAAAGTCATATGACTATTACGGTCTTTACAGATCAAAGATAATGCTATGAACTACAACAATCTTTTCATTGGCATGCAAAACATCACAGCATGGATTCCATCAAATATAATTACAAAATACGATGATTAATCTCAAAAGACATCTGAGCAGTACACTATTCAAGCATACAACATATGCTATAAAACAACAAAACGACCAAGAAACAGTGAATTTAATCTTTCGCTTAAAGACTGGCCTCTCAAACCAAACCAAATGAAGTCTTTGGCTCTTTTTCTATCCGTTGGGGTTAGCTACATTGATCTTCCAATACCATTGTGCTTTATCCGAAATCATAGTTTGAAAACTCCGTCTGCGCGCCTTGCCCATAGTTATTAAAGGCGCGCCTCTCATTCAGGCTCACTGTCGGTGCCTCTCGTTTGTGTGGCTCAGCTCATATTCCCAAACACGCATCTCACAACGCGTAGGCCCAAGGCCCAAGCTTGTGCGCCTCTTTCAAAAAATGAATTTTGAAAAAGAGACATGAATAATTGCCTATATCATATCATTGCAGTATTGCACGTATTATGAAATTTAAAAGTTGAATGGGAGAGATCAATAGTAATAAATATTATACGAATTATGAATTTTGATAACTTTGAAACTTTTTTTTTTAAAGTTATGACTTTTTTTCCATGTGATATGATTGTTAATTTTACTTATTGAGCTGAAATTTATAGGATAAATTTATTAAATACAATTTATATGAATTACTCCCATTGAGAAATTAATATAAAAGCAAAAAAATCAGGCTACATGATGCGCCTCACATCAATCAGGCGTGCGCCTCATATTGCGCCTTGCGCCTAGGCCCCAGGAGGACCTTGGCGCATCGGTGCTCCTTGCGCCTTTGACAACTATGGTCATGCCTCAAACCGAGTTTTCAGTAGGCTTGCGTCTAGGGCCTGAGTCGGCCCGCCTCATGAAGTCTCGAGCCAGGGCGGTCTGAGGCGGTTTGAAGAGGACGCCTCGACTCAAAAGCCTTAAAGTTATTATTTTTTAAAAAATAAAAAATTATATAAAGGAGCTAAAAATTGGGACAAAGAGTCATGACTTGAGCTTTCTTATAGACTAAAAAATATATAAATCAAAATTTTCAATTTTAAAATCCTAACCGGCAGTGTTGTTAACCGCGTTGACAAGATAGCTCGACCCCGACACTTCGCCAAAAATGGCAAAATAATTATTATATTTTAAAATAACCAACATTACTATTATATTCGTTTATTAGTTATAATTTGTTATTAATAAATTTATTTATGATAAGAATTATATATGATGATGACTCTTTGGAGGATGACACTTCAGACCCACATTTCATGCTAATAAACACAAATGATAACTTAGTTAGAGATTAACAGTCATTTTATTTCATAACATATTTTGTTTAGTTTTGATGGATGCTTTTATGTATTAGTTGATATGGATTTGTTATGGATAATTTATTTTGATGCTTTTAGTTTTTCCATATTCGGATTAAGTCTGTTGCCTGGACCGTCTCGGCTCACGCGGGGACCGTCTCGCACCACATACCGAGTTTTCGAACTTTGTTTGAAATCATTGTTTCATTAAGCTCAATAAAATTTAGATTTCTCTTTATGATTTCTGTTATGTCAACTTCGCTCATCCTCATCTCGCTTGACATATAACCACACAATCCGCTCTCATTTTCTCACCGGGTCACTAAAAACACTAGCCTCCCACGATAAACTCACTAATTATTGCTAACTTTATGAGCAAATACCACAATCCTTTTATCTAAACAACAAACTCCGATCACAGAAAAGTAAATTAGGAAGACAATTAAATTGCTTTCACTGCTCTAAATCAACCGAAACCAAACAAATCACTATCAATTAAACAGAAAAATAAATAAAAACGTACATTTTCTGACACGGGCAGCTGGATAAGCGCAAGCACTACATCGACTCTTCTGGAGGTGGAAGCTCCTGCGTCCGCATCTCACGCACAGCGTGTGCGTCTTGTTCCTTCTCTTGCCAAAACTTCCAGTTCCTTTCCCCTTTCATTCAAAACAAAAATCAACCCATCAACTTATATTCCACATAATTACTTTCAGTTACATATAGACAAACAAATTCATATGAATTTGGAGAGAAAAGAGAGTACCATTTCTTCGGTTGCAACAAAAAACCCTAGACTTTTACTGAAAATTTGTTTAGGCTTCTTATAGGTCTGAATTAGGGTTTTTTCTTTCGGATCTTAAGTGGGTCGGGTTATTATTCCTGTTTGGACGAGCCCGTGGGTATAGCCTTATAGGGCAGTAGAAAAGCTCGAGATTCGTCAGGTCCATTCATTTTTAGGGCTTTGCTACGAGTGGTAATTTGGGTTTATGCATGGCAGAAAAGCCCGAAGCCCGGCCCGGCCCGGCAAGTCCGGCCCGGCCCGGGCGGGCTTTGGCCCGGCCCTGGGTAACACGGGCCCGGGCCGGGCTTCACCCAAAAAGCCCGGGCCCGGCCCGGCCCGGGCTTAAAATAAATAAATAAACATTTTAATTTATAAAATATATAAATTTTTTTAATAAATTTTTTATATTTATAATTTTTTATAATAAAAACATCGGTTCCGGGCTTAAAATAAATAAATAAATATTTTAATTTATAAAATATATATATTTTTATAATAAATTTTTTATATTTATAACTTTTTATAATAAAAAAATCGGGTTCGGACTTAAAATATATATATTTATATAATAAATAATTTTATTTTTAATTAAAAAAATAGGCCCGGGCCCGGCCCGGCCCGATGACAGCACGGGCCCGGCCCGAACTCGGCCCGTTGCCATGCATATTTGGGTTATGATTCATTTATTCGTTCGATTCGATTCGCTTTAAAGTGAATACGGATTTAAAAAATGGATTTGTTTAATAAATGGATCAATTTAATTCAATTCGATTAAATTCGTTTATTAAACGAATCGAATACGAATTTAAGCTCATGAATTCGTTTATTAGTTTATGATTCGTTTTATTATTTTCTTTTACTAGTTATTGTTATTTTTCAATTAAGATTCGAGAAATTATGACTAATTACTACAGAATAATAATATTTTCGATATTTGGTGAAGTATTTTTAATAAAGAATTAATGTAAATCAACTGTGGTAAATTATGATATTAAATAATAAACGAATCATGATATTAGGATTTGTTTAATAAATGAATCGAATACGAATCTATCACATTTCGATTTGTTTAGGATTCGATACAAATTCGATTCGTTTAGGATTCGATACAAATTCGATTCATTGATTCGTTTTGCCACCCTTAGTCCCGACCAAATTTAGGTGAAAAAGTATGTGTCCTATAAAATAAAAAATATAATTTAAATATATATATTTAAGATCCAATACAGAAAATATCAAAAAATTTGATTTTTATTTTTATTTTTAAGTATTAAAAAAATTTAAAAATTAGTTTTTATTCCTGACCCGATCTGGCCTGTTGTCACTTTTAGTGGGATATATATAACAACCTTTCTTATTTGGGTCCCCTTTTATCTTTTTATGTAACATCACATATCCAGAAATGTTACCGGCATGCGATAGATTATCCTATCACCCTCAGCCTCTTTCTGACTGTCTATAACATCTATTGAACTCGTTACACACCATAACATATAGTTTATGCATAAAACACATGACGATGTGCCCAATTTTAAAATAAAAATATGAAACTGAATAACTTATATGAACTGGCTTCTTACGACAAACTTTATTAATACTGATAATTTTTTACATAATTTCCTAAAATATAATCATGGCTATGACTATTCAATGCTAAAAGTACTCAACTCGACGGACCCATGACACCTTAGTAACTGCAAAACAGTATCTGATTCTACGAGTTCATCCTCCGAAAATCCTGCAAAATAGAACTGAAGTAGTGGGGCGAGTATTTTAGAATACTTAGTGAGTAGGCACAAAACGGAAAAAAAAGTATAATTGCACGCATATATAAACATTTTAAGAAACATTTGTAAGATTGGAAAGTAAAAGTGATCAAAATATTTAATTAACTGGAAACATATGAACTTCCATGTACATAGAATTCATCTTTGTAGCTATATAAAACATTATGAGAATTTGAATATTTGTTCGTATGAAATAAACTTTTAAAACCACTTAAACAAACTTTATTCATAAATTTTGTACTGTTATATAAACTGAATTCATGCATCAGAACGCACTTTTCAGAAAATTTCATAGGCTATATAAAAATCATATTGTAACAAGTAACAAAAATCATTCTATTTTGGAAATTCTAAAACAAAAAGGAGTCTCTAAAAGATTTTGGAACCAACTCAACCGAACGAGCCCAGAAATCTCGACCATGGTGGACACTGGACACACAGAGCACATAATACATACTGTAACATCATAACATATAAATATTCAAATCAACATATCATAATCATCAAGCAAAATTCCTTTCAGAAAACTTTTCACAAAATCTTATTTAAAAAAAAAATTCAGTAATCAACAAATATAATACATAAAAACATAATTCATAATCTAGTAGAAAAAAGCATTTAAACAAAAATCACATCTTATTAATCATATCAACCATCTCAACATATGTGTTGATAGTGATTTTGTGATCAAGTACTTTGAACAGCTCGGCAAGGACAGAAAGAGAATTTCTCCTTTTGAGAGGATAAAAAGTCTGAGGATATTAGCGATTCCTTGACCAGACATAGTATTCAGACCTGGTCTCAAGGATTTGACCGACCCTAGGAAGTAATATAATGCAGATATCAGAGATCGACGATATCAGAACCGACCCCGACCACTATAACTCGGTAGCTCGGGTCAGTCCTATCTTTTCTCCCCGATCAGAAGAATGAGCTCGAATATTACGGATAAGGTCGGACGTAGCTCGATTAGTTTGGCACGAGAGTTTGCCGTCCTCATGAAGTCCGACGTGTAACCAGGACAGTTTGGGCATTTCCCCATGACACTTGCCACCGCATGAAAGGATATTTACAGGCTGTCTTCTTAAAGGTTGAGTGTGGTGTATTCCCAAGAAGGATGATTTAATGAAAAGTCAGATGGCAGACTTACTTTCGGCGGGACAGTTGGGGCCGAGAGCCCATAAAAAAGCGGGAAATCCATATGGCTGATGTCATGAAGATATGAGAACAATGTTACTTTTTCTTAGTATATAAGGGGATGGCAAACACACTTGTAGGGGTTAGAAAAATTCATTGGGGTGCACTATTTGTAAGAAAACACTAAGCAAACCTACTCGGTATTACGCGACCACTCTTGAGAAGAGGTCGGCCGAGCTTGATTCCATTATAAAATCAGTATTTTACTTTGTTCCCGTGGACATAGGTTAGATCCATTCCACCGAACCACGTAAATCCTTTGTTGATTTTTTGTTTGTTCTCATCTTCTGTTAAATTTGTATTTGGCCCCCATAAACCAAATAAATTCACAGTTGGAGGAGATTATTCTAGGAGCGGTATTCCAAACTTGCCCTTGGAATGAAAATCACATGTCGACAGTTGGCGCCGTCTGTGGGGAGAGAATAAAAAACAGTTGACGTAGTAAGGCAATGCAGAAGGCAGAAACCATAGATCATCGGAGGGTTTAACGACGGAGTGGATGGCGAGAATGGAAGAAAACATGAGAAAAGAAAGGGAGACAAATCAGATCTTCATGAAGGCCATGACGAAAAAACTGGAAAGGCTAGAAAAGATGAACGATGAAAAGTTGGATGTTGGTCCAAACTAGAGGAGAGATGAGATAACGAAAGAAAATAGGGTTGTTGGCCTTGGCGGAGATGATGAGCCCGGGATGAGGGATCTCCAGAGGGTGAGATCTGTAGTGATAGCCGGAGCCTTTCCGACAGAAAAAGTTTGGGAAGAAGAAGAAGAGATGCAAACTCTGGAGTCTTTCAGTAATAGCCCACGTTTTAAAAAGGATGGGCATGAAAGACATGGTGGGGAAGATCGAGAGGTGTCCAGCCACAGCGGACGTCATGCTCGGAGTAGCAGGAGTGAAAAATCCCGTGGGAGGCAGCATGATAATACTGACGACCAGATGAAAGACTGGTTCAAGAAAGAAATGAGAAAACAGGAAGAAAATATGAAGACAGATAAATGAGATGGTCAGGTCGGGAGGTTGTGGACTCACCTGAGGATCTAGGACGTGCAGGATTACGCCACTGCTCTAGAGTTGGCCATGAAGTTTATTTTGATGGAGGGAACAGAAAGGAAAGGTGAAAAAACTCACTGGGGACCACTGAAAGACATGTAAGGAGTTCCCGATCGGCCTCCAGAATTGTCCAGAGATACTTTCACCGAGCTCGGTTCATAAGAGCCCTGGAATAGTTGATCAGAAGCATCAGAAGAAAAGTTCAGACCAGAAGAGTATTACTGGAAAATTATATATGAAAGCCGAAAATCTATCTTAGAGCCTATTTTAAAATGACCGCAAATAATTATAAGAAGGGCAGTAGATCCCATGAATATGAATAAGTCTTTCCTCTTTAAATTAAAGCTTGTCCCATTTACTTGTTTTTTTTTTATTTGAATGGGAAAGACGTGTTTAATATTCTTGGGATATGCTCATGGTGAAGGAGTGTTCGGTAACTGGAGAGAACACCAAGCCCGCGGCACGCCAATCCCATATGTCATTATCAAACCCCCGGGTGGAAGCGTTCTGACCCAGGTACTTTCACTTTTAAGGATCCTTAACGCATCAAAGGATGAAATACATGTGGGAAAAGCATGAACCCCTCGTGGCACACCAATTCCAGGTGTCATTATCAAATCCCCGAGGCCGGAATATTACTACCCCATAACTCGCATTTTTTAGGAATAACTCGGGTAAGCCGAACCTAGGGAGGTTTCTGTCCCTGCAAGTTGTCTGGCCGATCCCGTTGAGAACCACCAGGCACACGGCATGGGGATGGTCGAATAGCTTCCACGACCTTTGTGATCTTGGGTAAGCCTGACCCAAGAAGGTTTCTGGCCCTACGAGTTGGCTGACGAGTCCCGTTGAGAACCATCAGATGCACAACGCGGGGAAGGTCTTAGTGCCCCCGTGACTCTTGCAGCCTTAAGGGATGGCAAACACATGGAGGTTTCTTCCCCCGTGAGTTATCTGCCTAACCACCTCGGATCAAGAGAAGCATAGCGCGAGGAGGACCAGAGGGTCTCCGTGGCATTTGTAGACTTCAGACCCGCCTAACATGGACCCCGATTTATGGAATTGGCCACTCACTGATCCATAGCCCGGTTAACCGGGATACTAAATTGTAAGGTTCAGAATTGTTATTTTGGACGGCACCAGGCAAGACGCTGCCTTGAGGCACCCAAGTTGTTGTCCTTTTATATCTGAGTGGAATATTTGCTAAGCCACCTCCGCTGTACTAACCTTGTCCTGGTCTCATTTTTGTTTTTACGGATGCCCGACAAAGAGATGCCTATGCCAGGATCAACAGAGCACTGGAGGTCGAAAATATTCCCTCGCAGATGTCTCATTTGTTCCACTGGGTCGGGACTGCATTCGTTTCACTGAGGCCAAGTATTTTACCAGCTCGGATTTGGGTAAGGACTCACCGAGTCTGGATTTTTTTATCGGTATGGGGTTGGAGAATCTCCCTCATGGCCGGTTCTTAATTGGTCCGAGAAGGTAACATTCCCTCGGAGCCAAGTATTTTACCATCTCAGGTTTGGGTAAGGTCCCACAGAGTTTGGATTATTTGTCGGTATGGGGTCGGAGAATCTCCCCCATGGTCGGGTCTTAATTGGTCCGGGAAGTAACATTCCCTCGGAGCCTAGTATTTACCAGCTCGGATTTGGGTAAGGTCTAACCGAGTCTGGATTATCATCGACAATAGGTCGGAATATCTCCCCCCATGGCCGGATCTTGATTGGTCCGAGGAGGTAACATTCCCTCAGAACCAAGTTATTTGACCGGCTAGGGTTTGGGTAAGGTCTCATCGAGTCTGGATTATCATCGGTATTGGGTCGGAATATCTCCCACATGACTTGATCTTGATTGGTTCGAGGAGGTAACATTCCCTCAGAACTAAGTTATTTGACCAGCTCGAGGTTAGGTGAAGTCCCGCCGGGTCTGGATTATAATCGGCATTGGGTCGGAATATCTCCCCCATGTTCGGATCTTGATTGGTCCGAGGAGGTTACATTCCCTCAGAACCAAGTTATTTTACCAGCTCAAGGTTGGGTAAAGTCCCGCCGAGACTAGTTTATTTTCGACATGGTGTCGAATTATCTCCCCCATGGCCAGATCGGACTCGGAATTTCCCTTAGTGATCAGATATTGGAAGCAGAAAATAAAAACATTCATTGAGATATCAGAAAAATGTATCAAGTACAGAAGAAAAGTGAACTGTTTGCTACACAGGGCCCCTTTGGGGTCACCCTCACTCTCAGCCCGCTCAGGGTAATTTGCTCAACCTGATCAGGCTCGGAAGGTAAAACCTCTAGCTCAGGCTCAACAGAGTAGATCTCAGTTTCAACTTGATCGGCATGAGGAGCTTCGACTTTAGCTATAGGTGCTTCAGACTCGAGAGCATGGGCCTCAAGTCGAGCCTGCTCAGGAACTAGGGACATAGGCACGTCAGCTATAGGTGCAAGGTCATGAATTTGCTCAGAAGGAGGCATGAGTAAGGCAAGAGCCTCGTCCTCTGAGAGCTCCCCCGTGCAGTATTTAATGTCAGTGTGGACGGGCCCCATGTCCACCACGAGCAAGACCATCGGGATGATCTCCGTACAGTTTACGCCGCCCTATTGATCAGCATCCCCCTCTGACTTTATAGTTCCCGGCAACAACTCGTACACTCATTGAAATCAAGATCTAGGGGAAAAATGTTGATAGTGATTCTTGTGACCAAGAACTTTGAATAGCTCGACAATGGCATAAATAGAATTTATTCTTTTGTGAGGATGAATAGTCAGAGGATATTGATAATTCCTTGACCAGACATAATATTCAGACCTGGTCTCCAGGATTTAACCGACCCGAGGAGGTAACATAGTGTAGATATCATAGACCGACGACATCATAACCGACCTCGACCGCTATAACCCGGTAGCTCGGGTCAGTCTTATATTTTCTCCATGATCAGAAGAATGAGCTCAGATATTATGGATCAGATCAGATGTAGCTCGTTTAGTTCGGCACGAGAGTTTTCCGTCCTTATGAAGTCCGATGTGTAACCAGGACAGTTTGGGCATTTCCCCGACACTTGCCACCGCGTGAAAGGATCCTTACAGGCTATCTTCTTAAAGGTTGAGTGTGAAGTATTCCCAAGAAGAATGGTTTAATGAAAAGTTAGATGGCATACTTACTTTAGACGGGGGAGAGAGCCCATCAAAAAGCAGGAAATCCACGTGGATGAAGTCATGAAGATATGAGAACATTGTTACTTTTTCTTAGTATATAAGGAGAGGGAAAACACACTTGTAAATGTTAGAAAAATTTATTTAGGTGCACTACTTGTAAGAAAACACTAAGCAAACCAGCTCGGTATTACGCGACCACTCTTGAGAAGAGGTCTGCCGAGCTCGATTCTATTATAAAATCAGTATTTTACTTGTTCCCCTTGAACGTAGATTGGATCCATTCCACCGAACCACATAAATCTTTGCTGATTTGTGTTTTTTCTCATCTTCTGCTAAATTTGCATTTGGCCCTCCATAAATCAAACAAATTCATAGTTGGAGAAGGATGATTCTAGGAGCGGTATTCCAAACTTGCCCATGGATAGAAAATCACCGGTCTACAATGTGAATATCAAAATCAGAATTATCGAAAATATCAAAAATTACAATTATATTTGAAATAGAAGTTCCAAATAACATTTATGGTTCATGAGATTTGTATCCATTCTCTTTGCCAAAAAAATCATTCAAAATATAAAAAATATAACATGATCATATTCTTAAAATTATCATATCATATAAATCGTAAATCATAGTATTTTGAATAAATATCTTTAGAACTCAAGCATTCAAAATCTTCACGTGTAAACTATTTTCACAGTTGAGTAAAGTGAAAATGTCATATCTTTATAAACATTAAAAATATATAAGCACTTATAGTTATTTCAAAATAGAAAATAATAGTGCTCACTTACAGATTTAATGCTTAATCAATCTAATTCACAGAGTTATTGATGATTGATTCATTCGACGATCTTGTAGACACTGTATTTTTACACGAAGCCTATTGATGAGTCTCTTATAAGAACACACCTGAAGATTTTAAGGAAGTTGTAAGGTTAAATGCTCGAAAGGAAAGAAGTCCAAAAAAAAAACCAAAAGTCAGAGCTCTGGCCGGACAGAGGCCAAATATAGACTATAACGTCCAGCCGAATCTTCTTAACGTATGGCCGAATTTGTATTGGGTTTCCAGAATAGTGGAAAGACTCGATCTTCTAACTGGTTTCCCTTTTAATTGGTTTCCCTTTTAACTCGTTTCCATAAACACAAAATCTTCCTTTAAAATTAATTTCCCAAATAAATCTTGTTCCTTAATAGTTGTTGTTGTGATATTAATGTCTTTAAACGAAATTAGCATGCATCAAACAAATAAATTATCCACTATCATGCCAATATTAAACATAAATCATGAAACTTAGAAAAACTTGAAAAATTGAAGATGATGATAAAACAGAATCCAAGTTGAGTTGCCTATGTCCTTAAGAACTTATTAGCCCCCTTGGTGCTCTACGGATGCAATGTGGCTAATATTCTCCCAGGATTCCTTGGATACTTCTTGTAGAAGGGGCACTCCTTTAACAAGATCTTGAACAAAGATAATGGTGGAAACTCTCTTTTACTTAAAAGACTCTCTAAGACAAATGTATGATACTTCTAATTTTTTAGATGTCAAATGAACTCAAGACCTTTTAATTTATAGGTATGAAAAGGTGCCTTTGAGTGAGCCCTTTGGTATGGGGTGTAACCCTTCCAAGGATTATACCCCTCTCCATATGTCTTTTGAGGTCTAGAGGCTCATCTTTCCAAATAAGAGGACATATCCCTACATGTTTGTGTCTTTCCCATAAGGCACACCCAAGGGACATGACCATCCTACAAACATATAAGGATGGCAGAAAAGCCCGGGCCCGGGGTAAAAAAAATCCAGGTCGGGCCCTATAATCAAAAACCCGGCTCGGGCCTTAGCATTTTTAGCCTGGGCCCGAGCCGGCTTGGGCAAAACCGGAAAAAACAAACATATATATATTTTAATATGTTTGTAGCATTTTTATTTATTTTTAGTATTTGAATTGTTAATTTATCGACAAAACTTTTGATTTATTTGTGAATTGTCTTTACATATAGTGTGAATGTATTTTGTATTTATATGTTTTTAATTTTTTTTTTAAAAAAATGGGCCGGATAAAGCCCAGGCCCGAGCCCGGCCCGGAAGACACCTCGTCCATGGTTTTTTTCCTTACCGGGCTCGGGCCCATTATCACCCTTACACACATACTATATATATTTAGAGAATTTACAAAAATCCCTCATAATTCTCTAAATATGAAGGCAGACACTTAAGAGAGTTTCCGTGAAATAAAGATGCATTAAAATAAGTAGCTTTCACCTTGAACTTTTCATACTGATTGACAAACGAATTTACTTGGCAAACCAGCGACCCATAGTCTTGAATTGTTTTACCGTTGGTGTAAACTAAGACAATTGCCAACACAAAGCTTTACTTCGATCATTTCCCGTTCTACAGTTGTGTTTATTTCGGCCATGAACGTTGGTCATGGATTATCAAGTCCTTTAGGGAATTTAGTCTGTAAAAATACCATGGAAGCTGCGTCATTCCTACTTGAAATATATGATCTACTATAAAGAGGTAATATGCCTTTACCCCCATTAGGACTCTTTTCATAATATAGTGATTATTAAAAGCCTTAACTTATCCTAACATTGACAGACAACACTCTGCGTCATTACAGGAATAGGAAAGAGCATAAAACTATACAGTGCTTGTTTTGAATTGTAAAAAGTTTCAGTTGTCCTATTTTGAACCTAGATCTTGGGATCTCCAGTCAGCTAGGTTGGGTTTCCACAATGACAATTCTTCATTTATAGGCTTCAAGCCTATTCCACTTGATGACTTCTCAACTTGATCTGTAGGTAAACCTTTAGTTAGTGAATTCGCTAGGTTTTCCTTCGACTTGACATAATCGATCGAAATTATGCCATTTGAGAGCAGTTATCGTATGGTATTATGTCTGCGATGTATGTGTCGAGACTTACCATTATAAATTATATTTTGGGCTCTCCCAATAGCCGATTGACTATCACAATGTATGTTTATCGTTGGCACTGGTTTGGGCCAATTTAGAATATCCTCTAGGAAATTCGAAGCCATTCTGCTTCTTTCGTTATTTTATCTAATGCTATGAATTCTGATTTCATAGTAGATCGGGCAATACATGTTTGCCTCGAGGATTTTCATGACACGACTGCACCACCAAGTGTGAAAACAAATCCACTCGTAGATGTGGAATCCAATGTATCAGATATCTAGTTAGCATCACTATATCCCTCTAGAACAGCAGGAATATCGTATAATGCAGACCATATTTTGAAGTTTCTCTTAGATACCTCAAAACTCTTACTATGGCTTTCCAGTAGTTATATCTTGGATTGCTCGTATATCTGCTAAGCATGTTTACAGCTTCAGCGATATCAGGTAGTGTGTAATTTGTGAGTTACATCAGACTTCCGATGATTCTCGAACACTCTAATTGCAATACGCTTGAGCCAATATTCTTCGATAAATAAAGAGTTAGGTTACAAGAGTTCTAGCTAAATTTAGATCTCATTTATTATATTCTCAAGTATCTTCTCAACATAATGAGTCTGAGATAATATATACTATTATGATGTTCTAGAAATCTTAATTCCTAAAATCACATCAGCTACTTCTAAATCTTTCATATCATATTTTCTGGTTAATACTTTCTTGGTCGACTGAATCATCTCATGATTACTACCAATTACCAGCATATAGTCTACATAAAGACAGATGACATGTTATTTTTGAGTTGATTTGGTGTATACACACTTATCACACTCATTGATTTTGAATTCACTTGACAATATCTCTTTGCTAAATTTTTCATGTCATTGTTTAGGTGCTTATTTTAATCCGTATAAGGATTTTACAAGTTTGTACACCTTCTGTTCTTGTCCATGAACACTGAAACCTTCTGGTTGTTCCATGTAAATCTCTTCATCTAGTTCACCATTTAAGAATGCCGTCTTTACATCCGTTTGATGTATTTCAAGACCAAATATAGCTGCTATGGCTATGAGCATTCTTATTGACGTGATACGAGTCACGGTGAATAAGTATCAAAGTAATTAAAGCCTTATTTTTGTCTATAACATTTTATGACAAGTCTTGCCTTGTACTTATCTATTGATCCATCCTGTTTCATCTTCCGTTTGAATATCTATTTGTAGCCCAGTGGCTTACAACCTGGAGGAAGATCAATCAACTCCCAAGTATGGTTTTGTAGATTGAATCAATCTCACTATTGATAACCTTTTTCCACAAAGGTGCATTCAACCAAGACATTACTTCTTTATAGCTTTGAGGCTAATTTTCTAACAAGTATGTCAGAAAATCGGGTCCAAATGACTTAGACGTTCTTGCTATTTTGATACGTCTAGGTTCAATCACCTTAATATTTTCATGTTGATCTGACTCTTGGTCAGCTTGATCACTGTCTTTGACAGTTTCAATAGTTCTTTTGAGAGACATTGTTCTTTGTCTTTCCTTACAAGGAAATATCTCTTTAAAAAATATCGCATTCCTTGGCTCAATTATCTTATTTGCATTGATGTCAGGAATTTCAGACTTATGTACCAAGAAATGATACACACTACTATTGCGAGCATATCCAATGAATATATAATCAACAAATTTTGGTCATATTCTAACCTTGTTAGGTTTAGGAACTAAGGGCGGCAAAAAAAACCGGGCCCGGTCCGGCCCTGCTCGGCCTAGCCCGGGGTGAAAAAGCCCAGGACGAGCTTCAAAATGAGGGGCCCGACTCAGGCCCAGGCCCGAGCTGGGCTCAACCATAAAATCCCGGGCCCGGCCAGGCCCCGAGCTTAAAATAAATAATTATATATTTTTATTTATAATATATATTTATATAATAAATTTTTATATTAAAAAAATTGGGCTCGGCCCGGCCCCGGATCGGTGACAGCCCGGCCCAGGCCTAAATTTGATAAGCCCGGCTCGAGTCCAGCCCACTGCCAGGAACCATTACTTTGGCAAGACACCCTCACACTTTCAGATATTTATAGGAATGTACGTGACATTTCCACAAGTTCTGGGGTAAACCATAGCTTGTCAACATGGCGTTCATCATTTCCTTCAACGTTCTGTTTTTACGTTCATCAATCCGTTTTGTTGAGGCAAATAAGGAGTAATAGTTTCGTGAATAATTCCATGATTGGAACAATATTCACCAAATGATGACACATATTCACCTCTTTTATCGCTCCTGATTCTTTTGATCTTTTTGCCAAATTGGTTTTCAACTTCGTTCTTATAGTGTATAAAGCTCTCAATAGCTTCATCTTTGCTCCTCAACAAATATATATAACAGAATCTTGTGTTATCATCGATAAAATGATGAAGCACTTTTTACTGTCTCTTGTTTGAACAATATTCATATCACACACATTAGAGAGTATAAATTATGAGGGTTCAAAACTTCGTTCTATGGAATTGAATAATGTTCTATGTATTTTTGCTTCAACACATGCATCACATTTATGTTGGTTATCAATTGTAAATTTAGGTATAAGTTCCATGTTAATTAATTTATGCATTGTATCATAATTAACATGTCATAATCTCCCATGCCATACATTTTATGATTCAATAATATAAGCGGAAGTTGTAACTTTATTATTAGCAATGTGTCAATTGACAGTCATTACATTAAACTTGAAAAGGCCCTCAGTGGGGTATCATTTTCCTACATAAACATCATTTTTTACAGTACAAACTTGTCAGAAACAAATACAAGCTTAAATCCATTCTTGCTAAGGAGAGATCTCGAGACCAAGTTCTTCTGAATATCAGGAATATGCATAACATTCTTCAATGTAAGCTCCTTTTCGGATGTCATCTTCAGAACCACTGTGCCTTGTCCAACCACTCTAGAGGTAGACGAGTTTCCCATTGTCAGATGATTGCCACCATCGACCTTCTGATACGAGGAAAACATCTTGCTATCATCACATATATGACGAGTAGCCCTAGTGCCTAGCCAGCATTCTCCCAGATTCCCAACTAAATTGGCTTCTGTTACAACTGCCGAGAGGTTCATTTCTGAGATTTCATCAGTTAGCTGTTCATCTTCAGTGACATGGCCTCATTTTTCATTTTCTTGCCTTTGTCTTGAGACTTCTTTTTCCGCAGTCCTTTGCCATATGGCCATTTTTTCCACAGTTTTAGTACTTCCCCTTGAACTTCTTATTTGCTTGGGAAGAATCATCTCCACTGTTCTTTCTCTTTTTGCTACCCTTTCCATCCTCGATGATGTTGGCCTTAGACTCCATAGTCTTGTAGCTGGCCTTCTCGGACTTCATGTTGTCCTCTTCAATCCTCAATAGAATTATAAGATCTTCAAGACTCGTCTGCTTCTTCTTATGTTTCAGATAGCTCCTGAAGTCATTCCATGATGGAGGCAACTTTTCAATGATAGTAGCAATTTGAAACGTCCTGCAAAGTTTCATTCCTTCATCCAATATTTCATGAATGATCAATTGTAGTTCATCCATCTGAGACATTACCATTCTTGAATCTACAATTTTATAGTTCATGAACCTACCCACGAAATATTTTTTTTCCCAACATCCTCGATTTTGTACTTCTTCTTGAGAGATTCCCAGAGAATCTTCGCAGAAGTCATGCCTTGGTACACATTGTACAGGTATTGTCAAGTCCTCCCAAGAGGTAGTTCTTGCACAAAAAGTCATCTGGCGACCATGTCTCTTCTCGCAGTTGCTTGGATATTTTTGTTTCTCCCACCATAGGACCAGAAGGATCTTTGAGGTACTTAGCCAACTGTAGCGTTGTTAGGTAGAACAATATTTTGCTTTGCCATTGTTTAAAGTTTTCTCCACTAAACTTTTCTTGTTTTCTCCATGAGCGACCAGTACAGTGATATTTCCGCTAGCCATGTGTAACTGGAAAAACCAACAGTAATCAATAAGTCTACAAAGGAAAATTGCACAACTATCAAACGAGTGATCTTATTTATGTGATATACTAAGAATCCACTCGTTGTTATATTGAACCGTAGTACCAAATAACACAAGTCCTTAAATTACGACTAAGGATTCTTATGATGGCAATCCAGATATAAATTTTCTAGCTGAATCTGAATGGACGGTAATATGGTCTGCATTTGTGAAACAACTACACATACCACTTGAAAATGGTTACATGTGTCATTTTACTGCTTTATCATTACTATGTGATTGCTCTAATTATTTTGTCTCTCTGTTATAATTTTTTTATCATCTTACTGTTAGGGTTGGTGCTCGGAGTGCCAATCCAGATCGTATTTATGTCCGATTCATAAATACGAATAATTATATTTTCCATAATATCACTAATTTTAATGATAACGCCCATGTTTTTTATACGCCTATTCGATCTAATTATGATTAGATATCTGATTATGATTAGATCAAAACTGAATCTGGTTCAGTGATACATGTATATGAGACAAAGTCCCTAGGATTTACTGTATAATACGTAGTTACAACGTAGTTTGTAATTGACATTGAGAAGCGCACTATTAGTTGTATATCCTTAAATAAAATTCCTGGACAAGATTTGCTAATACGGACCGGTTAGTAAAATCCGCTGAGACCAGTACATGTCGTATATCATGACTTGATCCGATGGTTTATCCTAGTGAACCATGAGTCTCGGGAGACTCGTATAGTCATGTAGGTGTTTATTTGATAAGACACTGAATGACTCACTGAAGTTTTCCTAATAGATGGTATACCAACGTCAATAGGAACCTTCTCGAGTTGAGCGGACATAGTGGTCCTTTGACTTGAGATACCATTGTGGATATATGAGCTATCCTCCACACTTGATGGCAGTCACATCAATGATCTAGTCATGATCAGACCTCCGCCTATTCGTTGGGTGTGGACTGATGCTCATGATACCTTGTGCTTATCAAGACAGGATCCGCCAGTCCTGTGTACAAGGCATATGAATCTAGCACGTGTTTACGATCTAGTAAATCCATGGCCGTAGTATAACATCGGTAACCAGTTCCCAGTGTTATTTAGAGATCGTAAATTGAAAGTCGACTGTATTATACTGAACAAATTTGACGTTCTGATCTATATCCTAGGTATAATACTGATGGCCTGTGACGGATGGATTATATGTATGCTATGACCTCGACTTGCATAATTTAGCGAGATTATCCGTGGTCGTCATAATCCATGAGTGAGTGGATTATGGACATGGAATTGGATTTCGTGATTGATAGACCTAAACTTAGAGAGTCCCATAATATGAAGTGTACTCGTTGACCACTTGGGCAACGTGAAATGAATAATACAGATTATTCATAATACTTTACTGGATTAAATGAGTTATTCGGATCGTTTAATGGATTAATGATAAACACATGCATTAGGAGATTTTTTTTCCGCTAATAATTATTGTGTATTTCGATTAGATACACATTAATTATTCGTCAAATGAGATTTTGACGCATGCCATAAATATGTATTTGATATTTAATGTAAATAAAAATACATATATGTGTATAAATTAATTGTTTAATTATTTAATAGTTAAATAATTAAATTATTAAAAGCTTATCCATTTGTCATTAATTGAATGATACATGGTGAGATTTATTGGTACACTTGACATGTTTTAAATTAAACTTTGTTTGTCCAATTTTGATTGGCTAATATAAAGTTTGATATGATTTATATTTAATTTAATTTGATTAAATGGAGAAAATATAAAAATGCCCCCTAACCCTCACAAATTCGGTCAAAGCTTCTTTAAAAGGGGAATAGTTTTCTTCTTCGTTATCTTATCATCATGGCCGAAAAAACTCCTCTCAAAATGGGTCTTAAAATTATTTTGGAATTCCTGAAGATTTGAAGAAAAATCAAGAAGAAGTTTCGGTTTTTCATAAGATTAAAAGGTAATCCACTAAATCCTAAGCTTAGAAATTTGATTTCTTGTTTCTTCATATGTTTAGAATGGTTCTAGGTTTTCTTCAAATCTGAATTTTTGGGCTTTTGTGTTGTGAATGGTGGATTGGAAGTGTTGGCATGTGTGAAGTGTAGATTTGGATAAAATTAGGGTAATTTGTATCCAAATTTTCATTTGACGATGAGTTGCTATTCTAGAGTTTTGTGACCACTCTGATGGCACCTAGAATTGTTCTTGGGTTATTCATTTGTCATGGGACTCATTTGGTGTTGAGATTAATTGATTTAGTCATTAAATTATTGGATTTAAGAATGAAAATTAGGTAATTTCGTTTTCTGTGTAAGACCTAGAAAAAAATTTGATTTTGTAATGAAATTATTGTCTTATGAATGTTTTGGATGTATATTGGGAGTTGGCAAAATTTTCGGAAAGTGTTTCCGACTTGAAATAAACGAAAACGACCAAAAATGGCGTTACTAGGTGGATTTTGAGCCAACCGGGTGACAGCTGTCCCAAACAGTGAATCCATCACTGTTTGGGCAGACCATGAACTTCCCCGATACTATTGGAGCTGACCTGGGCAGTTTCCATAAATGTCGGGTTGTCGGTTCGGTCAAAAATGTGTTTTTTAGGCCATTTTGTAGAAAAATGATTTTCGTAAAAGTTTTGCGAAGTTTCAACTATGTTTATATCAATATTTGATATTGAATAAATATGTTAAGGTGAAATATGAATAAATTATTCATATTAGATATTGAAGAATTTATTTGTGTTTTGAAAAATTTTAAAAAATACGATTTCGCCCAACCCGCGCTTCCGCTGCGCCCATCGCCCAAAAACCCCAACAATTATTATGCATAATCTTACATGTTACCGGTTTTAAGCATGTCATGACTCTGTTATTTATTGCATGCTTGATTCTTTCTTTTACAGCATATCCGATTAGACTTCCAGCAAGTCCGAACGGACATTGAATTTATATATCTGGTCAGCGGTGGCAATATCCGACTAGATTCCACGAAGACAGACTAATGAATAATATGTTTAAATGATGTCTTGGATTATTATGATTGTATCGTGGGCTATAGAAATTATTATTACGTGTGACTGCATTATAAGTCATGTGGAACCTCTTTTCTAACCTAGTTATTATACTGGCATAAGTAATAGATCATTCAGAATCCAAACTGGTGACCTTGTAAGGTGGTGTGGTGTGAAATTACCTACAAGTGCATAACAAACACAACTCTATATACCAAAAAGAGGTGAATTTGGTAATGGTCTAAAATTTTGGAATTAAAATTTTAGTTGATTTTACGCTTCTTTGTTATAGCTTTACCAATTAAACTTATCAATCAATTTCTCAATCACAATATATTACTAATATGCAAGTCGCTAAATAATATGAAAATATAAAAATAAACTTTTGATAATATAAAAGAGTTTAAGGATAGAGAAAATTAATATCGTATTTATAGTGGGTCGGCCAACAATACCTACATCCACTATTTCAAGTCACATTTGAAGTTTTACACTAAGTTGAATCTACAACTTACACTGAGTTTTTTTTTTTTTTTGTGGCTCATTGCAACCAAGAGTTTTATCCCTAAAGTTCATTCCAACCTTAACACAAAAGTTTTTATCCATATTTTATTTCTTAAATCTTTACAATGAGTTTTGTTCCTAGGCTTACTCACAACCTTTTACAACAACCACCTTTTTGAGTATGCTCACTCACAAATGGATTTCCTAACTACAATTGTATAAATAGCAAGATTTAAAGTATAATTTGGGCACTCACAAGTAATAAGAAGACTTAATGATGTGAGTTACTAATCCAAGAATTATGAGCCTCTAATTGATATGAAGATGTAGTAGTTGAGCTTGAATATGAGAGTGTATGATGATAAAGGTTTTGTAAAACTCTATGTTTTTGCCTAAGAAAAAATTAAATGAAGGTTCAAGAAGTTGGTAAAAACGTAATCAGGACTCTATTTATAGAGAAAGTGAAAGACTCCTCGTGCTCTCTGTTTGAGATAGTTATACCGGTACATAGGCTAGTTTATCGGTTCTGCAAAATATAACAGCTATGTTACTGTTAAAGATTAAGTGCAATACCAGATTACTGATCGGTATGGAGGCCGGTATACTAATTAGCTCACCGATATGGAGACCGGTCTTAACCGTCCTGATTCTAGTGGATGTGCAAACTCTAGCTGACCGGTATAGAGTAGTTCTGTTCTGAAGATGATACAATTTTGCCCAATACAGAGTAGGGTATACGGTATACCGTATGGTGAAGGAGACTAGTTTATCGGTCTCAGTGTAGAAAATACAGAATACGAAAGTTGAAAGCATTTTGCATATGACTCTAATACATCTAGATGAATGTGCATATGAGTCTTATGAACTTAGAGACTAAAATTATTCACTTACAAAGAGAGTCATAAGCTAAGACCACATAAGATTTTCTTTAATAAAAAAATATTCACATCCATTGCTTTTAATCACCAATGTGCTTTGAAATCTTTTTATAATGTCTGCTAATGCTTATCAAAATCTTTTGCGTTGCATCTGAAAAGGTTTTATTGCGGAAATCCGGTAATGCAGCGGAATAGTGGATAATCAAAATTTTTCGATTTCAAAAATTTTCTTGGATTAATAAAATAAACTTATTTATTCTCTTATCCAATAATCAAATTATGAAATAAAACACTATAAATCAAATTTATGTGAATTTATCGAATTGCTCTTAAACAAAGCATTTTGTTTATTTTAATCTGAAATTATTCGAAACGATTTTGGATGATTCTAAATCATTACATATATGAATTTAACATGTCATAAATATTGAAATTCAAATTGTAACAAAAATTTGCCAAAAAATTTCCCAAAGCCGAGAGCCATTGTGCAATGAATTAATATATGTATTTTGCACTTCCAATGTTCCAAACACATTAAGGAAAAATACAATCAATCCAATATTTTACATGCATCATATACACATCCAAATACACCATATGAATGAAAAACCCCAAATTTGGAAGTGGTCTAAAATCCTAATTTTTCAATTTCTTCAAATTGGACAATTAGACCAAATTGGTTAAATCCAACACTTCAATCATATTTCTTCCATTACAATCAAGCCTCACCATAATGAAATAATAATAGAACAAATCTAGGTCATTTTAGAGTGGGTCAATAACTCTAGAATGGCAACAAGGTCCTAAAACCATGAAAAGAATGCTTACTACTTCATTAGTAACACTCTATCAATTTTTTATACATGCTCAACCCCTTTATCAAACTTTCATCCATCAAAAACAAAGAATAAAGAATAGAAAAACTCAAGAACATCATAAGATGAAGCCCACAATAAGAGGAACATTTTTCTCTCTAATGGAAGATTGGAAATACTTACTTAAATCCAAGCTTTTTTTTTTCTTTGTCTCAAGCTTCTTTTCTTTCCTTTAATGGATTTTTTTTTTGTAAAGGTTGAAGATGATTAAACCCTTAATGAAAAACAAATCAATTTATATCTCTAAAATAAGCTCATGGCCGAATTTTGATAGTAAGAATATCTATAAATTATTTTGTTTTTCATTTAAAGCATTTATCAACTTATTACTTTAATCATTAAATCATTTAATGAAAATAAAGTAAGTCAACCAAAACATCTTAGTCATTAACAAAATATCATAACTTTAGATATTTATATTTTAATTAATTTAATTATTTAATAATTAAATAATTATTTAATAATTAAATAATTATTAACAATTAAATAATTAAATAATTATTTAATACAAATAGATATGTAAATATATGTATTATATGTACATTAAAATTAAATAATCTATTAATAGATATTAGTCAAATATCTCAATTTGACAATTAATTAATTGTATTTTGAATTAATCTATCATTAAAAAGCAAATACACAAAAATCGGGAAATGACTATCGGGTCCCTACACATGCATTTTGCGTTTAACCTTTAAACAACTTTATAAATAATCAATATTATTTATAATTGTTGCCCTAGTGCTCTACGAGTATGTTCATTAGTGAGACTCTCTAGATTCAGGCATATCCGTCACGAAATTCAATTTCGTGTCCACAATTTATCCACCCGTAAATTATGACGACCACGGATAAACTCGCTGAATCATACAGGTCAAGGTAAATGGCAAATGTTTAATTCCTCCGTCACAGGTATCCGGATAAAATCCCAGAGATATATAGATGAAACGTCAAATCTCTAGAGGGATTAACCAGTCGACTATTCTAGGTAATCTCAAACAGAAGATTTAGAACTAACTTCTAAATTGTACTACGGGCCCATGGTTTTTATCTGATTGCTAATCATATGGACTATCTATGCTCCGATACACAGAACTGACGGATCCTATCTCGATACTTACAGGACACACTGAGGATCTATCCACACCAAACGAACTTGCGGAGGTCTGATCTAAATAGATCGATGACGTGACTCCCATCAAAGTGTGGAAGATGTCTCATGCGCCCACAACGGTATCTCAAGTCGAAAGCAGAAGAATCAAAGTGCTACTCAACCGATAAGATTCTTATTGAAGTTAGTGTAACCATCCATTAAGAATCTTCGATGATTTTTCAGTATTTATCCGCTATAAACACCTACACGTCTTAATAGTTTCCAAGACTTATGGTTCATTGAGAAACCATTGGAATAATATATTCCAGTATACGAAATGTACCGGTCTCAACAGGTTTACTATACTGACCAAGTAGTGTAAACCTTGACCAGGAACTGTCTGAGAATGACAACATCATGATACTACTCAATGTCAGTTGCGACACTTTTGCAACTGCACCATGACTAGTCATTCTAAGGTCATTACATCTTTACCATATTAAAAGATACATTATATTATAGAAACTTCATATATTATTCATAATAATAACGTTTTACAGTAGTATTCATAAAGAAATACAACTGGGAATTGGCGCTCTGAGCACCAACCCCAATAAAAACTCCCACTTGCTCTAGTGCCAATAACGATTGTATCTAATACCCATCGACTCCACGTGTTTATCAAAGAACTTCGGAGGTATGGCCTTCGTTAGCGGGCCTGCTATATTATCTTCACTCGGTACCTTGCACACGACAATATCCCCTCGCGACATAATCTCTCGAATGATGTGGTACTTGTGTTCCACATGCTTCGACTTCTGGTGCGCCATCGGTTCCTTTGCTTGCGCAATGGCTCCAGTATTATTACAGTATAGCGGAATCGCATTCTCGATACTTGGGACAACCCTAATTCTGTGATAAAGTTCTTTATCCACACAGCCTCTTTTGCAGCTTCAGAAACTGCAATATATTCCACCTTAGTGGTGGAATCTACTGTTGATCCCTGTTTGGAACTCTTCCAACAAACTGCACCTCCATTAAAGGTAAATACTAATCCAGATTTAGACTTTCTATCATCAGGATCCGATTGGAAATCAGAATCCATATACCAGTTAACTTGCAATTCGTTTCCTCCATAAATTATTAACTTATCCTTAGTACCTTTAAGATACTTAAGGATATGTTTAATAGCCATCCAATGGTCATTACCTGGATTGGACTGATATCCGCTGGTTACGCTAATAGCGAAACTGATATCAGGCCTTGTACATAACATGACATATATTATGCTACCCAAACACGAAGCATAAGGTCGGTTAGACATTCTAACCTTCCTATCTTATGTTTGTGGACTCATCTTCTTTGAAAAATGAATCTCATGTCTGAACGGTATGTTTGCTGTCTTACAGTTACCAAAATTATACCGTTCCAAGATCTTATCTATGTACGTTGATTGGGATAACCCAATCAGCCTCATTTGTCTATCTCTATAGAGTTTTATCCCTAAAACATAGGAAGCTTCTCCCATGTCCTTCATGGATAAATTCTTACAGAGGTACGCTTTGATGCTTTGTAACATACCTAAATCATTCCCAATGATTATGATGTCATCAACATATAGGACTAAAAATACGACCATGCTCCCATTGGCCTTCTGATACACACAGGATTCTTCAGAATTCTTGAGAAAACCAGACGATATAATAATCTCGTCGAATCGAAGATTCCAACTTCGTGAAGCTTGTTTAAGTCCATAAATGGACTTCTTAAACTTACATACCATACCCGAGTTTTCACTGGACGCAAAACCTTCCGGCTGTTCCATATAGATTTCTTCATCAAGAAATCCATTTAGAAAAGCTGTTTTGACATCCATTTGCCAAATCTCATAGTCATGATACGCAGCTTTAGAAATCAAAATCCGAATAGACTTAAGCATTGCTACTGGTGAAAAAATTTCATCGTAGTCGACGCTAGGTCGCTGCGTGTAATATTTTACTACCAGTCTGGCCTTGTAAGTTTCAACCTTACCGTCAGGCCCGCGCTTCCTCTTATAAACCCATTTACAACCGATAGGAAAAATTCCTTCGAGAAGCGGAACCAAGTCCTAAACTTGATTCTCATACATTGAGTCTATCTCGGATTTCATGGCACTTTGCTATTACACAGAGTCGATGTCCAACATCGATTCTCTATAGGTGAAAGGATCAGTCTCTTCTACTAAAAGAACATCCAGACTATTTTCTTGTATCAAATACAAGCACTTAGGCGGTCTAGATACCCTTTCTGACCCACAGAGTGTGTGTGTTGAAGGTCCTTCATCTACATGAACTTCAGGTTCCTCCATTGGTTCGTTGTTTTCAGGTTTGACTTTATTAAGTTCAACATGTCTATGATTACCACATTCTGACAAAAATTATACTTCTAGAAATTTTACGAAGTGAGCTACGAATACATTTCGATGATCGATATCATAAAACAGATATCCCCTCGTATTCGAAGGATATCCGACAAACCTAAACTTTTGCCCTCGAGGCGAAAGCTTATCTTGCTGAGTCACCGTGACATAGGCATGACAACCCCAAACCTTAATGTAATTAAGATTTGGTCTCCAACCGAACCATATCTCATACGGAGTTGTAGGAACAACTTTTGAAGGAATCTTATTCAAAAGATGTGCAGCTGTTAAAAGAGAGTAGTCCCATAAGTAATATGGCAAATCTGTGAAACTCAACATTGATCGAACCATATCCAATAAATTCCGATTTATCCTCTCAGACACTCCATTGTGTTGTGGAGTACCTGGAGGAGTATATGGAGCGAGAATCCCATTCTCCTTCATATAATTCATGAACTCACTGCTCGTATATTCGCCGACTCGATCGGATCGAAGGCATGTAATATATTGACCAGTTTGTTTTTCTACTTCATTTCGGATCTCTTTAAACTTTTCAAAGGTTTCCGATTTATGTCGCATCAAATAGACATAACCGTACCGTGACAGATCATCGGTAAAGGTAACAAAGTACGAATAACCACTGTAAGCAGTCTGACTTAGTGGACCACATACATCAGAATGTATGAGTTCCAGTAAGTTAGTGGAGCAGTGTCCAATACCAGAAAATGGGGCTTTAGTCATCTTACCATGAATACACGATTCACAAGTTGGATAGGATTCAATGGTGAGATCTGGTATCAAACCATTCCTAACCAATTGGGTAAGGCGTTTAACGCCTATATGACCTTGTCGCATATGTTAAAGTTCAGTAGTATTAATTATAGGTAAACTATGTTTATTAACTCCAGTATTTAAAATATCTTTTAAAGTTTGCAATGTATAATAACCATGCTGGTTTGGACAACAAAGGATCTGAATATTACTTTTATCATATAAATACAAAGAACAGTTCTTAATATTAACACGAAAGCCTTCTGTATCCAATACAAAAAGTGATATAATATTAGCTACACATCCTGGTACAAAATGACAGTCATTTAACAAAAGCATCCCATTCGGCAATGAGATCTCGCATACTCCAACTGCAACTGCATCCAAAGAGTCTCCACTCCCGAATCGCAACTGCATCACTCCAGGCTCCAGTCTTCTATTTTCCTTCAGCACCAGCAACGAATTGCAAATGTGAATGGGACAAGCATAATTTAAAATCCAGCTGGATGTAACGGCTTCACAAGCCATAGATAAATCAATAACTGGAAAAATAAATGTACCTGATGTAGATGCTCTCTCCCTCCTTAGATGGGTAATGTAGTCAGGATAGTTCATTTTCCAGTGTCCGACCTTGCTGCAGTGATGGCATTTGTCTTCCGAAGCCCTCTTGGGCTATGCTATCTTTGCCTGTGGTTGAGGACCGAGACCCTTTTTTTTCTTCCCTTTCTTCTTCTTTCCCTTTGACCAAGTCTGGGAAAAAGTAGAAAGTGAAGTAGGTCTAGGAGGGCGAATTAGTACTCCCTTCTTGAGGTCATCTTATGTCGTGAGCAACATCTTATGCAGCTCTTGGTAGGTACAGACAATCCCGTTCATGTTGAAATACATCACAAACTGGCGATAAGAGCTGGGAGCGAACCAAGAATGACATTCCTACCGAGAATATCATTGAGAATGAGATTATGTTGCCTCAGTTGATCGATAAAATCGATCATCTGAAGAACATATGGGCTAACAGCTTGCCCCTCATCCAACCGCGCATGGAACAATTCCATTGCGACCTTATGAACAGTTACTTGTTAGTGGTTCTCAAACGATTGTCTTAACCGTGTCATCATAGTATAAGTATCTGACATGCCATAATACTGTTTCTTGAGTCCCGGTGAAAGCGAACTTAAGATGTATGATTTAACTTTTAAATCATCATCCTTCCAAGTTTGTAAGACTTCGCGTTCTTCCTGTGTAGCGTCCTCTGCCATAGCAAGGGGTGGTGGACCCTCAAGAACATATCCCAACTTCTCGGAGTCGAGGACAATCCTCAAATCCAATTTCTAAGCGGAGTTATCAGCGCCTTTTAGTTTGTTCGCATCAAGCATATGCGCAAACTGATTAGTGGATGGTGCCGCCATCGCAAATCTATCATATAGATCACGAAAAATGATTAGCAGAACTTTAAGTAGTTTCATATAATATTATAAGCATAAAATAGATCATGGATTTTTAATCTAAAAATGCTTCTCCCACTAAATCATGCATTACTGTAATCCCCAAATAGAATACAAAGATTTATTAATTAAATTAAATACAAATAGTGAAAAGTGGATCCCGTGAATATATTTCAGCTCACAGTAGAGGCACGGTCTTTCCTACGTATATTCATCAGGTAGACAACTCATTTTTCAATCACTCACAAGTGACTTCTGGGTTTCTGGTCCTGGTCGTTTCTCGTTGTCGCTACTAAGGCCGGCTCACAAGGAGACGTACCTAGGTTAAACTTGTCAATGATAAACTCAAGTTACTTGCGTAACCCTGACAGCTAGGGCACGTTCAGGATTCCGCTTTCACTTGAATTTATCTAGTATCGATATAAATCCGGTATAAATAAATCTCTATCGGATACACCCTCACAGTAGAGGCACGGTCTCAGATGTAGTCAGAGAGAAATATTTATAAACCGTATTGATAAGACGGACCACATAACATGCATCAAATACATAATTATATTTAAACCTTATTAATTAGAGATTTTTCGCTAAGTGTCATACACCATAAATCTAATCAAATTAGATTAAAACATGAATGTATAAAGTTAAGAAAACATGATTAACCATTGAATTAAAGGGCTAATCATATTAGGGGGCCTAGAATCAGACTCGCTCTGATACCATTTTGACGGGATTTTATTGCGGAAATCCGGTAACGCAGCGGAACAGTGGAAAATCAAAATTTTCTGATTTCAAAACTTTTTATCGGATTAATAAAATAAACTTATTTATTTTATTTTCCAATAAAAAAAATTATGATCGAAAATACTATAAATCAAATTTATGTGAATTTACCGAATTGCCCTTAACAAAGTATTTTGTTTATTTTAATCCGAAATTATTCGAAATAATTTTGGATGATTCTAAATCATTACATATATGAATTTAACATGTCATACATATTGAAATTCAAATTGCAACAAAAATTTGCCAAAAAGTTCCCCAAAGCCGAGCCATTGTGCAATGAATTAATATGTATTTTGCACTTCCAATGTTCCAAACACATTAAGGAAAAATCCAATCAATCCAATATTTTACATGCATCATATACACATCCAAATACACCATATGAATGAAAAGCCCCAAATTTGGAAGTGGTCTAAAATCCTAATTTTTCAATTTCTTCAAATTGGATAAATTAGACCAAATTGGTTAAATCCAACACTTCAATCATGTTTCTTCCATTACAATCAAGCCTCACCACAATGAAATAATAATAGAACAAATCTAGTTCATTTAAGAGTGGGTCAATAACTCTAGAATGACAATAAGGTCCTAAAACATGAAAAGAATGTTTACTACTTCATTTGTAACATTCTATCAATTTTATACATGCTCAACCCCTTTATCAAACTTTCATCCATCAAAAACAAAGAATAAAGAATAGAAAAACTCAAGAACATCATAAGATGAAGCCCACAACAAGAGGAACATTTTTCTCTCTAATGGAAGATTGGAAATACTTACTTAAATCCAAGCTTATTCTTTGTTTTTCTTTTCTTTGTCTCAAGCTTCTTTTCTTTCCTTTAATGGATTTTTTTGGTAAAGGTTTGAAGAAGATTAAACCCTTAATGAAAAATAAATCAATTTATACCTCTAAAATAAGCTCATGGCCGAATTTTGATAGTAAAAATATCTAGAAATTATTTTGTTTTTCATTTAAAGCATTTATCAACTTGTTACTTTAATCATTAAATCATTTAATGAAAATAAAGTAAGTCAACAAAAACATCATAGTCATTTAACAAAATATCATAACTTTAGATATTTATATTTTTTATTAATTAAATAATTAAATAAATTATTTAAATAAAAATATATATCAAATATATGTATTATATTTACATTAAATTTTAAATAAATATATTAATATGATATTAGTCAAATATCTCAATTTGACAATTAATTAATGTGTATTTGAATTAATCTATCATTAAAAAACAAATACACAAAAATCGGGAAATGACTATCGGGTCCCTTACACATGCATTTTGCGTTTAACCTTTAAACGAATTTATAAATAATCAATATTATTTATAATTGTTTCCCTAGTGCTCTACGATTATGTTTCATTAGTGAGACTCTCTAGATTCAGGTATATCAGTCACGAAATCCAATTTCGTGTCCATAATTTATCCATCTGTAAATTATGACGATCACAGATAAACTCGCTGAATCATACAGGTCGAGGTCATGGAAAATGTTTAATTCATCTGTCACAGGTATCCGGATAAATACCAGAGATATAGATGTAAACGTCAAATCTCTAAAAGGATTATCCAGTCGACTATTCAATTAGCAATCTCAAAAAGAAGATTTAGAACTAACTTCTAAATTGTACCATGGGCCCATGGTTTTTACCTGATTACTAATTATATGGACTACCTATGCTCCGATACACAGAACTGACGGATCCTATCTCGATACTCACAGGACACCCTGAGGATCTATCCATACCCAACGAACATGCGGAGGTCTGATCTAAATAGATTGATGACGTGACTGCCATCAAAGTTTGGAAGATGTCTCATGCGCCCACAATGGTATCTCAAGTCGAAGAATCACAAGTGTTACTCAACCAGATAAGATTCTTATTGACGTTGGTGTACCATCCATTAAGAATCTTCGATGAGTCGTTCAGTATTTATCCGCTATAAACACCTACACGTCTATAATAGTCTCAAAGACTTATGGTTCATTGAGAAACCATTGGAATCATATATTCCAGTATACGAAATGTACCGGTCTCAACGGGTTTACTATACTGACCAAGTAGTGTAAACCTTGACCAGGAACTGTCTGAGAATGACAACGTCATGATACTACTCAATGTCGACGCTTTTGCAACTGCCCCATGACTAGTTATTCTAAGGTCATTTCATCTTTACCATATTAAAAGATACATTATATTATAAAAACTGCATATATTATTCATAATAATACTGTTTTATAGTAGTATTTATAAAGAAATACAACCTGGAATTGGCGCTCTGAGCACCAACCCCAACAACATCATCAAAATTCATCTTGAGTGCTATGACACTAACATAGTGCGACCTTAAATCATTCTCAATGTCTTATACTGGGTAACGAATTCTTTATTCTCTGGTTAGTTCCCCGTGGACCAATATGTACTCTCTACGAGTGCAAGCTCAACAATATTGATGAACACTAAAAAGTGTATATTTAATGAAGAGAAAGTAATCATTTTACATTTATAGTTTCATTAACTCTTTATTTTAGCACATTTATGAAATAATAATTAAATTTATATTTTATATATTTTTATTGTGATTTTTATTTCTTATGTAGGTGAAATAATACTTTGGATGCATAACTAGAAAAATGGACGTGACATGTGTAATTTGCAGGACATAAACTTAAAAGTTCTAAATGAAAGAAGACTCAAATATCTATAACTTTTTTGTTTACAAGATTCTATAGTTATGAGGTTTTCAATACCGAAATTGACAAAAAATCCAAAGTGTGTTATATATAATTATTAAAGACAGAAACAAAATATGGTGGGTGGTTCTTGAAAACTTGGAAGAGAGTGTCTTGTGTGTTTTATTTTTTTTTCAATCTTTGTTATAATTTCTTTTTCTTTTAGTAATAAAATTATGCATGTTTTTTATTTAAATCATGAGTAGCTAATTTCATCTTATTGGGGTAAATGGTGAAGCTCTTAATAGGTGAATATAGATAAATCTCACTTATATTATAATATATGAATTGTAATCTAAAGATTAATATTTAATTTAAATCTCGATTAATTTTTGACAAAATTTTTTACCGCCTATATGACTAGTTTTATATGTTTGGCATAATTGAGTATCTAACCGGACTTGTTATAGACAAATGTTATCACTGACTTTATGGCTGGTTTTATATGTTTTGACATAATTAATTCTTAAAATAATTAACTCGGTAATAATGACGATTTATATATTATAAAAATAAGATTTCTAAATTTGAAGTATTAAGAGTGGATCCTCTAGCCCCATCATTCATTTTATTATTGCAGTCTAATTTAAAAATTGTCAATCACTTCAAATAGTTCAGTCTTTTTATTTCTACTCAAATTCTTATTTTATTTTACTAAATCTATTCCCTGTGGATCGACCCCGGACTTACTTGGTTATTTTATTACTTCGATAATCTTATACTTTGAAGTAAAGAATCATTTTGTGAGTGTATCATGTTTCATGGTTGCCAATGTCATAGGCACAGTGGTAAACCCTGCTTTGCTCTCACAGATGGAAACTCCACTGGAGATAGAGAATCGGCCCTGAAAAAATACCTTGTGGTATCCATGGCAATACTGAGGCTAATCATGCCTTCATTCTTTTTGCATAGCCTTCAAACCTGGCGGAGTTGCATATTATGAAATCTCTTTGATTCAAGGATGTGGATCGCTATGTGATGATGACAGTCACTTGTTGGTGTTAGGGTTGGTGCTCGGAGCGCCAATTTCCTGTTGTATTTCTTGTAAATACTCTTGTAAACGTTTTATTATGAATAAAATTAACAGTTTCTATAATATAATATATCTCTTTATATGGTAAAGACATAATTGACCTTAGAATGATTAGTTATGATATAGTTGCAAAAGTGTCGCAACTGACATTGAGTTGTATCATAACGTTGTCGTTTTTAGACAGTTTCTGGTCAAGGTTTACACTACTTGGTCAGTAAAATAAACCTGTCTAGACTGATATATGTCGTATACTAGAATATTTGATTCCAATGGTTTCTTATTGAACCATAAGTCTTGGAGACTCGTATAGACGTGTAGGTGTTTATAACAGATAAATACTAAACGACTCACCGAAGATTCTTAATAGATGATACACCAATATCAATAAGAATCTTCTCGAGTTGAGTAGTGTAAGTGATTCTTTGACTTGAGATACCACCATGGGTATATGAGACATCTTTCACACTTAGATGACAGTCACATCACCGATCTATTAAGGTCAGACCTCCGCCTTTTGTTAGGTGTGGACAGATCCCCATGATATCCTCTGCATGTCAAGATAAGATCCGTCAGTTTTGTGTACAGAGCATATGTAGTCCATATATGATTAACAATCAGATAAAAACCATGGGCCCATGATACACTTTAGAATTAAGTTCTAAGTGTTTTTTTAGAGATTGCTAATAGAGACATTGACAGGATTATCCCTATATAAATTTGACGTTTACATCTATATCTCTGGGATATATGCGGATACCTGTAAGGGAGGAATTAAACATATGCAATGACCTCGACCTGTATGATTCAACGAGTTTATCCGTGGTTGTCATAATTTACAGGTGGGTGAATTATGGACATGAAATTAGATTTCGTGATGGATATGTCTGAATCTAGAGAGTCTCACAAATGAAATATACTCTTAGAGCACTAGGGTAATTTTATGAATAATGGTGATTATTTATAAATCGTTTAACAGTTAAACGAAAGATACATGCTTTAGGGGTCGAACCGTCATTTCCTAATTAGTGTGTATTTATATTTAATATATGATATTATTAAATACACATTAATTTATTGTCAAATTATGATATATGACATAGATTACTAATATATATTTGAGATATTTAAAGTAAATATAATACATATATTTGAGATATTTGTATTTAATTAATTACATATTAATTAATTATTAAACAGTTAAAATATAAATATCTAACATTATGATAAATTTAGGAAATGATTACAAGTGTAAATGTTTGAATTTACATTAAAGGAAATGGTTATCAAAATAGTTTTGACTACTTGGATATTTGTTTTAATTTATTAAAATTTAAAATAACCTTATTCCCTTTTTCTTGTGTTATTTGGCCAACCTTAGTAGTATTTAAAGTGTTAAAGTTTTTCATTTGCTTCACTTTATCTAAGCCTCCATAAACATATACAAAAGAAGTTTGAGAGAAAAAGATAAGAAAACAAAAGGAAATCAAGAAAAGCTGGGAAATAAGTAAGTATTTCCAAATTGTTATTTGTAGGAAAAATATTCCTCTTGTTCTTGGCTACATCCTATGTTGTTCTTAAGTTTTTCTACTCTTTCTTCTTTGTGTTTTTGATAGTTGGAAGTTTGATGATAAGGCTTTGCATGTATGATGAACAAAGAAAACTAGTAAGGTGTTAATAAGCATTCTTTTGATCATTTGATGATGTAGTTGCCATTCTAGAGTTTTTGGGTCACTAATTGATGATCTATAATTGTTCTAGAGTTATTTCAAAGTAGTGAGACTTGTTTGGTGTGGTAGAGACTTGATTGAAACATTGGATATATTTAATTTGATGTAATTTGTTCATATGGATGAATTCATAAAATCAGGGTTTATACCATTTCCAAATTTGGGGATTTTCATATATGTGTTGTGTAATGGTGTATATATGATGTACATCTAATTTGGTGTTGATTGGATGTCATCTAAACTTCTTTTGAACAACTTTGGACCAAAATGCACAAATTGGGAACTACAAGGTGCTCTCGGGAATTTGGCCAAAATGTTAAAAATCATTTTGGTACTGATTTGGAATCACTAAAATTGTATTTGAAAATTTGAGGACTAAAATGAATAAAATGCAAAGTTTTGGGGCAATTCGATAATTAAGATGAAATATGATTTCTTGGATAAAAATTTTAGATTTTAAGTACTGAGTAATTAAAATAAATAAATTTATTTTAATGGACCAAGAAAATTTTTTGAAATCGGAAAATTTTGATTTTCCACGTTCCGCTGCGTTACCCGGTAATACCCATTAAAACCTCAATAAAAATAGTATCAGAGCGAGTCTGATTCTAGGCCCTTGATATGATTAGCCCTTTAAATTTAATATTTTATCTTGTCTCTTCTTGATACATGCATGTTGAATTTAATTTGATTAAATTTAGGGTGTATGACACTTTACGAAAAAACCCTAATTAATAAAGTTATATGTTAATTTTGTATTTGATGCATGTTACATGGTCCGTCTTGTCAATACGGTTTATAGATATCTTTTCTATGACTAAATTTGAGAACGTGCCAAAGCTGTGAGGGTGTAGCTGATAGAAATTTATTTATGTCGGATTGTAGACATTGTATTTTTGCATAAAAGCCCGATGATGAGCCTCGTATAGGGGTACTACCCGATAAGTTGTGGAAGTTGCGGGAAACGGACGTCGGAAGGGAAAATTAAAAAATAAATACATCCTCAGTCTGATCTCGGGTTCGCTCGATTGATCTCCGTTTTAAATGTTAGCCTCGGCCCAAAATCCCCGCAACCCACACCAAGCCCCACGCCCAAGCCCACAACACCAAACCACACGCCCAAGCCCACAACACCAAGCCACACGCCTAAGGCCCACCAAATCCCATCCAAAATACTTAAAACACACTTAACACATGCCAAAATCTAAATACATTACCTTCCAAATTAAAGATATTCCCCCACCAAAAATACATAATATCCTTTCCTTAAACAAACTAATTAAATACACCCCATATTTATTTGATTTGTTTCCTTTTTGAAACCCTATCATGCACCCTTATAAAAAGATCAAAAAACCCCCATATTTGGCTCTCACTCACGAAAACCTCAAAAAAAAAACCCTAAAGCTCTCGGCCTTTTTTTCCTTAGTCTCTCTACCCTTCACGCCCCTATCTCCTCTCTCTAAAACAGAAAAACAAAAATAATAACCCTAATCACACAATCTCTCCTCTCTCCCATCTCTCATCTTCACCAAACAAAAAGAGAACAAGTCACTCCTCTAATCTCTATCTCTCTTCACTTGGCACCTCTCATCTCATTCTCATTCAAAAACACAAAAAAAAACCTAAACACTTCTCTCTCACTCATCTTTCTCTCTCTCATTCACCAAACTCACAAACAAATAAACAAATCCTAAACACCAAAAACACAAACCCTAACTAACGATCTTCACTAAGAAAATAAACCTTAGACTCACAGCTTCCTCTCTCTCTCATCACGTCATTCACAAATGATACACACAACAGCCACTCAAACTACACGCATAACAGCCCATCACACCCTTCACAAACCATATTCAGGACTCTCTCAACCCCACATACCCACTCACTCACCGACCAGCAAGCAAAAAGACAAAGCCACAAAAACAAATGACCACAGCCTAAAGTCATGCCACTCACTGACACATACTCACTCAAATGAACACATAAGCCTCACGTCTATTTGTCCATTCAACGCTCACACACGGCAGGATCAAAGTCTAAGAGACAAAAGCACAAACAGACAAGACTAGCACCCATTCACTGACCAAACAACAACGAACAAATAGCCTCAAATAGCAACCCATCACCAACTATAAACACCCTAAAAACCAACCCCAAAACAGTCCTAAAATAACTCTAAAACAATAACAAAAACAATGGAAAAAATAGTGAGCAAAACGGCAGTGAAATTGAATCAGAAAACCAGAAAAGTTACGGAGCATTAACCCTTCCGGTGACGACACAACGCATTTCCGAGAAGCGATTTAAAAGGTAAGACCTGAGAGTACCATTTACTATTTACCTTTTCAATTATTCCTCGTTGACCACCCGCATGCATTTATGTTTTATGTATAGTCTCATTTATGTTGAGTTAATGATTGCGTGCTATCTCTTGCGGTATATCAGATGGAAACCCAGACGTAAATTATGTAGCCGAATCCGAATGGACGGTAGTTCGGTCTGTACTCGGGATAAAACTCCATGTACCGCTTGAGAAACTTTCAAGCACATGTTTCATTTTGTTATTTAATTTTGTGTTCATTCATCGTTTATGTTTTATTATTATGTTATTTACTTTTTGCATATTATTGCTTTGTTTATTCATGCCTTGCTATCACGTGTGCATGGGCTAATCATGATGGATTAAAAGTCCTCTATTCGAGGGAAATGCCTAAAGACTACCTTTACCATGATGTTTTGCCGCGCCGGACGAAGTATGCTTGATTGAATATGAAATACGTTCAATCGGGCATATGATGTCCCATATAGATGTCGGCCTTGGTCGCATCTTTTTTTATTCCGTTATTTACTTTCCATATATTATTGCTTTATTTATTTATGTATTGTTAATTTAGTGCGCATGGGCTAATCATGATGGATTAAAGGTCTTCTATTCGAGAGAAATGCCTAAAGGCTACCTTTACCACGATGTTTTACCGCGCCGGATGAAGTATACATGGTTGAATGTGAAATACGTTCAATCGGGCATACGAGATCCCATATAGATGTTGGCCTTGGTCGCATCTTTTTTATTACTATGTTATTTACTTTTTACGTATTATTGCTTTGTTTATTCATGCATTGCTATCTCATGCGCATGAGCTAATCATGATGGATTAAAGATCATCTATTCAAGGGAAATGCCTAAAGGCTACCTTTACCACGATGTTTTACCGTGTCGGACGAAGTATACTTGGTTGAATGTGAAATACGTTCAATCAGGCATTCGAGGTTGTTGGACAATTATGACCCATAGCATCACTATTTGTACAGAACATGGTGTTGTACAAATTAACTATATGACGAAGGAAATTACTCTTTTATCATTTATAATTGGATTACCAAGATACATAAATGATAAAAGTCCTTATGATTATTCCGGATTGAGATGATATGAGACAGTATCAATCCACGAAGTTTTAATCATTAAAACATCCCTAGTCGTAGTATTATCGAGATTGGACATCGATAATGCGGAATAGACTAGTATTGCACTTGTGCGCGTTGTGGGAGCATAACGACATAGTTCTCATATATTTGGGTATTGGATACTCATGCAAGGGTAATAGGAGGTTGTGTTTACCGATGGTACGGAAACAGCTTCGCTCTGGATAGACCCCTCGGAATTCCATTGGTAGTATGACTATGTGTCTATGGAAGTCCAAATCAGGGTAGGTGTATTTGGTCTTAACCTGAGACTTCCACCGCTAATATTTACGACAATCAATATACTTTGGTTTTGGTCGTCCAGGGCTTTAACAGGTTCTGTGTACGCCTCTTCTAGGTATATTGAGAATTGTAGTGTATTGGGTGCGATGTCAAGACGGAAGTATCACTTCAGTCATATGGAGATGATGGTCACGTAGGATAAGGAACCGGTACTCTTTTATGCTGCAGCTATCGGGATAATATGACAAGGTCATAGTTATCCGATTATAGAGACTAGTTACCAAAGATCCGACATATGCTTCGTATGGGGCAGACACAATTCCAGCCCTAGGCCTAGCATGTGACATCCGATACTGGATCGTAATATGCAATACTACGTATACTACGTCTGACAAAGATTAAATATTACTTTAAGAATATTTTTGGAGAATTGGGTAGGCACAATGCTTTGCTAGAAGCCAACCTTGTCTCGTAAATCGGTAAAAATATAGTACGAGGTACGTACGTGTTCGGATAGTCTGACGACCAGATTTACTACCAACATATCCAGGGATCTCATGGGTCGCTTTTCAAAGATTCATCGATGACGTATGACTCAAACATAATTAATTTGGGATTAATTACTAGAGAGTGAAAATTAATCTAGGATTAATTATGGAGATATTTTATCTGGGATAAAATTCTATTTAAAGAGAGAGAATGATTAATTCGGAATTAATCGATAAAATAATATATTCGATATATTAAACGAAATTAGATTTCGACGCGGAATTAAAATCAGATTTTAATTCGGGCAAACGAGTTAATTTAGAATTAATTCGTTAGCGACGTGAATAGTAATTTTACTAGGCATAATTATTTAATTAAATTTGATTTAATTACGTCGCAACGGAAAATTCATTAATTCGAAATTAACGAACCCGAGCCCGGAATGTGTTTGCGAGGCCACTCCGATTTTGAATCAAGTACGGTCATAAGTCACATCGCGTGTCACATCACCTGTCACTTTAGTGATGGATGTCAAGTCACCTTTTGGTGATTGACAACCAGTCACTATTCATGATGGTGGTGGTTGTGGGCAATTAATGATATTTTGCCTCCAAAATTGGTTTTGCTTTTTGGAAAAGCTTTTAGCAAATTTTGTGAAGGATTTTTTGGTATTAGGTTTAAGAAACCAAACACAACTCTCTCTCTCTCTCTCATTCCTCTCATTGGCCGAATGAACCTCTCTTTTTCTCTCCCATTTGGCTTGGCCGAATGTATCAAAGAACAAGGTAGAAAATTATTGCAATTTTTCATGATGCTAGCACATCCAAGGAGTCTTACAAAGGGGATAGGGAAACCCATTCATGAGCATTGAAACTCAAATCAAAGCTTGGAGCTTGGAGTACACAATGAGGGCTTGGCCGAATACATCATCCATGGAAGAAAATTTTTATGTTCATCGCATCCAAAAAGCCAATCAAAGTGAGTATTTCCGCTACTTTATTTTGATGTATTCGCATGTTTCATCGCTTAATTAGATCTTGGTTTGGCCTAGAAAACCCAACAATGGTATTAGAGCCAAGTTAAGCATGAAATTGGAATTAGGGTTATTAACTTTAAATTTGGGTAAAATTGATTTGAGCATGATTTGATGAAATTATTTGATTGAGTATGCTTGAATGATGATAAGTTAGAGTTATGCATGATTAATTTGATTAAAATTGAATTGGATTAATTTTTCCCCAAATATTTGGCTTGGCCGAATTGTGTAGATGCCCTAAAGTCATGGTGATTTTATTTTTTGAATCATTGGATGAGTTGAAAGACTTGGGATAAATTGATTTAGGATTTAATTGGATAAAAATCGAAATCGGATTTAAAATCCTTAAATTTCCGTGAGCTTCAAAGCATGAATGAGATCGATTTTGCTTCAATTATGTTGGACATGAATTGATAATTAGAAAGCATGATTAATTATGTAAATTGGTATTTTGGAAATGTTGATTTAAGTAGTTAATTATGGCTAATACACTTTAATTAATTGAATTGTGAAATTTGGAATTTTAGAATTTAATTAGTTAGGTTAAATTTAGAATTGGGCTTATAAAGTTGTATTTGGGCTTATTGGGCTTGGTTGGGCCAAGTTTGGTTTAGGTTAATTGATTGGATCCAATTGGGCCAAAAACCATTTCCATAAAGTCCAAATATAATATAATGGGCCTTTAATATTTTAACTGGGCCTAATGGGCCTAAATTGATTTCTGGCAAAAGGTGATTCCTTATTGGGCTTTGGTTGCCAAAGTCCATGCCTTATAAATTAATTGAAAGCCCATTGGACTTTAATTAAATTGACATTGGATGTTAATTGGGCTTTGAGACCCGTTAAGATTAGATTTAGAATCTAAGTCGCAAAGGCATATTAAAAGTGTAATTATTTAATTTTGAATTAAATAAAGAATTAGTATTGAATATAAATTAAATTGGATTTAATATTGTAGTTTAATATAATTCAAGAATTCATACTTTGAGTACTTATTCTTAAACGAGTTGGACTCGCGCAAATCAAATCGTTGTTTGAACATTGGATGGTCATTAATTTCATATTAATTAATTGGATTAGATTGATTGATAACATGCTTTGTGTGAATACATGGATGTGATGTATGAATAATATATATCGGATGAATATTAGATGGGTGTGGGCAATTTTGGAAATTATTGTAATAAATTTAGAATTTATTAAATTGGACCTGCGTGTCCAGCCTATTACCTCTTAATTCTTTGTATTTCTCTTCTCACATATTTCCCTCAATGTAAATGAGGTTTCTTTAGAAGTGTTATGTAATTGGGTAGAAGTATGAATAGTGCTAGCGGGAGAGAGGAAAGTGAGAGATTTGTTCTAGGAATAAAATGTTTTATATATCCATCCGCATATCATTATAAATTTATTTACCGCTCCTTATTATGCATTTAGAATGCATGCTTAAGGGTGTATGATGAAACCTAATCAAAGATAATTAATTGGTTGCCAATTACGCGAAAAACCCTCAATAAATATTAAGCTTTTTCCTTCCATTGAGTGATTCTTTCTCAAGATCCAAGATTGGCACTGGTTTATTGGCCAAAGTCAAGACCTTTGTCCATCACGGATGTGTTTGAATCATGAAGGCTTTGTTCCATATCAAATGTCTTATCCAAGTTGTGATTTGTTGGCCAAAGTCAAGATCACTTCTTGTCCATCGACATCGATTACGAAGCTTTCCAAAGTCAATGAGTCACGCTTAACTAGAATCATTAAGCTTGTTGTGCCCAAGCCAAGGCTTAGTTGATTTAGAGGAAAAAGGTTAGGAAAATATATCGGATATATTGACATATATTAGATATATGTTTCAGACTTAGATGTCCACCTACTGGATCTAGGAATTTGATGAGATCCAATTTATCTTAGAGATCTACCTAGTTAAATATCATACAGCTTGTTGGCCAAAGTCAAGTTTGTGTGTTATTTAACGGGATCCTAGCCCACTAGGAAACTAGGTTTCCCGAGTACTCAACAGAGGGTTAGAGGCTCGCCGAAAAATAGTGGGAGGCAAGTATTAAATTTTGCAATTTCATTTAGATACTTGGCAATACACGCTCATTTCATTTTTCGTCATTATTTCATTAATATATTAGTTGGATTAATATTTAATTGTTGTTTTAAATTAAACAGTTGGACTGTATTCAAACTACTTCAATTTATAGTTGATTATATAATTGGATTATAGTAATCAATATATTTGAATTTTACCAATCAAATTATAGTTGATTATATAGTTAGACTATAGTAATCATTATATTCAATAGTACCTGAAATCGTTGATTGGATAGTTGGACTATAGCAATCAAGATAATTTTCAAACGGCTCTAATTTTCAGATTGGGAATAGAACCTCAGGATAGTCCTGGGAACTAAAGAGTTACTCTATTTGATAGAGCTACCTCTTAGGGCTAAGCCCGGAGTTGAGCAAATAATGGAACATGATCTTTGGAAGAATCATATGATGATAACTCTAGTGCTCAATCCGTTATGCTTGCCGCAAAGACTCTTTAATTTCTTTGTCAGAACAAAGGATTAGATCCTTATAGTATGATATTGAAATTGAAGGATCTTCATAGATTTATATTTAGATCTTAGAAATATCAATTGCAATTGTAAACTCTTGGATAGTTAATGGCTATGCTCAAGGAGACAAAGCCAGAGTTTGCAAAAAGGGCAAGAAGCGCAAGACTCATTTTACTTCAACATCCCAGATGGCCAAGGCTTGGCCGAAGGCTTCTAGATGTGAGTAAAAGGGCAAAGGCAAAATCATCACAGTCTTCTAGGAAGACAAATGACATATCCCATGATGTCTGCCTAAAACTTTGGCAAACGGGGTCACTGGAAGCGTGACTGCCGTATGGACAAGGCAGACATGAAGGAAGTGAAGATGGGGCAAGACTCTGGCTTCAAGTATGTTTGTCATAAACATGTTCGCTATTAGTTTCAAAATTGGATTTTTGAAACTAGATGTGGTACATAATTATGTACTGAAGGGAATGATCTTCTAATTAGTAGAAGACTGACTTCAGATGAGATCACTTTGTGAGTCGAAAATGGGATGAGAGTCGCTGTTTTAACCGTAGAGACCTAAGTTTAGGAACTACCCTTCGGGTGTGTACTTAAATTAGGAAATTGTTATAATGTAACTAGTTTGACTAGAAATATTATCTCTATATCAGCGTTGCGGGTATACCTTTATATTCTAGAACACTAAAGTGTTTTATTTTATAAAGATGATATTGAGATAATCACATTAGATATGAATAACAGTATTTATATTTTGAATATAAATGAATCTAAAATGTATGACATGACAAACAAATAGCTCAAACTAAATTAATCAGATGAGACTTATTTGTGGCATCGTTGTCTGGGACACAATAAACAAGACTCGTATATCCACATTTTTGAAAAGTGGATACTAGGACAGATTTGATTCTATTCAAATAATGTCCAAGAATCTAGTTCATTAGGTAAAGTGCCTAAAATATCTTTTACTTGGTAAAAATATAAGTGTCACTGATCTGTAAGCCATCGTTCATAGTAACAAAAGTGGGCCCATATCTAGCTAGGCGAGAGGTGGAAATGAATGCTTCGTAAACTTTACGGATGTGGCATCGCGTTATGGTTATGTGTTTCTTATGAAATATAAATAGGAAAATTTTGAGTAATTCAAAGAGTTTCGACATGAAGTAGTTAGACAGACCGGCTAAAGTATTAAACCATCACGATTAGACCGTGATGGAAAATACTTAAGCAATAAGTTTCTTGACTAATTGAAAGGATATAATATTCTTTCATAGTGGACTCTTCCCGGAACACCTCAATCCTGATGGTGTGTCCGAACAGAGAAATCTAATTTTGTTAGACATGATAAGGTTAATCATGAGTCGCTCTGAGCTACCATTTTCCTTCAAGGGATACGCATTAAACAGTGTAATACTTATTTTGAATAAGGTTCCTTGAAAATCTGTTTGACATATTTCATATTAGATATGAACAGGAAAGAAACTGGGTTTTCTAATTCCTGATGATTTGGGAATGTTAGGCATATGTTTGGATGATACCAAACTAGAACCCAAATCGGATAAGTGCCTAATTTGTGGGTTATCCTAGGGTAACCAAAGTATAGTACTTATACAACTCACAAGAGAACAATTTAATTGTTGCTCTCTATGCGGTTTTCCTAAGAGGAATACCTATATGCAGTGGAAAGTGGGAAGAAAGTAAAACTCGATGAAAATTGGAGTAATACTGTTCCAGGCACCGATTCCTTAACGGAACACAAACAGTTCATCAAGGATGGAACTGTACCACAATCTTCGAATACACAAGAACCGCGTAAGTCGGAGAGAGAGTCAGAAAACAACATGAGAGGTATGAGTTTCTGATCTCACCTCGTAAAGATGTCAATCTTATTAAGGAAGAAAAACCGACTACATATGAGGAAGTGATACAAGGTATCGACTCCTAATTATGGCAAACTACCATGATGTCCAAAATGAATTCCATGTATACCAACCAAGTTTGGACACTGGTTGTTGTACCAGAAGGCATTGTGCCTAATGGTACTATATGAGTCTTCAATGAAGACATATATGGATGGCAACATATAAATGTACATAGCTAGGCTTGTACAAAAGGGCATCATTATCAACATTGTGTCGATTACGATGAAACTTTTTAATCGTTGCTATGATTAAATCCATTTGGATAATGCTTGCTAATACTGCATGTTTCATTTATGAAATATGGCAACTAAAAGTCAAAAATCGCTTTCCTTAAACGGAAAACTTTTGGAGGATGTTTACAATATCCTGACAATTTTGTCGTACCTACACAAGCAAACAAGGTTTGCAAGTTAATTCGATCCATTTATGGATTGAAGCAAACATTGCGTTCTTGGAACCAGTGTTTTGATGTAATCATAATGGTATATGATTTAATTCAAAACAAAAATGATTCTTGTGTATATAAGGAGGTTAGTGGGAGCGCACTGACGATGATTTTCCTAAATAATGATGATATATCATTTCTTGGAGATGATATTCCCATATTACAATCGACGAAAGTTTGGCTTTCATGAAAAATTCTTCGTAGAGTACTTGGGAGATGCAATCTTTATTCTAGGAATAAGGATCAACTGGGATAGATCTAAAAATTGTTGGCACTCTCCGAGAACTCGTACATTGAAATATATATACGCGACCTGGTGTCTAATATGTTTTGAGCATATGGAGTCACAATCAGGAAAATCCAGGTGATAGTCACTGGATTAATATTAAGAACATCCTTGAGTATCTTAGATGAACTAAGAATGCTTTCTTAAACAATGGAGAAAGAGAACTTGAAGTGACTGGGTTCACTACTGTAAGTTTCCAAACCAATAAAAACGACTATAAGTCGTAATAAGAGTACTATATAGTTTGAATAACGGAACATTGAGCTGGAAATCTTCCAAGCAAGATACTGTTGCCGAATAAACAACAAAAGAGGAACTTTGCTGCAACTGTCGCAGTAAAAGAAGAGATTTGGATCTATAATAATCCTAATCAGATTAGGTGTAGTTCTGTTAGCAGCTGAGCTATGCTACAGCACATGCTAAAGTATTAACGGTCTCATCAATAATCCAAGTATGTACTTCAACCTTTTCATCTGATTCGTCGGATCATACATTGTGGCGATGTGATGATCGAATAAATCGCATCAGATGATAACTTTTCAAATCCGCTGACAAAAGCTATTTTTCAGCAGAAGTTTGAGCGACCCGTACATAGTTCAAGTGTAGGACACTTGAGTGATTGGCTATAGGCCAAGTGGGAGATTGTTGGAAAATTATGACTCATAGCATCACTATTTGTCCATAACATGGTGTTGTTGTACAAATTAACTATGTGATAAAGGAAATTGCTCTGTAAGCATTTGTAATTGGATTATCAAGATACATAAATAATAAAAGTCCTTATGATTAGTTCCGGATTGAGATGATATGAGACAGTATCAATCCACGAAGATTTAATCATTAAAACATCCCTAGTCATAGTATTATCGAGATTGGACATCGATAATGTGGAATAGACTAGTATTGCACTTGTGCGCGTTGTGGGAGCATAACGGCATAGTTCTCATATATTTGGGTATTGGATACTCATGCAAGGGTAATAGGAGGTTGTGTTTACCGATGGTACAGAAACAGCTTCGCTCTGGATAGACCCCTCAGAATTCCATTGGTAGTATGACTATGTGTATATGGAAGTCCGAATCAGGGTAGGTGTATTTGGTCTTAACCTGAGACTTGCACCGTTAATATTTGTGACAATCAATATACTTTGGTTTTGGTCATACAGGGCTTTAACAGGTTCTGTGTACACCTCTTCTGGGTATATTGAGAATTGTAGTGTATTGGGTGTGATGTCAAGACAGAAGTATCACTTCAGTCATATGGAGATGATGGTCACGTAGGATAAGGAATTGGTATTCTTTTATGCTGCAGCTATCGGGATAATATGATAAGGTCATAGTTATCCAATTATAGAGACTAGTTACTAGAGATCTGATATATGCTTCGTACGGGGCAGACACATTCCAGCCCCAGGCCTAGCATGTGACATCCGATACTGGATCGTAATACGCAATACTACGTATACTACGTCTGACAAAGATTAAATATTCCTTTAAGAATATTTCTGGAGAATTGGGTAGGCACGATGCTTTGCTAGAAGCCAACCTTGTCTCGTAAATCGGTAAAAACGTAGTACGAGGTACGCACGTGTTCGGATTGTCCGATGACTGGATTTACTGCCAACATATCCAGGGATCTCATGGGTCACTTCCCAAAGATTCACCGATGACGTATGACTCGAACATAATTAATCTGAGATTAATTAGTAGAGAGAGAAAATTAATCTAGAATTAATTACGGAGATATTTTATATGGGATGAAATTCTATTTAAAGAGAGAGAACGATTAATTCAGAATTAATCAATAAAATAATATATTCGATATATTAAACGAAATTAGATTTCGACACGAAATTAAAATCGGACTTTAATTCGGGCAAATGAGTTAATTTAGAATTAATTCGTTAGCGACGTGAATAGTCATTTTGCTAGGCATAATTATTTAATTAAATTTGATTTATTTACGTCGTAACGGAAAATTTATTAATTCGGAATTAACGAACCCGAGCCTGGAATGTGTTTGCGAGGCCACTCCGATTTTGAATCAAGTGCGGCCATAAGTCACATCACGTGTCACATCACCTGTCACTTTAGTGATGGATGTCAAGTCACCTTTTGGTGATTGACAACCAGTCACTATTCATGATGGTGGTGGTTGTGGGTAATTAATGATATTTTATCTCCAAAATTGGTTTTGCTTTTTGGAAAAGCTTTTAGCAAATTTTGTGAAGGATCTTTTGGTATTAGGTTTAAGAAACCAAACATAACTCTCTCTCTCTCTCATTCCTCTCTTTGGCCGAATGACCCTCTATTTTTCTCTCCCATTTGGCTTGGCCGAATGTATCAAAGAACAAGGAAGAAAATTGTTGCAATTTTTCATGATGCTAACACATCCAAGGAGTCTTACAAAGGTGATAGGGAAACCCATTCATGAGAATGGAATCTCAAATCAAAGCTTGGAGCTTGGAGTACACAATAGGGGCTTGGCCGAATACATCATCCATGGAAGAAAAGTTTTGTGTTCATCGTATCCAAAAGCCGATCAAAGTGAGTATTTTCGCTACTTTATTTTGATGTATTCGCATGTTTCATCGATTAATTAGATCTTAGTTTGACCTAGAAAACCGAATAGAGGTCCCATATAGATGTTGGCCTTAGTCGCATCTCTTTTATTATTATGTTATTTACTTTTTGTGTATTATTGCTTTGTTTATCCATGTATTGTTATCTCGTGCGCATGAGCTAATCATGTTGGGTTAAATGTCATCTATTCGAGGGAAATGCCTAAAGGCTACCTTTACCATAGTTTTCCGCACCTTTCTTTTTTTGATTTCGCTATTCATCTTTTTTTTGTTGTTATTTTTCACTTTTCATTTTCGCATTCATGCTATATTTATGCTTGAATGTTGCCTCTTGCGGTATATCGGATGTAAACCTATACATAAATTCTGTAGCCGAATCCAAATGGACTGTAGTGCGGTCTGTACTTGGGATACAACTCTACGTACCACTTGAGAAACATTCACGCATGTGTTTGTGACATTTTAGATACCACTTTGGTAATCTCGTAAGAATACGTTCTCAAATGCTACTCGAACGCGTGCATTCGGCCTCATCCTGTTCGAATGCGTTTCCAAACGCTACTCAAACGCATGCATTCTGTTTACCATTCGAACACGTTTTCGAACTCTACACGAACCTGCATGCAGTGAATCGTCTTCTCTTCCCCATATTTCATGCATGTTTGCTTCTTTGGTCATTTCCTCTTCCTTATATTTTATGCATGTTTGCTTCTTTGGTTATTTCTTTTGCATTACATACTTTATTATTGACGTTTTTTACCGTTATTATTTATTTATATTTTCGTATTTCTTTATTTGATATGTTTATGGAATTATGCGCTCGTTTTTATTTTATTTACTTTTATGGGTGTGCAAACTTGGGTGTTGATTAAATTATCTTGCATGTGTTTCATAAGACTTGGTTATACTATTGCATAAATCTTTTCATTATAATTGGCATAAGTAAGGGACCATTTCGAACACAACGGTTTGAGGTCTTCCCTTGCGAGGGGTGAGTGCGGCTTTAAATCATTTTCTATTATATGGGAAGCATATCTCTGACCCATAGAGGGCGTTCAAGCCATTAATGGACGTAAAATAAGAGGAATATATGAGCCACAATCACAACTATCTGTACATATTGTTTCAATTATTACTTTGATTTGCTTTTCTTTACTTTACTGCTTTGATTTCCTTTACTTTAAATTTTCACCGACAGTATCTAAACTTTTTGACTTTCGCGATCTATTTTATTGTTCATCTGAAAATTGTCATTTTGTAAGTCCTAGTGTAAATATTATTCACCCCTTTTTCAGGATCCAAATTCAACTCGTCATTTCTCTTTTCAACTCATCCAGATAAGAGAGAGAGCAAAAAATGGAAATAATTTCAAGAAGACGGGTTATTAATATCTTTGTGTTCTGTGGAACTAGTTCTGGAACTAAACCAGAATTTGTTGAGGCTGTAAAAGAATTGGATAGAGTTATGACAGAAAGAAATTTTCACTTACTATATGACAATGGCAATCTTGGATTGATGAGGTGTGTTTCAAAGACCGTACAAGAAGGTGGGAGTCAGGTTTGCGGGATCATTCTAAAACCCTTGACAGATGATAACATCATCGAAACATCAAATGGAGAAGAATGCATTGTTCCAATTATGTTTGACAGACTTACTGAAATGATTAGTCATGCTGATATTTTTATTGCTTTACTAGGTGAGTTGGGCACATTGGAAGAAATATTCATAGTGGTATCATGGGCGAACTTGAACATTCACCAAAAACTCATTGGATTGTTTAATGTTGATGGATTTTTTGATTTTCTTTTTGTATTTCTTGAAGATGCCATAAGAAACCCATTGGACTGTTTAATTTAATTGACCGACTTTTAGCTTATGAACCAAGACTCGACCCTATTATTTCCAAGTTGAACTGGTCAGGTAACGATCATAGCAAGAAGCACAGAGTAAACCTGGATCTTAACCTGTATTTTCTTTTTAGTAGTAGTAGATTCAATTGTCAATTCCACACTAACCAGGTGATACCTTCTAAACTCTGTTTCTTCTTTTTCATATACATAGGGGACAATGTCTCAATTTGGTTGGGGGGTGATAATTGACATTTTGTTTGTTTTTGTTTTATGTTTCTTTGTTGTGTTTTTGTTTTTGCTTGTTGTTATTTTGTGTTTAATTATATATATATATATATATATATATATATATAATATAAATAAAATAATAATAATAATAATAATAATATAATAATAATAATAATAATAATAATAATAATAATAAAAGTTTTGTTCTCTTTTGTGTTTTCCAACTGCACATAAATTAACAACAAATTTTGGCTAACCAAATGGAATTATTGTTCAGAGATAGCTGTGCAAGGAGTTTTCGCTCCTGAGACGTATCTCAGTCTAATGCATAACAAGTTATTTTTATTTATTTCCTTTTGAATTATTTAAATTTGTAAATTCCCCATAATGTTGATTAAATTTGATCTTTATATGCTCATTTGACAGATATTATCAATATACATGGTGACATATAAAAATGGGTTGTAAGTGAAAATTTTGTAATATTCAGTTCTCTAGTTTATTGGAAATAGTACCTAAAAGTAGTGGAATTTGTATTTATATTTAAAAAATGAAATTAGCCATTCTTTTACTTAGTAACCGGACATCTTATCTCAGCAAGCAGTGATTGTTCGCGTTAAACGGTAGAGCCTGAGTTAATTTAAAAAAATATAATAAGTAAGTTTCTACTTAATAATCGGACATCTTACCTCAGTAAGCATTGATTGTTCTCATCAAACGGTAGAGCTTTTAACATTTGAGATCCGAGTAATTAAGTCCATATGGGTGTCTTAACACTCAGTGCCCTAAAACCAACTGGTTTGAGAGTCCCTAACCCAAAACTCGTTATAATGATTGAAAATGTATTATTAAAAAAAAACAAAAAAAATATTATTGCATTTATAAATAAATTTTCATTGCCAAAAAGGTGTGAATTCTGATATAACTTAAAGACAAGAATTGTAACATCCCTGATTTTTGGAGCTGTTCTAGAAGATTCTCGGACTGATGTTACAGTATCGGGAACATGATGATAACAGAAAATAAGATTTTAAGCGATGTTATATGAGTTGGGATTATAGATTATGAATTTTAGTCGCGTTGGAAAACGCGTGGGATCAAAAACCGGTTACGCGATTTTCGTAAAACACGTAAAATTTACAGTTTTTACCACAGAATTTGCAAACGAACTCCGATCGAGTTGGTTATTGAACCATCAAACTTATTTTTCCGAGACGAACAACTTTCGTGTTGAACACTTTTCGTAAATCGCGCCAAAGGGGCTTCAAAAGTAATGATTTCCGATTTTACCCCTAGAAGTGGGGGCATTTTAGACATTCTTGATTTTAGATTTTTTGTTTTATTATTTTAAATTGCTAAATACATAAATAAAGAAGAAGAGAAATAAAAAAAGAAAAAAAAAGTGATGCAGACCCATTTGGCGAGAGAGAGAGAGAGAAGGAGGGGCGCCGGTGAGTTTCCGGCCAAGTCCCGGCGGTGCACCGGCGCCATCCGGATAGTCCGGCGATGAAGGTAGCGCGGGTGTCCGGCCTTGGCAGTTACAGCGCCGGCGACGGCGGGAAAATGGGTGTGAAGGGTGCGCACGTGGGTCACTCTGATCCGGCTCGTCAGCTCATTTCACGGCCCGAGCCACCTACAGAATCGAAGCCCTTGATGAGTACTACGAGTGTGCGGAGTCGGTTTCGCCGAAAAACGGCCGAAAGTACGTGAATCGAGGAGGAAGGCGACGCGTGTACTGTAGCACCAATGTGAACAATAGCTCCGATCGGAATTCCGATCGCACCAGCGCGTTCGTATGACCTATGGGAGTCTGAATATAGCCTTGGAGTTTCGGTATGACTTTCCGTTCAAAATTCATTATTTTAAAGTGTATTAATTCGTGTTCGGATGCTTCTAGTAATCTCGTAGTGTAGTAAATTAGCATGAAATAAATTGGATATGTTTTAATATGTTAAAACGATGAATGTGGTAGAATCTGGGGAGAATCAGACGAGATATGATCGATCCGGTAGAATTAGCGAGATTCCGGTAAAACGGAGTTTCTCGCGCGACTGAGCATAGTTGATCGTAATCATGAAAACAGTATTAAAATGACATTGTGAGGGTAATTAGGTAATTCTGGATTAGTTCGGGGGGTTCGAGACCCTTCCGTAGCGTTTGTGGAAACTTTTCCGCAAGCTTTGCCGCGAACGCGTAAAGTGAGAATCTAAGGTATCTAGTTAGTTCAGAATGATTTAGAAAGACATATTAGAGTAATGGAACTTAGACCGTAGAATTGGTGAGGATTTGAGTATTCCGAGAAGATCCGTAGTTTAATTGTAGATGTGTAGAAAGTTCCGCAAATAGCGGTTCTGACAGACATTTTAATTTGTTTTGACAGATCGGACCCGGATCGCGGGCATTCGCTAGCCAGGTAAGTAACTCATGCCTCGAGTACTTAAGAAATTTATCATTGTTCGAAGGTAGTAATAAAATAAAGTTGTATATAGTTATAAGCATGAAACATGTATAGATATAAAAATGAACGTAGAAGAAAGAATTTAGTGAGTTTGTACATAGGGATAGATAAGAACATGAAATTATAAGTAGAGATATAAGTTAAAGGTGGACAGTAGCATACTGAAGTAAAGAGATACATAAGTAAGTACATATCAGTATATATATATATATATATATAGTCCCCATGGAGTCTCTACTCTGTAGAACTTCATCCCTGTCTAGTTCTTCTACTGAACAGACCAGTGATTCTAAAAATATTGTGAATTCTGAAGATTTTATAATTCATGATTTTGATAAAGCTATTGATTGCTGGAAACTTCCAAAGATTTCTAAAGACGTAATTTACAAAACAAAAAAACTTGATTTTCTTAAAACGGATTATGTTATAAAAACCGAAGAACGTGATATTACTCTTACAAAACCTTTTGAGACGATTAAATTATTTTCTGAGTGTGCTTTAAAGCATTTAAGAGATAAGAAATTTAATTATGTACATGTTGGTTTAATCCAAGTTGGAATAAAACCTCTTACTAAAGAAGGCTTAGATACTTCCATCTTAGCCGTTTTGAGAGATGGTAGATTCATCTCTTTTGATGATTCTTTGCTTAGCAGTATTGAGTCAAGCCTCTGTAAAGGACCTATTTCTTTTGACTGTTACCCAAACATTACAGTCTCTCTAAAAGACAAAAATATTCTCAAAAGCATGATTCTTCAAATTAAAACCCATAACTATCACATGTTTGAAGGATCGATCCCTGTAGCCCTGATCTACAAAATCTCTTATAAAGCAATGCATTCTGCGTTTAATACGCAACATAGACTTCATTCTAAGAGAGATGAAACTCTTCTCTTACAGACTGATCTTTCCAAATCAAACACTGTTATTCCTAGGCCTATCCAATGGAAAGATATAAATCTTCCAGAAGAATGGATTCTAGAAGGAGCCACTGAACCAGTGATTCCAACACAACTTGAGCCAAATACAGAGTTACAAAATGTGACTCAGTATTCTGATGGAAAAGTCAAATTATCTTTCAGAAGAAGTACCTCATCTAGATTCAGTGATAGAGAATCTGTTTCTAGTATCCCTTCTCTTGAAAGAAAGTTCTCTAAAGTCCCATCTGTTATAAATTTACCTTACAAAGACCAACCTAGATACTCCACTTCTGATATCCCAAGTACTTCCATTCGTTCTGTTGACTATTCCACTAGTATCCCTCATCCTATTTATACTAGTACCCAACATGAACAGAGTAAAGACCCTTCACCTCCCACATCTCCTACATTTTCTGCTGTCACAGAAAATGTCATAAACGTCCTCCAAAAAGATTTCGAGTTGGATAAAACTACATTACATAAAGATTTCTATTCGGATTTCAACAAAGAAAAAAGACTTTGGTTTTTTAAAAAATTTTTTAAAAAAAGAAAAGATTCAAGAAACTTATTATGAATTTGTGAGTTTACATAAGGTTCATATTATGTTTTTTGATTGGTTTGAAATTTATGCTTCAGAAAACAATATTTCTTACCCTTTTAAAGAATCAAACCCTATTACCGTTAGGAAGAAAATTCCATAATGGAATCTTTCTGATAGTGATAGAACCATAGAATCTGAACACCCTCCACTTAGAAATATCACTATAGAACAAGGTGAACCTCCTGTTCAGATTAAGGCCTCACCTTTAAAGATACATAGAGCTAATGACACTGATAAAGATTTAGATAGTATTATCCAACAGAATAATTTCTGTAATACTAATCTAAATACTATAGGAAAACAGTTGACTAGATTAGAAAGTCAAATCCATCAGTCAACTATTACTGTTTCTCCCCTAAAGACCGTCAAGATAAATGAGGACAAGAAGCTTAAAAAACCTATCTTTGAACCCTTTCAAGTTTCAAAGGATAGCCAAAAGCTTGTCCATGAGTCAAAATCTGATTTTGTTAAAGCTATTAAAGAACAATTAGATAGGATAGAAACATCCTCTTCTTCCAAAAAAATAGATATTGCCCTAGATACCCCCAAATCTAGCAGTAGGATTGGAGTTCTTAATATAGACAATTCTTCTATAGCCTCTTCAGACATAGAAGCCTTTGCAGAAAAACCCAAACCTGTCTCCAAAATCAACAAAGTTTATTGGGATCTTGCACTTCCCGCTACTTCTCCTCCAGATCTTTCTGTTGATAATAGGCCCAGTGCATTAAACCAGTCTCGTTTTAATGCATCTTCTGTCTATGAATGGAATATAGATGGAATGTCTGAATATAATATTCTTAGCCTATTACAACAAATGACCATGGCAGCTAATGCTTACAAAACCCAATCTGGAACCTCTGATAAAGCCATCGCAGAGATTCTTGTTGCAGGTTTTACCGGTCAACTTAAAGGATGGTGGGGGATCATCTTCTCACCAAAAGTCAACAATCTGACATCTTGAGTTCTATTCAAACAGACGAGGACAATGTTCCTATTCTGGATGAATACAACAGTCCTATTCAAGATACTGTTGCAACTTTAATTTTGACCATTTCCCTTCATTTCATAGGTGACCCTTCTCACCTAAGAGATAAAAACGCTGAGTTACTACATAATCTTAGGTGTAGAAAACTTAGTGATTTCCAAAGTTATAAAACAACTTTCTTTACCCGACTCTTTCTTAGAGATGATGCCAATAACATTACTTGGAAAGAAAAATTCCTTGCTGGTTTACCTACCCTCCTAGGTGAAAAAGTTAGGAATTCCATTAAAGCCCTCTATGAAAACCATATCCCTTATGATAGACTTACCTATGGTGAATTAGTTAGTTTTATCAATAAGGAAGGCTTAAGGATTTGTCAAGATTTGAAGTTACAGAAACGCCTGAAATGGGAGCTTAGGAAGTCTAAGCAAGAACTAGGTAGTTTTTGTAAACAATTCAATTATGACCCTTTTAAAGCCAGTACCTCCAAGGATTGTGAAGGAAATTGTTCTTCCAAGCCTTATAAAAAGAAATACCATCCTAAAAAGTTTAAGAAGTCTTTTCCTAGCCATAAAGAAAATTTTTATAAGAAACCTTCGAGGCCTTATAAAAAGCCCAATAGGAAACCCCAAACTCCTAGGAATAAAGCCTCTTTCAATTACAAAGAAGCAACTTGTTATAAATGTGGAAAGAAAGGTCATACCGCAAAGTATTGTAGAATGAACAAGAAACTCCATGAGCTTGATCTCAGCGAAGAAATCCTTTCCAAAATAACAAATTTGCTTATTGATTCTTCTGACTCCGAGCTTTCCCTAACAGGAAACTCTGAGCCCTTACAGGTTGATGAGTTAGTTGACTCTGATACCTCTTGTCAAAGCAATAGCGATTCTAGCACAGAATCTTACTCAAAAAGTAAAAAACTTAATGTTTTGACTAAAGAACAAGAAACTTTTCTTGAAATTGTAAAGCATATTTCGAACCCTGATTTACAAAAAGAATACTTGATAAACTCTTGAGCACCTTCAACAAAAATGATTCAAGTGGATCTTCAAAAACTCCTGTTTTAAAACAAAATGCTTATGATCTTACTCAGATTTTAAGTAAAAGGAAAAACAAAAAAGACACACCCAATGTTCAAGACCTTCAAAAAGAAATTCAAGAAATAAAGTTTGAAATAAAAGGTTTAAAAGAAAAACAGAAAACTGATTCTGAAACTATTCAGCTTCTTCTTAAAAGTCAACTTGTTGACAACTTCGAAAAAGACCCAGATTCTAATATTGATGAGCCTGAAAAACAAGATATTGATTGTTTTGAGTCTATCCCAAATGATTTTCTTTGTGTTCTTAAACAAATAACAACCAGAAAATATTTGATTTGGATTACTTTGGCTCTTTCATCTGACTTCCAAATTGAAACAGTTGCTTTGTTTGACACAGGTGCTGATTTAAATTGCATAAAAGAAATAATTATTCCAAACAGATTTCATAGACAGACAAATGAAAGGCTCTCTGCCGCCAACAATTCAAAGTTAAAAATTTCTTCCAAAGTTGACGCTTCAATTTTAAATGGTGATTTTAAATTCAAGACTTCATTCCTTTTAACAAATGATATTAATCATGCTGTTATCTTAGGAACTCCTTTCATAAACCTAATTACTCCTTATACTGTTGATTATGATGGTATAACTTTCAAAGCAAAAGATAAAAAATTAAAATTTTCTTTTATTGAGAAACCTAGAACTAGAAATTTGAATATTGTCAAAGCTTGCTCTGTTTACCAGAACCAAGTCAATGTTTTGTTAAAGAAGAAACAAAATGACTTACTCTTCTTAAAAAAAGATTTGAATATTGAAAGACTTGAAAAGCAATTACAAAATGAATTTGTAAAACAAAAGATTAATGATTTCAAAGCTCTTATTGAGAAAGAAATCTGTGCTGACTTGCCTTCTGCTTTTTGGAATAGAAAGCAACATTTAATTGATCTTCCTTATGAACCTTCTTTTGATGAAAAGCAAATTCCTACTAAAGCTAGACCCATTCAGATGAATATGGATTTAGAAAGACTTTGTAGGAATGAAATCAAAGACTTAGAATCTAAAGGTTTAATTGTTAAGTCAAGGTCTCCTTGGTATTGTGCCGCTTTCTATGTGAATAAAAATTCCGAAATAGAAAGAGGAACACCTAGACTTGTTATTAATTATAAGCCTTTGAATAAAGCCCTAAAATGGATTAGGTATCCCATACCTAATAAAAAAGATTTGCTCCAAAAACTTCATTCTGCTTTCATATTTTCAAAATTTGACATGAAGTCGGGTTTTTGGCAAATCCAGATCCATCCTAAAGACCGTTATAAAACCGCTTTTACTGTTCCATTTGGCCAATTTGAATGGACAGTTATGCCTTTTGGTCTTAAAAATGCACCTTCTGAATTCCAAAGAATTATGAATGATATTTATAATCCTTATTCAGATTTTTGTATTGTTTATATTGATGATGTGTTGATCTTTTCTAACGACATTGACCAACATTTCAAACATTTAAAGACCTTCTATTATGCCACTAGGAAAGCTGGCTTAGCTGTCTCTAGTACAAAAATTTCCTTATTCCAGACTAAAGTCAGGTTCCTAGGACATTACATTTCCAAAGGAACAATTACCCCTATCGAAAGGTCCTTAGCCTTTGCTGATAAATTTCCTGATAAAATCACGGATAAGACTCAGCTCCAAAGATTTCTAGGAAGTTTAAATTATGTCCTAGATTTTTGTCCTAATATCAATAGGATCGCAAAACCCTTACACGATAGGTTAAAGAAAGTCCTTGTTGCTTGGACTGACGAACATACTAAAGCTGTTAGATTAATTAAAGAAACTGTTAAAGAGATTCATTGTTTATACTTAGCAAACCCTAGTTTACCTAAGGTTGTTGAAACAGATGCCTCTGACTTAGGCTATGGTGGCATCCTTAAGCAAGTTGAAAATGGTAAAGAACAAATAGTACAATATGTTTCTGCTCATTGGAATGATTGTCAGAAAAATTATTCTACTATAAAAAAAGAAATCTTATCTATTGTTTTATGCATATCTAAATTCCAAAGTGATTTACTAAATCAAAAATTTTTGCTTAGAATTGATTGTAAAGCTGCAAAACATGTTTTAGAAAAGGATGTTCAAAACATTGCATCTAAACAGATTTTTGCACGATGGCAAGCTATTTTGAGTATTTTTGATTTTGAAATTGAGTTTATTAAAGGTGATAAAAATTCTGTTCCTGATTTCCTAACCAGAGAATTTCTCCAAAACAGATAATGCCACCCAAAAAGAAAGATACTGGCAAAGCCAAACTCAAAGAACCAGCTGTCCAAAGTACCCTTGCCATCACAGGCGCATACAAAGAATCCCAATCTCCTCCACCTATTCCAAAGTTAGAATCAGGCATACCTATAAAATCTTGGGTTGACACAATCCAAGAAGAAGAATCATCTTCATCCAAAGCAGTTACTTCTCAGGATCAGGTAAAAGAATGGATTGAATCCATTTCTAAATCCCCTGAACTTTTACTTGCATTACAAAGTTTTTCGAAAACAAAAGAACCTTCTAAAGATATTCAAAAACCAATTTTAAAAGAAACTCCATTTTCTCAAAAAGAAATTGTCTTAAGTGGAAGTTCATCTTCCCAGATTGTTTCTCAAAAGCTTTCTCAAAAATCGGATTGGTATCATAAAACTTATCAACACAATATTTTATCTGTTGAATATGGGTTTTATAATTCTGATCCATTTATTACTCTTTCAAAGTTTTTTCCAAAGGGTTGGTTTTTCAAACCGTGGGATTTATCAAAACCCCAATCCTATTATCAAAACATCCTTGAACTCACTGAATCAGTGAAGTTCAAACATTTCTATCTTTCAGATGCTCACTCTGAGCCTGCTTATTCAACAGCAACCATTCTTAAAGTCCTTTCTCCAAAACAATGGGGAGAACCCCTTCATACCCCTAAAGTTTTTCCCGCCAATTTCCAAATTAAATTAAATCACTGTTTGGCCTTCTCTTATTGGGATTACCAACAAGCTTGGTTTAATACCTTCATTATCCAAAACCCAAAGAAAAGCCACTCATGGTTATTTTTCTTTAATTCAAAAATAACTATTGAAAGCCTCCCAAACTGGTTCCAACACTGGTGGAACTATTATGGGCCAAGCCCAGAGATTCTCACCCCAAATGCAAAAGCCTGTTTAAACCTTTTTAAAACCCATTATGTCCCCACTATTGCAGAGAAAAGATTTTCCCCTTTCCTCTGTTTCTTTACAAATTTCTTCTTACCTTGGGTCTGGATGTGGAGTCTTCAATTCCATACTCATGAAACCCAATTGATAGTCCAAAGAACCTTTAAAGTCAAATGGTGGTCAAAATTCGATGAACAGTCAAAACTGTCCCAACACATGGTACAGCAATGGCTCTGTGCAAAAGGCCACATTAAATCCAATATTAAAGAGGTTAAAGCCCAAAGCATTTTCCTCTCTCAAAAGTCCTCGGCCCAGTCTCTTCTTGCAGGTGCCAAGACAGAAGAGGAATATTTCGAAATCATGCAACAACTCCTTGCTTCTAGACCAGCATCTTCTGCTGCCAGCTCTTCAAGTGGCGAGGAACCCTTTATTTCCCTCGGAGATAATAACGAAGATGATTGTTTCGGTATCTTCTCCAGTTTAAAGTAAAAAAAAAAAAAAAAAAAAAGAGAAAAGAAAAGAGAAAAAGAAAAAGAAATCATTGTCATCTTTGGATTCCCTTCACTCACTATTCTCTTCACGAGAAAAAAGCTGTGGAATCCAAATTTGTAATTTTATTTTCGGTGCAAAAGTCTCCTAAAGCAATATTTGATTCATTCATCTTTCACTATTACACCACGTGAAGGATTTTGTGTATCTTGCTTTTCATAAAGACCCATGTGAACCATGTGAAGTCTCCTGCTCCACGTGATAAAAGCTGTTAAAATCCTCAAAGCATCTTGCTCTTCCAAAAGGCGTAATAATTTTCCATAGTTTCAAACGTTGTAATTATTGAGAGCATCTTGCTTTTCAAAGTTGTAATAATTTTAGTTACAGGACTTTGGGTATATAGTTCCCATTTACCTTCAGAGGAAGGGGTCCGAAATTTTCCTTAGAACTCTCTCTCTCTCTCTCCATCTCCTACCTGAGAATTCCCTAAATCTTTCTTCTACAAACCAGTTTTATTTACAAAGAAATGTAAGCTTTTAACTTGTAATAATAATAAAAGCAGTTTATTTTATTTAAAGCTTTAAAGTTTTATGCACACTTGCAGACTGATAATCTTATCAGATCTGCCATCAAAATTGTTACTGCTCCTCTGAGGCATAGAGACCAGATCTCTCCCCTCAGTTGTACTTTCTCTTCTCCCTCCTTCACTCAGAGCACCATTTCTGGGATCCAGATTTGGTACTGTGTTTGTTTCCCCCGGCCTTATTAAAATCTGTGAATTTTAAATTTTCCATTGTTCACTGTATGTTTACGATCCTTGTGTGTATGATATATATATATATATATATATATTATATATATATATATTATATATATATATATATATATATATATATAATATATATATATATATATATATATATATATATTATATATATATATATATATATAGAATGAACATTTGAATAATGATTTACTCATGAATACAACTTAATAAGACTTGGGTATGAGGGATGTAGAAACTACACCCTAGGGAATATGATTACAGTTATAAATGAGATAATCATATATGAACCAGTGGCATGAATGAAAGTTTGTAATTTAGACATTATATAAGAATACTAGTATGCATGAATAGTGTATACATGGCATGTGAATATATGTAAGTTTATGATATGAGACTCTTGAGCACAAATTGATAGTCAGGAAATGGTAAATAAGTTTAAGAACTAAGAACTTGAAAACTCGGATATGTTTGAAGTTTGATATAAAAGAAGAGTTTCGATTGCTTGTGTATGAAAATAAATTATGCTTTATGTTGTTTATGAGCCACCAGCAAGGTAAGTTATAGAGGTAAGCCTAGTTATGATGGTATAAATGTGTGAGTGTACTGAGAATAGTATAAACATAGTAAATGTGAGATGACTCAAAATATAAGCATGTAAGGAATAGAATACATAATTCATTACTTGCATATATACTTAAACACGTGCATGAACATATGTGATAGTACGAAATAAGCATATAGTTAAACATGGATAAGGTAGAAAGGATCATGAAAAAGCATCTGCATGTGTGTGTGTGTTAAAGTTTTCAGTAGTCGAGCAAAGATAAAAATATTTTTCAAGTTTTCAAAGGTTTCAAAGAAAAGTTTCAGATGTTTTGGAATACAATATATTTCAGAAAAATCTTTCTTTCAGTTTTGAGATACAGTATATGGTTTTATGGTTTTCGGGACATGAGGTAAAAACTCACCCCAGTATGTAACTTGAGATACAGTTCGAAATTGACGGACACTTTGGATGCGGGATTTGGGATTTGACCCATCCCAGTTGTACATTGTTGGAATTGACGGATTTCAGAAACATGTGCACATGTTGAGGACTGAGGGGACGCTCTCAGATCCTCCAGATGGACTAGGGGGACGGCGAGACGTAACGCCCAGGTTAAACTTGGGTGGTAGCATAGATCCGCACCCCCAGTTCCAGATTCAGGGCAGGTATGGCATGCTTTGGGGGACGGCGAGACGTAATGCCCCAATGTCATGGGTTTGCATATCTGACTCTAGGGCATATGGGGGGACGGCGAGACGTAACGCCTCCATGCGTCAGTTTTTCTACAGATACTCAAAGATCAGTTTTCATGAAGAAGTTTTGAAATATCAAGTTTTCAGAAAACAGTTTTCAGAGATACAGTTTTCAGTTCAAATACAGATTATAGTTTTAAACACAGTTTCAGTTTTCTTTAGAAACAGATCTCAGTTTTCAAGTGTAGTTTTCAGTCTTTAGTTATAGCTTTCGGAAAGAACTCTTTAGAAAAGAAAGTTTTTCAGAAGCATCGGTTTTATAAGAAATTTAGAATTTTAATACAGAAATCGGTTTCCGAGTAATGTTTTCAACCCAGTGTTCTGCATAAATGAATTTATGACATATGTTCTAAAAGGCATGACAGGTTGAAGTAAAGAATGATTTGAAAATTCTGCATATAAATCATACATTCTAGTGAGTCATTTGAGATGCATATATTTGATGTGAATGCATTATAGCGTTAGTATTCCTCGCATGTGAGTTCTTTAGAAAACATTATAAGAAACAGTTCATAAAGGCATGACATGATTGCATCAAAAGATATGTATGGTTGATATTGATGTGTGGCATATTTATATAGAAGTAACATTCTTGTAAAATGCTAATGCATGATAGCATGATCTTATTTTAAAGGTATATATATTAATGATTATTGTGAGTGGTATGTTTACTTAAAAGAGCATATCGAATTGATGTTAGTTCATAAGGAAATGGTAAATATACATGTAGTCATGATTTGTAGTAGTGGATCAGGTAATTAACAGAAGTAAGATTTTAACAGTCCGATTTGATGATATTTCAAGACTGTAAAGAAAGAAAGCTGTTATAAATGTGAAATCTAGATATAGCTTATAGTATACAGAAAAAGTAAAGAGGAGAAACAGAGTAGCGCAGCGGAAGTGGAATAGATCTTAACTTGTTGGTATACAAAGTAGAACTTAACGTATTTGATATGAAGGATTAATACAGACATTATTAATAGAAGTTAAAGTATTTAGTGTTATTCAGATGAAAAGATTAATAGCAAGTAATGCGGGAATAGACGGATAAAAAATTATAAAGTTAATTTAGATTTGTTAATATTTGCATAGTTACTTACTGAGTCATTACGACTCACACCTTTTCCGTTGTTAGTTTTACAGGTCAGTAGCAGTCTTTTATAACTTGCAGTTTTTTGGTGAAGGCTTTGAAGACAGTGGATCGCCCCAATTGCAGTCGAGAGAGTGTTGAGTCCTGGGTCGAGTTATGGGTCCTCACGGCCCTTGTCTTTGTACTTGTATTTGTATTATATATGTATAAATCATGTAATAACTTAGTTTTATTTTTGAGTCCTGGCCAGAGGCCAATTGATTTACTTTTACTCTTTGAGTTCAGGCCTGAGGCCTTGATGTTGAGTTTCCTGCCTGAGGCATTGATGTTATGTTCTTGATGTATATGGATGCTGGCTACATGCCAGGTTGTATGATGTTACGAATACATCATGCCGAAATTTCGTTAGATTCAGAGGCTTATGGAGATGAGTTTAATCTGTCTCCTGCAGGTAGCATCCTGGCCTAGGCGGGATGTTACAAGAATATTACTCTCTTTTCAACTACACTTAGGAATATTATGGGCATAATGAATTGAATAATACCTTGTTAATTGTGTATATAGATAATGATATAAAGTACATGAGAATTTACTTATTTAGTAATTTAGAAGACAAAAAAACAATTACTAACTTGGATAAGAATTTCATTTTTAGTTTTCGCTTATATTACTAGGGACTAATAATAAGATGATTGAGGTGTGCGATTGGGACCAAATTTTTTTATTTATTAAGAGAATACTATATCATTTTACACTTGTGGTTTCATTAATCCCCTTAATTTAGCACCATTGTTAAATAATAATTATATTTATGTTAATTGTGATTTTTTTATCTTTTATGTAGGTGAAATAATACTTTGGATGCATATCTAGAAAAAATGGATTTGACATTTGGATTTTGAAGGCCGAAAATTTAATAGGGCGTTCTAACAGTGTATAACCTCGGAAATTTCAACCCTGCGCAATGTTCATATTTTGTCCATAACTTGTTACTCCAAAATCGAATTGAAATGATTTCAGTTTCAGATGAAAGAAGACGCAAAAATATATAACTTTATTATTCACAAGTATCTCTAATTCTGAAGTTTTCAAGACTGAAATTGATGAAGAATCCAAAGTATGTTAAATATCAAATCTTAAAAAAAGAAAAAATAAATAAACAGTTGTCAATTTCTCCACTAAACATGTTTTGGTGGCATGTTTGACGGAGTGTTTGGTGGAGAAATTGATGGAAGCATTTTCTTTGCCTATAAATTGAAGAGTTCTGAATTCATTTTCTTCATATTTTCTTTGATTTCTTCTTAAGGAATTAAAGATTGTATCTTATTTGTTTAAATTCTTGTAATGTCTTTTAATTTTAATAATAAAATTATGTGTTTTTTTAATTACATTATGAGTTACTAATTACTTTCTGCTGGGGAATGAGTGAAACTTTTATTATTTAAGTTTATATTAATCTCATTTATATTATAATATATAAATAGTAATGAATAATAATTAAATTAGATCTGGATTAACTATCGACAAACTTTTCTACCGCCTATATGGCCGGTTTTATAAGTTTTTATTGGACAATTATGACCCATAGCATCACTATTTATACAGAACATGGTGTTGTTGTACAAATTAACTATGTGACAAAGGAAATTGTTCTTTTATCATTTGTTATTGGATTACCAAGATACATAAATGATAGAAGATCCTTATGATTAGTTTCGGATTGAGATGATATGAGACAGTATCAATACACGGAGGATTAATCATTAAATATCCCTAGTTGTAGTATTATCGAGATTGGACATCGATAATACGGAATAGACTAGTATTACACTTGTGCGCGTTGTGGGAGCATAACGGCATAGTTCTCATATATTTAAGTATTGGATACTTATGTAAGTGAGATAGGAGGTTGTATTTTACCGATGGTACGGAAAATAGCTTCGCTCTGGATAGACCCCTCAGAATTCCATTGGTAATATAACTATGTGTCTATGGAATTCCGAATCAGGGTAGGTGTATTTGGTCTTAACCTGAGACTTGCACCGCTAATACTTGCGATAATCAATATACTTTGGTTTTGGTCGTCAAGGGCTTTAACAGGTTCTGTGTACGACTCTTCTGGGTATATTCAGAATCGTAGTGTATTGGGTGTGATGTCAAGATGGACGTATCACTTCAGTTATAGTGGAGATGATGATCACGTAGGATACGGAACTGGTACTCTTAAGTACTGCAGTCATCGGGATAATATGACTAGGTCATGTTTATCCGATTATAGAGACTAGTTACCAGACATCCGATATGTGCTTCATACGGGGCAAACACTATTCCAGCCCCAGGCCTTGCACGTGAACATCCGATACTGGATCGAAATACGCAATACTTTGTATACTACGCCTGATATAGATTATAATATTCCTTTAAGAATATTTCTGGAGAATTGGATAGGCATGGCGCTTTGCTAGAAGCCAACATTGTCTCGTAAATCGGTAAAAATGTAGTACTAGGTACATACGTATTCGGATAGTTCGATAACCGGATTTACTGCCAACATATCCGGGGATCTCATGGGTCGCTTCCCGAAGATTCACCGATGACGTATGACTTGCACTTTATTAATCTGGGATTAATTAGAAGAGATAGAAAATTAATCTGGGATTAATTACGGAGATATTTTATCTAGGATAATATATTATTTAAAGAGAGAGAACGATTAATTTGGAATTAATCGATAAAATAATATATTTGATATATTATACGAAATTGGATTTCGACGCGGAATTAAAATCAGATTTTAATTCGGGAAAACGAGTTAATTATTAATTCGTAAGTGACGTGAATAGTAATTTTGATAGGCATAATTATTTAATTAAATTTGATTTAATTACGTCGCAACGGAAAATTCGTTAATTCGGAATTAGCGAATCCGAGCCCGGGAGTGTTTGCGGGGCCGCTCGCATTTCGAATCAAGTGGGGCCCATAAGTCACTTCAAGCGTCAAATCATTAGTGATTCTTGTGATGTAAGTCACATCACTTTGAGTGATTGACACAATGTCACTATTCATGATTGATGTAAGTGGTTGGAAAGTTTTTGATGGCATGAAAGACATATATTATTATTTTATGATTTGGTATATGACTTTTACAATTCTTTGTAATTAGATTACAACTTACACAACACATTTTTCTTTCTCTCTCTCTCCCTCTCATGCTCTCGGCATTGTGCCCTTTTGCTCTCAAAATTGGCTTGGTCGAATTCAAAGAGAAGATGAAAGATTTGTGGCAAATTTTTCTTTAGTGCTAGCACACAAGGAGTCTTATAAGGTGATAGGGAAACCATCTCATGAGCATGGAATCATTTCACCTAGCTTGGAGCTTGAAGAACACAATGAAGACCACCATGGGAGCTTGGCCGATCTTCGATGCATCCAATCCGATTGTTGTAAATATGATTCCGCCATGCTTTTACGAGTATTCACATATATGTTTCATTGCTTGATTTGATCATTGGAACTTAATAGAAACCCAACAATGGTATCTTGAGCCATTTTGAGCATGAAACTTTATTATGGTAAAATTGATTTTAAGCATGTTTGAGTGAAATTGATTGTTTGAATGTGCTTAAATGATGATAACATGGTGTTATTCATTGTCAATTTGATGAAAATTGGATTGGATAATTTTTCCCCAATTGGTTAGGCTTGGCCGAAACTAGCAATGCCATAAAGTCATGGTATTTTTTGATTTTGATCATTGGATGAGTTGAAATCACTTGGGTAATGTTGAATTGGATTTAATTGGATTAAAACCAAATCGGACAAAGAAATCCCTACCATTGTCGTGACTATTAGCATGTAAAATGATGTGATTTTTTGATTCAAATGTGTTGGACATATGTTGATGATAATGAGCATAATTAATTGAGTGAATTAGTATTTTGGAAATGTTAATTTCGTTAATTAATTATGGTATACAATTTTGTTAATTAATTATGAAATTTGGAATTTTGAAATTAAATTAATTGGGCTTAAATTTAGAATTGGGCTTGTAAAGTTGTAATTGGGCTTAATGGGCTTGGTAAGTTTGGTTTAGGCTAATTGGTTGGATCCAATTGGGCCCAACACCACATCCATAAAGTCCAATTATGACTTAATGGGCCTTTAAAATTTAATTGGGCCTAATGAGCCGAAATTGTTTTCTAGGCATAAAGGGTGATTCCTTACTTGGGCTTTGGTTACCGAAGCCCATGCCTTAAGAAATTAATTGAAATCCCATTGGACTTTAATTAAACTACATTGGATGTTTATTGGGCTTTGAGACCCGTAACGATTAGATTTGGAATCTAAGTCGTAAAGGCGCATTTAAAAGTGTAATTATTTAATTTGGAATTAAATAAATGAATTAGTATTAAATACAAGTTAAATTGGATTTAATGTTGTATTTTAATTTAATTCAGGAATTCGTACTTTGAGTACTTATTCGTAATACGAGTTTGACTCGCGCAAAATCAAATCGTTGTTTGAACATTGGTTGATCATTAATTTCAGATTAATTAATTGGATTAGATTGATTGATAACATGTTTTGTGTGAATATATGGATGCGATGTATGAATAATGAATATCAGATGGATATTAGATGGGTGGGGTAACTTTGGAAATTGTTGTAATAAATTTAGAATTTATTAAATGGGACCTGCGTGTCCAGCCTATTACCTCCTTACTCTTTGTATTTCTCTTCTCACCTATTCCCCTCAATGTAAATGAGGTTTCTTTAGAAGTGTTATGTAATTGGGTAGAAGTAATACTCGTGCTAGCGGGAGAGAGAAAATGAAGAGATTTGTTCTAGGAACAATGTGTTTAAATATCCATCCGCATATCATTATTATATTTATTTATACGCGCCTTATTATGTTTTTAGAATGCATGTTTAAGGGTGTATGATGATGAGATCTTAACAAAAATAATTAATTGGTTGCCAATTACGCGAAAAACCCTCAAAATATATTAAGCGTTTTTCCTTCCATTGAGTGATTCTTACTCAAGATCCAAGACTGACACTGGTTTGTTGGCCAAAATCAAGACCTTTGTCCGTCGCGGATGTGTTTGAATCATGAAGGCTTTGTTCCATATCGGTGTCTTGTCCAAGTTGTGATTTGTTGGCCAAAGTCAAGATCACTTATTGTCTATCGACATCGATTACGAAGATTTCCAAGGTCAATGGGTTCCGCTTAACTGGGATCACTAAGTTTGTTATGCCAAAGCCAAGCTTAGTTGATTCAGAGAAAAAAGGTTAGGGAATATATTAGATATATTAACATATATAAGATATATGTTTCGGACTTGGATGTCCACCTACTGGATCTAGGAATTGGATGGGATCCAATTGATCTTAGAGATCTACCTAGTTAATTATCATACAATTTGTTGGCCAAAGTCAAGATTGTGTGTTATTTAACGGGATCCTAGCCCACTAGGAAACTAGGTTTCCCGAGTACTCAACAGAGGGTTAGAGGCTCGCCGAAAAATAGTGGGAGGTAAGTATTAAATTTGCAATTTCGTTTAGTTACTTGCCATACGCGCTCATTTCAATTTCTCATCAAATAAATTAATATATTAGTTGGACTAATATTTAATTGTTGTTTTAATTTAACAGTTGGACTGTATTCAAACTATTTTAATAATAATTGATTTTATAATTGGATTTTAGTAATCAATATAATTGAATTTAACCAATTAAATTATAGTTGATTATATAGTTAGACTATAGTAATCATTATAATCATTAGTATATAAATCGTTGATTAAATTGTTGGACATCGATAATGTGGAATAGACTAGTATTACACTTGTGCGCGTTGTGGGAGCAGAAAGACATAGTTCTCATATATTTAAGTATTGGATACTTATGCAAGTGTGATAGGAGGTTGTGTTTTACCGATGGTACGGCAAATAGCTTCGCTCTGGATAGACCCCTCAGAATTCCATTGGTAATATAACTATGTGTCTATGGAAGTCCGAATCAGGGTAGGTGTATTTGGTCTTAACCTGGGACTTGCACCGCTAATACTTGCGACAATCAATATACTCTGGTTTTGGTCGTCCAGGGTTTTAACAGGTTCTGTATACGCCTCTTCTGGGTATATTGAGAATCGTAGTGTATTAGGTGTGATGTCAAGATGGAAGTATCACTTCAGTTATAGTGGAGATGATAATCACGTAGGATACGGAACTGGTACTCTTAAGTACTGCAGTCATCAGGATAATATGACTAGGTCATGTTTATCCGATTATAGAGACTAGTTACCAGACATCCGATATGTGCTTCGTACGGGGCAGACACTATTCCAGCCCCAGGCCTTGCACGTGAACATCCGATACTGGATCGAAATATGCAATACTTTGTATACTACGTCTGATATAGATTATAATATTCCTTTAAGAATATTTCTGGAGAATTGGGTAGGCATGGCACTTTGCTAGAAGCCAACCTTGTCTCGTAAATCGGTAAAAATGTAGTACTAGGTACGTACGTATTCGGATAGTCCGATATCCGGATTTACTGTCAACATATCCGGGGATCTCATGGGTCACTTCCCGAAGATTCACCGATGACGTATGACTCGCACTTTATTAATCTGAAATTAATTAGAAGAGATAGAAAATTAATCTGGGATTAATTACGGAGATATTTTATCTATGATAAAATATTATTTAAAGAGAGAGAACGATTAATTTGGAATTAATTGATAAAATAATATATTCGATATATTATACAAAATTGGATTTCGATGCGGAATTAAAATTGGATTTTAATTCGGGCAAACGAGTTAATTTAGAATTAATTCGTAGGCGACGTGAATAGTAATTTTACTAGGCATAATTATTTAATTAAATTTGATTTAATTACGTCGCAACGGAAAATTTGTTAATTCGGAATTAGCGAATCCGAGCCCGGGAGTGTTTGCGAGGCCGCTCACATTTCGAATCGAGTGGGGCCCATAAGTCACATCAAGCGTCAAATCATTAGTCATTCTTGTGATGTAAGTCACATCACTTTGAATGATTAACACAATATCACTATTCATGATTGATGTAAGTGGTTGGAAAGTTTTTGATGGCATGAAAGACATATATTATTATTTTATGATTTGGTATATGACTTTTACAATTCTTTGTAATTAGATTACAACTTACACAACACATTTTTCTTTCTCTATCCCCCTCTCATGCTCTCGGCATTGTGCCTTTTTTCTCTCAAAATTGGCTTGACCGAATTTAAAGAGAAGATGAAAGATTTGTGGCAAATTTTTCTTTAGTGCTAGCACACAAGGAGTCTTATAAGGTGATAGGGAAACCATCTCATGAACATGAAATCATTTCACCAAGCTTGGAGCTTGAAGAACACAAAGAAGAACACCATGGGAGCTTGGCCGAATGCACCTTCAATGGAGGAGCCAAAATTTTGTTCTTCGATGCATCCAATCCGATTGTTGTAAGTATGATTCCGCCATACTTTTACGAGTATTCACATATATATTTCATTGCTTGATTTGATCTTTGGGACTTAATAGAAACCCAACAGTTTTGGCATATTTAATTCTAGAAGTAAATTAATTGGGTTATAATGATAATTTATATATTATAAAGTGAGATTTCTAAATATAAAATATTAAAAGTGGATCCCATAATCTCAATATTTTATTTTATTATTGTCATTTAATTCAAATTCTCCAAACAACTTCAAACGATTCAAATCTTTCTTTTCGCTCTAATTATTACTTTATTATACTAAATCTATTCCCTATGGATCGACCTCGGACTTAGCAAGTTATTTTATTACTTCGACACTCTTATATTTGGGAGTAAAGAACCACTTTGCGAGTGTGTCAGCCTAGAATATTTAATTAAGGTTCAAAGTTGCCAAAGCATGAATTCGATGCCCCGATACTCACACTGGCTGTTATTCAGAAAAAGTATATATTGTTTTGGCTATTTTGGACTTTTTAAAATATTTTTAAGCCCACCTCAACGACCATGATTACTAAGGATCCAATTTTGCATTTCTAAACAATGACACGATCCTCATATTAGGCCAGTATTTTATAAATAGGCGGTCCTTATCTCTTGACGATGAAAATGAACTGATGCTAAGATTTTCATTTAGCATAGGAGAGAACGAGCTTGTATACCCCATGATGGTACATGAGCTAAGCCAAACCTAGATTATTAGACTTACCGAGTGTGTGAGAAAGATAAGGTTGGAAAGATGTATGCTAATGTTTGCATTCCATACACCTCATGCATCATGCTAATACTTTGTGATAAAGCCATCATAGCGACCCATTGGGTTATAGAAGAAGTAAGACTAGTCAAGAAACCGATAATAAATAGTACATAAATGGCCGGTAGTGACAATTCTGGAGTATAGCAACTAAAAATCATCATAAATAAGATGGCAGAACAACTGCAAACCCTGAGTAATGTCATGACTAATCAGACAGTAGCCCAGACCGTAGGGGCTGAGACTAGAAAAAATTTGAGGAGTACGACAGAAAGCCAAATGAGGGGATCTTTGTGTTAGAAGATGAATATGACATGGCAAAATATGCTGCAAGAAAAGTGGCCAAGTCTCAGATTGAGGCCCAACTATAAAAGTTAAATGAGCAAATGGAGGCAGTGGCCCAAAAGATGACAGGCAGACATAATATCTATTAGATTATAATGTTATACAATCTGAGGAGAATATGCCTTTCGAGTTCAAAATGCTCGTATGACCAAGTTTAAAGGGAATAAAGACCCCAGGTACACCTCCGTCAATAATGAGTGCTTCTGGTCTATCCGAGCGCCAAGTTATGAAATATTTGGCATCTCACTTGAAGGAGCGCTCGTGGTATTGTGCCACAACCTATAAAAGAAAATAAAAGATTATTGGAGGAAACTGGCAGAAGTGTAACATCCCAGATTTTCGGGACTGTTCTAGAGGATTCTCAGACTGACATTATAGACTCGGAATAGAACGATAACGAAGAATAAGAGTTCGAACAATGTTATATGGGTCGGAATAATATAAAGTAAGGAGTTGTCGCATCAGAAGACTCGTTGTCTCAAGGAATCAGTTACGCGATATTTATATTACGCGTAAATTTTACAGTTTTGGTTACGAAATTAGCAAACAGACTTCGATTGAGTTGATTCTTGAGCCATCGGACTCTTTTTTCAGAGACGAACAACTTTCGTGTTGAACACTTTTCGAGAATCGCATCATGGCTTCAAATGGACTTATTTCCGAAAATACCCTTCATAGTAGGGGTATTTTAGTCATTTTCGAAAATGAGATATTTGTATTTGTATTTATTATTATTATTATTATTAATAGCATTTAAAAAAAAGAAAGAATTAGACAAAATAAAAAAGCAATAGAGAGAGAGAGGGAAACGCACGTGAAGAGATGAGAGAGAAGCCGGTGGCGATCCGGCTGGCGTTTGGCCGGCGCACCGGTGGAAATAAAATCGTCCGGTGATGGCGAGTCGAGTGGTGGCCGGCGATCGAGCAGACGATGGCGGATGGCGGTGCAGAGAGGGAAAATCGATCGCGGGAATGAGTTTCATATTTCTGGCCCTAGCCACCTATCGAATCGAAGCTCTCGAATAGTACTACAAGTATGTGGAGTCGATTTCGCCGAACAACGATGATTACACGCGAAACGAGGAAATAAGCAACGGATGAATAGTGACCCATAATGAATAGTAGCTCAGATCGAAATTCTGATCACACCAGCGCGTTCGTATGGCCGATAGGAGTCCGAATATGGCCTCGGAATTTCGGTACGACTCTCCGTTCAAAATTTCATGTTTTAAAGTGTATCGATTTAGTTCGGATGATTCCAGTAATTCTGTAGTTTAGCGAATTTCCATGATTCAAATTGTATATAATATTATAAGTTAAAACGAAAAAGGTGGTAGAATCCGGGGAGAATCGAATGAGATATGATCGATCCGGTAGAATTAGCGAGTTTCGGGTAAAACAGAGTTTCTCGCGCGACCGAGCGTAGTTGACCGTAATCATGAAAATAGTATAAATATGATATTGCGAGGGTAATTAAGTAATTCCGAAATAATTCGCAGGGTTCGAGACCCTTCCATAGCGTTTACGGAAACTTTTCCGCAAGATTTACCGCAAACGCGTAAAACGAGAATCTAGGCTATCTAGCTAGTTGGAATTGTGTAGAAAGATATGTATTAGACTAATGAAGTTTGAACCGTAGTATCGGAGATGATTCGGGTGTTCCGGGAGGTCCGGAAGTTTAGTATAGATGAGTTGAATGTTCCGCAAATAGCGGTTCTGACATGATTTGTTATTTATTTGACAGATCGGACCCGGGTCGCGGGCGTTCGCCTAGCCAGGTAAGTAACTCATGTTCTGAGTACTTGATAGATTTAATAATGCTCGAAACTAGAAATGTAATAAGTTGCAAATAGTTATATACATGAAACATATATGTATATATATGTATAAAGATGAATGTAGAAGAAGTAAGCAGATGTATGGGAAAAAGATAAGCATGATCCTATAAAGTAAAGAGATACATACGTAGGTATAAACCAATATACATATACATAAGTAGAGTATACAGATAAGGTAATGTTTATGAATATAATATATTGAGACTTGGGTATGGGGGTTGTAGAAACTACACCCTAGGGAATGAGATTAAAGTTTAAAGAACGACGATTTGTAAGAAAGTAACTGTATGTCAGTAAAAGAATAAGTAGTTTATAAATACTATAAGCCTAGAGAATCAATTAAACGATTTGAAAGAATATAAGATATTAAAGGTGTGTAATTAGAATTGCATATGGAAATGAATACATGTATATGATTTAGAATTCTGGTTGTGTGTGTGTAAATTGAATGTATGTATATAGAGTGATGTGGCATCAAAGCTTTGATTGTGATTACAAGTATAAGTATAAAATTAGTGAGACAAGTATATGAAGTGTGAGGATAGGCTTTGTGTATGCTTAGAAAAATGCATAAATATGAACAAACTCAGTGTGTTATAGATATACATGACCTGATGTATGTACATGTATGACATTTAATAAATCATGGTTAGAGTAGAAAGAAGCATGAGAAAGACATATATGCATGTGTGTGTGTGTGTGTGTGTGTTAATATTTTCAGAGATTGAGTTTCAGATAACTATGTTTTTGAAATTCAAAGTGTTTTAAAGAAAAGTTGAAGATGCTTTGAAAGAAAAGTATTTCAGAAAAGTTTTTTTCGGTTTTGAGATTTGATTCATGTTTTAAAAGTTATCCACGGTTTTATGTTTTCGGGGCACGAGGTAAAACCTCACCCCAGTATGTAACTTGAGATATAGTTCGGAATTGACGGATACTTTGGAATTGACGGATATAGTAGCATGTGCACATGTGGAGGACTGAGGGGACGCTCTCAGATCCTCGAGCAGGACTAGGGACTATAGAGTCCCGAAATCCTGATTTCAGAACTTGGTGGCTACACTGCCAGTTGAGTTATAGTCCTGAGTGTAGAGCTCTACGTTTCCAGTTGAGTGTTGGTCCTGGACGGAGGGTACCACCAATTCTAGAGATGCCCAGTTGAGTGATGGTCCTGGGCATCGAGTACGCCCAGTTAAGTGATGGTCCTGGGTGCATAGCAGTTTTCAGATTTTCAGTACATAGTTTTCAGATTTTCAGAGCCTAGATTTCATAAACCAGATTTTTAGTACACGATTTTCAGAAACAGTTTTTCAGATTTTAGTTTTCAGTTTCAGATACAGTTTACAGTTTTAGGATACAGTTTTCAATTTTTTTAGAAACGGATCCCAGTCTTCAAATGTATTTTTCAGTTTTCAGGTACAATCCTCAAAAAGAGCTTTTCCGGAAAGAAAAGTAAAAATAAAGTTTTTGTAGCAAAGAGTTCCCAAAAAAAAAAGTTTTCAAAAGTATTTTCTAAAAGCATAACATGTTAGAGCAGAGTATGATTTACCATCATGCATATATATCATGGATTCTGGTGATTCTTATGAGACACATATAGTAGTTGACAAAGCATCATAGCATGAGTACATTAGATTCATACCGTTAACATTGATACATGATCTCATTATTATGCTTATGTATATATATGGATGATTTTGTGTGTAGCATGTTCATATCGAAGTAACATGTGTAGAATACAAGTACATAGTAGCATGGTCAGTGATAATGGATTTGAACTTTGTAGTTTAAGATAAATGAATATAACGCTACTTAAGAATATATGTTGGTACATATGTATGCATAAGAGATTTATGACTTACAATGAATATATGTTATATACTATGAGCACGTTATACATGTGTTATAGAATTATGACTTATGAGATACGTATGAGGTTTGGTTTCGTTTATGCATTATAGAGCAATATGAATTCAAGTAAGTGTGTAAGATTAGTAACATAAATGTGATGTAAAGATGTAAGTGAGTGATTTAATTTTAGACTGTACGTAAGTAATAAAAGAATGAGATGAGTAATAGTATAGAGAAAGCTGAATTGATGATACTTCAGACATCTGAAAAATAAAGGAGTTAAGCAGAATTTAAATAGTACGTTTTGATTGATATGTTAACTATGTAATCTTATATGAGAGTTGTATACAGTTTGAGAGTTAAGGAGGGAAATGTAATTGCTTGATTTCAGTTAAAGATAGGTTAAGAAACTTAATGAAACGAAAATATAAGCTATTGTGTGTTTATGCTGTAATTATGAGTATGATTACTTACTGAGTCATTATAACTCACACCAACACAGTTTGTAGTTTTACAGGTCAGTAGCTGACATATCGGGCCAATAGAATTTTGATGAAGACTTTGAAGACAGTGGATCGCCCCAATTGCAGTCGAGGAAGTCATCGAGTCCTGGGTCAAGTTGGGTCCTCATGACCCTTTACATTGTTATTGCATTTGTAATTCACATGTAATAGTTATGTATTAGTGTGTGTTTTTATTTGAGTTCTGGCCGGAGGTCAAGTATTTACATTATTTTCGTTGAGTTCAGGCCTGAGGCCTTATTTGATGTTTGTGTATGTGTTGAGTTGCTTGATGAGATTGTATTTTGGAGCTGGCTATGAGCCATGTTGCATGATGTTACGAATACATCATGCCGAAATTTTGTCAGAAATATAGGCTTATGGAGATGGGTTCGCCTGTCTCCTGCCGGTAGCATCCTGGCCTAGGCGGGATGTTACAAGAAGCCTTCCTAAATCGATATGTTACAGATATAGATATCGACCTGTCACTTCGCTACTTAAAGAACACGAAGCAAATGCTTGACGAAATCTTCAAGGAATACTTAGATTGCTGGAGAAGTAAGTTATTGAAGATGCAGACTAGACTATCCAAATATAACCATATCAAAATAACCATCAAGGACACCAAGCCCTCCATATACATCAACTTAATAAGAATGACCTCATGATAACAAGATTTCGAAAATTAAAAGAGACTATTATAAACAAAGAATAGGGGAACAAACGATTCATAGCCAATGTCAGTATAAGAAAATCCACGAAGAAGGCTCAAAGAATTCATGACATGAAACATTAGAAGTAAACGCTATCCAAAGTGATACTTCTCCAACATGGGAAGATCCTTACACCAAAGAATTGACTGGAAGGGCCTTTTGAAGTCGTTGGACCCTCAAGAAAATCTGATGACTAAGTACGGAAACCCAGCCTACTACTATACATTCCACCAATTCACAGGTCACGATACTGGAAGATGTGATTGTCTAAAACACGAGATTCGGGATATGATTGACACTGACAAGATACTTTATCCCAGGGGTACCGCTCATAGGCATGATTATTGCATTTATATCTTCTTTTTCATCATATAATGACTCTTTTTATTCGATGATGAAATAAATTTGATTTTCCAAGAATATTCTATCTCTCGATAAGAATGAGTATGTCTGAATTTGGAAAGGAATGGAAAGAAGTTTCAACTTTGGAATCACTAAACTTGCACTTAGAATTGCATTAACTACTTATAACGAATTTATGCTGGCACAACCTGTAGAAATGGTGAAGGCACGTGATACTCATTTGATTCCCTTCCAAAATTAAGGATAATACGATATTAGGTTAAAGAGATGACGCAAAGAAAATGAGAAATGAAGGAATTTTTTTTAAAAAGTATAATAGAAGAAAAGAAATGAAATTGTCGAATCTCGAAAAAATAAAAATAAAAAACAAAAAATATCTACTCCGCTGTTTGAATTACTTAGTAACCAGGAGTATTGTACACCCCGTGAATACTTTTGCGTCGAACAACAACTCAAATATTAAGCGTGCAAAGTAACTTGAATTGGTGGAATAGTTGAGTAATCAAAGGCTTGTATATCGAACATGTAGTCTTTGCATCAAAAGGAAATTTGGTGACTTAAAGAAGCTAGAGATTAACCTTATATATGATAAACATTTTAGAAATTCTGAAATCTTTTTTATCCATAACTAGGTGTTTGATTACATTGACCATGAAAAATATGAAAAATGAACTAAAGTGTTTGTACTAGTCTACAACGCCGACATAAACCGATCCGGGTTGCGTATAATTCTTTGTAAAAGAATCACACACCACATAGAGAATCATTCAAAAGGTGAAACCTTTGATGGAATTGAATTTTGAGTTTATAAAATACTCGTACTTTGAAAAGAGACTAGATTTCGAAGAGTAAATTATTTTGAGAATATGTGAAGAGTTATTGCTTGATAAAAGAAATTTGGATGGAAAAATAAATCTGAGAACCTCGAGGGACAGCTTGGACAGAAGTGGGAATAAAACCCAAGGAAATCTCCATAAAAGAATGTCACGACTCATGCATTTTCTCAAGCTGAAGAATGGGCCGATAATTAGGAAATATTTACATATATGCATACATGTATATATACATATAACATTTCTTTTATAGAAAATTTGAGCAAGGAAAACCTCCAAGAAGTGGAGTAAGACATAGAACGCTCTGTAGCATTCAAAATTTGAAACCTCCAAGACATAAAGCACCTGACGATCATGAAAATAAGACATGTGGTGGAGCTCATCTAAGAAAGATACTAGGATGAGGCCCACCTGAATTTAGTAACTGGAAGTGATTTCCGCCGCTAGATTTTAGAATAACAACAATAAAATCAGGCTTTGGAATGCCGTAGGATCAGAAAAATATATGGAATGCTTACACCAGAAAATGCTTGGAATAGGCATTGGAACACCTCGATCAACAAAAGAAGTTTAGAAAATGATAGCCTGAAAGATGAAACAGGTTAAAAGATTTGGAACTAATCTTGAATTCCAATAGGATGAAACACTGACGGAATTAAAACACCGAAGGATTGGAATGCTAATAGGTATGGAACACTGACACATTTGGAAAGCTGTGTGGAATCAAAACATCGAAAGGTTTAGAACAGTAATAGGTTTGGAACGCTTACAGGTTTGGAAAACTGGATGAATCTAGAACACCAATAAAATTGGAATATTCATGGATTTGGAACGCTAATGGATTTAAAATTCCAAAAAAAAATTGGAATGGATTTAGAACACCAATAGGTTTGGAACACTAACATGTTTGAAAAACTGTATGGGATTAGAACACCAATAGAATTGGAACACTGAAAAGTTTAGAATACCAATGGAAATAGAACGCCAAAAGGATCTAGAAAATGATAGAATTGGAACACCAATAATTTAGAAATGAAATTGGAACATTCTCAGAAATGATAGAATTGGAACACCAATAAATTTAGAATGAGATTAGAACATTCTCATATTTGGATAGTAAGAAGAATTTAGAATACCAATAAATTTGGAACACAGACAGATTTGGAAACACAATGGATTGGAACATTCACATATACCAATGGACTTAGAATGCCAAAAGAATTAGATATAGGTTTGGATTACTGAAAAATTTGGAAATTGAAAAGATAATTGGGATGAACATTAAAAAATCTTGAGAATGAAATAGAATCTCGAGAATTATGACAGATACAGACAACTCTGAGAATGAGTTACAAACTTCGAGAATGAAGACAACTCCGAGAATGAGGTACAAACTTTGAGAATGAAGAAACTTCGAGAATAAAGACACTTCAAGAATAAAGACAATTCTGATAATGGTATACAGACCGCGAGAATAAAGACAAAATTGAGAATGAAAACAACTTCGAGAATTGAGACAATTCCGAAAATAGGTTATAAACTTCAGGAATGAGGTTGAAACATCACAAATAACTCTAAGGATGAGGTGAAGACTTCAAAAATGAAGAGAGACATCAATAAGACTTTGGGAATGAGGATCATAGACAACTCCGAGAATGCGGTAGATCCTCATGAATGGGGAATGACATCATTGGAGATCGGGATCGAGGTATCTCACCATCGATCGAAGCATCGGAGGGCTAGAGGGCTCGTCAATCAACAAACACCACACAAGACCAGGTAAGTCTGGTGACAGCAGACAAGTCAGGTAAGTAAAAATACATGCACTATTTTGATAGACTTGTCACTGTCACACACTGCACAAGCCTACCAAACTGAGGGCGACTGTACATATAGTATTTTACACATAGCCCAATGATGAGTCGATTATGGGGACACCTTGAAGAGTTTAGGTAAGTTGTAAGGTTTAATGCTGGAAAGGAAAGAAACCCAAAAGTCAAAGCTCTGGCCGGACATCATCTATGTTCAATTGGGTATAGACCATAATGTCAGGCCAAATCTTCTTAACGTCTGACTGGATATGTATCAAGTTTCCAGAATAATAGAAAAACTCGATCTTCTAACTAGTTACATTTTTAATTGGTTTCCTTTTTAACTAGTTTCCATAAACATAGAATCTTCCTTTAGAATTAATTTCTCAAATAAATCCATTTCCTTAATAGTTATTTTCCTTATCAAATGGAATATTTCCCTAATAACTATAACTTATCCCTATAAAAGAACACTAAGTTCTTCACAAAGTGAGGAGTTTTTGGATGAGGTTAATAAATAACGTTACAAACAATAAACATAAAAGAAAGCCAAGAACAAGTAACATTCATTAAAAAAGTACCTAGTAAACTTATATCAGATTCCCCAACAGAGCATTCATTGTGATTCTCTCTAATAATAGATTAAAAAAAATGTACTAGACTTTTAACAGTGTTTTCGTAGCCGAGTAACACTTGAGGTACAACTAGAGAGCCGCTAAAATTTAAGTTCTGCATTCAAAACTCCATGTTTTATTGACGCCACATATTCCATCGAACATCCTCTATGTTTAGCCGGATATGAATCTGTCATACAGAAAGTCTGGCCATATAATGGCTACATCTAGTCGTGTACTTGATTCCAAGTGGTATATAGGATGGAAACCCAAACATAAATTACATAGCCAAATCCGAATAGATGGTAATATGGTCTACATTCGGGATACAACTCCACGTACCATTTGGAAACGGTTACGCGTGTTCTTTTTCTGCTTTATCATTACTTTCTGATTTCTTTAATTATTTTATCGCTATGTTCTAAAACTTGAATTATAAACAAATCATTATACATTGCGCATAGAAATTTCAGTTTTGACTAGTTTCGGGTCCAAGCCTCCCAAAGGTTTTCAATTGCTATAAAAGTATAACCAATATTCAATTACAATAATATTTATACATAAGGACATGGTATAACTTATAAGTATGGTCCTTGAAGTAATATTCACATTCTATAACGCCCTATCACAAACTGTCTAGATTGAGTCCTATGAACATGGCAGCCACTTTTGAAATTTATTAGGAATTCATGTTTACATGAAAAATATGATTTTTGACTATATTATTCCTTATTTTCTAATTTTATGGTTTGTCATTTATAGGTCTAGAACTCATATTGTAACCAAAATACTACACCCTGCACAGACTCAACTTCCATTCAGGTTTAGGGTAATTTTTGAGATTCTAAAGCTTCTAACACCACTATCAGTACTCCCTATGTAACATCAAGTTCATTTTATCATGTACATCATGGTCATAAAGTTCATGCATGCGATGTTCTATGCATGTGTGGGTTCATTTAATGGACTGACCTCGAGCAAGTCAAGTTCAATTATGATATAGAGAAAATTTCCAAAAGCACGTTTGTGTCATGTTCGTTCCAGTATTTGAACAGAACCATGTTCAATTTTTTGGTACATTCTTCAGACTTTTCAAACGAAACCTTTCAGATTGTTTTCGTTTGTATGGAGTTCGATAAGATTTCAAACACGTCTTTCCAGAATTATGAGAGTTTGAGTGGCATGCATGTCAAATTCAAACAAACCTTCGATTTTTAAAAGGAAAACCCTAGGATTTGAAGGTCATATAAATAGGTACATTCTCTATTTTTCCTCTCGTCTTTCTCACACATCACCCACATTCAAAACCTATATTTTTCTTTAAATCAAACTTAGATTAAAGTGATTTTCATATATCCTCAATTGACATGTTTAGGATTGTTATGTTCGAGCATGCTAATCGTACTTGAACCCATAATAGATTCCAAGGAGAATCCTTTCTGTTCCACTTGAGTGTGCGTGCAGGAGGATGTCGGTTCAATGAGTGAATGTTACTTCTATTATTATGTTCCAAGTTACTGCGGTTTTAGTACGTCTTACGTACAATTTATGTATTATAATTATTATTTATGTTTCATGTTATATAGTGTATGTTCCATGATTTTCAAATTGGATTTCATGTATATAGCTCATGTTCTCAGTTTACAGCTCATGTTTACACGATTTCAGTTCGTATTTTCAAAAGCCATGTTTATATGTATTCAATTTGTGTCCACATGTTTACAAACTACGTTATCAGCTGGTGTGTTTCCATTATAAAGGTACTGGTTAGGAAATCTACTCGGACGGCGTTCGTTTCATACATATTCTAAAATAGGTAATGAATCTCGTACGAGCATTGTATACATAACCCAATACATATATTAATTTAACATTTATGGGTTTCTAATTCATAAGGTATAGCCACAGGTCACAGTTTGCAGTTTATATTTCATATTTCACATCTAAGTTATAGTTTCCAGTTTATGATATAACATTAACGTCATACTTACAGTTTACCATCCATATATATAATTTACAGTCATGTTCTACAATTATGTTTTTCAATTTTCAATTTCAATTCATGTTTATGTTTTCCGTTTATGATTCAGCTTTCAGTTCACGTTTTATAGATTCCGTACATGTTTTACTACTTTAGTTCATGTATATATTTCCAGTCTATGTTTATGTTTTTTGTTCTTGTTTATAGTTTCAACTCATTGTTTATAGTATGGGTGTTCATAGGGTCGGGTCAACCCACGACCCGACCCGACGTGACCCGACCCGACCCGCACGGGTTCATAAAAAAATTACAAATTTTTTACCCGACCCGAAATTTGCGGGTTGCTCAACGGGTTTGATATCCTTGACCCGACCCGACCCGACCCTATACAAATATATTATTTTTCTAAAATATTTATTATTTTTCTGAAATATTTATTATTATTTTTAAAGTTTTTACTATTATTTCATTTGTTTATTACTTTTTTGTAGTAAAACTTTATATATATGATATTTTTGGGACATAAAATAACAATATTAATATTTCAAAATAATTAATTCATTTAAAAAAATTATTTTTTTTAAAATAACTCGACGACCCGACCCGACCCGAACCCGATCGGGTTTCACATCTCCGCGACCCGATTTTCCATTGACCCGACCCGATCGGGTCTAACAAAAATTCAAAAAACCCGACCCGACCCGACCCGTGAACACCCCTAGTTTATAGTTTCAGTTCATGCTTGCGTTTTTAGTTTATGATTTAGTTTTCAGTTTTAAGTTAATGTCGTAGTTTTTAGTGACGTTTTAATTTACGTTTTACAGTTATTTGTCATGCTTATGGTTTTCAATTCAAGCTTACAGTTTAGAGTTTTGATTATAGTTTCATACCATGTTTTTAGTTTTTTGTTTAAGGATTTTAATTCATGTTTACAGTTCAAGTTTCTCAGTTGTTTTTTATGTTATAGTGTATGATTTATAACAGTTAGCCCATGGTTTACGTGTTCTCAGTTTCTCGTTTGATATATTTTCAACCAACGTGTTTTATGTCACAATTCATAATCTCAGTTTTTGGTTTATGATTTGTATGACATCAATTTACGATTTACAGTTTTAAGTTCATGATTTACAATTTAAGTGTAATGTTCTACAAACTTCAATTTACGTTGTACAGCTTGCAATCATGTCTTGAAATTCATAGCCTATGTTCCATTGTTCATGTTATATGGTCATACTTACAATTAGACCCGGCCACAGTTTCGGTTCGGAATCAGAACCGAACCGGTTGAAATTGGACGGTTTCGATTTCGGATTGGAAATGTCTCTCCCAACCGCTACTAGCCGTTGCGGAAAAGGGCAGGGAGCCAAACTAAAAAAGGCCAACAACCATAAAAAAAAATGTAATATAATTCCTAATAACGGTAATAAAACAGTTATATTTAGGGGAATTTTCGGCATAAAAAAATTCTAAAATTATATAAATAAGGGTTATTTTTCATTATTTCAATACATCAATTTCTCATTATTTCAATACATCAATTTCTCAACTCTCTCAATTCCTACAATTCTCTTATTCTCAATTAGTTATTATCATTCTCAATTTTCTTATTCTTCTTACGTATTTCTTAAACAAAAAATGGCAAGCTTATCTGAGAACATAATGTCAAATATGCCAACCCGCCATAGTGTCAGTTCACAATCACGGAGAAGAAAAGTTAAGTCTCATTCCTCGGATATTTTCAAAATTCATTTTCATTTAGACCAAGACGATGAAGGTTCAAGAGTAGTTTTCAACCATTGTGGGGTTTCCTACAAATTTTCTGGTGGATACGGTAATATGATCAAGCACTTGGAAAGACATCATGCGGTTGAACTTGGACTTGATACGACGCAAACTCAAATGGCTAGGTACGCATCATCTAGTAGAGGTATGTGTGCTGTAGATTTATTTAAATATTCTGATGCAAAAAATAGAGAAGAATTTGCGAAATTCACTTGTATGACACATCTTTCTTTAAGCTTTGGTGAAAAACTTCATTTTACTAATTACGTGCATAATGTTTTAAATTCTGTTGCATGTAGAATGACTCGAAACACAACAAAATTTCATATTTTTAAGTTATACAAATATGGTAAAATTATTTTAAATGAAATATTTAAATATATTAAAGGTTGTATTTCTATATGTTCTGATACTTAGAGTGACCATTGGCGAACACACTCATACATGGGTGTGACTTATCATTGGATTGATACATCATTTACCATACAAAAATGACTTATTACATTTAGAGTTTTTGATGACCAACATACTGCACAAAATATTTATAGAATGATGAAGGTAATTTTTGATGAATATGGTTTAGTAGATAAAATTTTAACAATTGGATTTGATAATGCATCTGCAAATACTGCATCCATCAATGATTTAAAAGAAATATGTCAACCAACTTTAGGGGTCGGTTTTTTCATATTCATTGCACATGTCATGTTCTTAACTTATGTGTTCAAGATGGTCTGCAAAAATTATCACTTTTCATTGATCCTATTCAGACATCACTTAATTGTATTTGGTCATATTCTCAAGTTATGAGAAAATGGGGCCAGGTTTTATAAAATAAATGGTATTAAACCGATTAAATTTTCAAAAGATGTTCCAACACGTTGGAATTCAACTTATTTTCTTTTATGTCAAGCATTACAATACAAAGATGCATTATGTAGTTTTTTTCTCAACATGTTCAAAATATCACACTTTTTCCTAGTCCATGGGATATTGTAAAAAAAATTTAGAAATTTTAAAAGTTTTTAATGATGCTACTTTAATTTTTAGCGGAGTTTATTATCCTACAGCATATTTATTTCTTCTTGAAAGTTTGAATATTGTTGGTACTCTCGATGAAAATCTTGAAAGTAACGATCCAAATGATATTGTTTTTTAGAAGCCATTACTGTTATGAAGGTAAAATGGTTGAATTATTTTAGAGAAATTCATTTACTTTATCTTATTACTGCTGTTTTTTATTCTATATTTAAATTAGAAGGTTTGACTAGTGCTTTACAAGCTTACTATGGTTATTTAGGAATATTAGATTAAACTGATATTACAAGAATAATAGTGAGATTAAGAAATGATTTAATTGAGTTATTTAATGATTATATTGTAAGATATAACTTAGGAACATTAGGTGAATCTAGAAGTAGCGAACCAGTAATTCAAACAAGACTTAGCGCGGGGGATCGTTGGTTACTGCAACGAAATAAAAAAGCTAGGGATACGACAACTAATAACCCCGAATTAGATAATTATTTATCTATAAATTTCGAGTTTCTTACTGAAAGTTTAATTAGTAAAAATTTTAAAATCCTTGAATGGTGGAACCGATTTCAAAATATATATCATGTTTTATCAATTATTGCTAAAGAGATATTGGCAACACCTATTTCCACCGTTGCGGTTGAGCAAGCCTTCAGGTTGGAAGGCAATATATTGGAATCTAGACGATCTTCATTACATCCAAGCACTCTAGAAGCAACAGCTTGTGTGGATGATTGGACTCGAGCTAATATGAGATAACAAGAAGATGCCCCCGATGATTTTGAAGACTTATTTGATAATGCATCTGAAACAACAAGTGCAAGCAGAATCGGAGCTGAAGGATCAACTGATAATGATGATTGATAATTACAAAATTGTAAATTTCCAAAGGGGAAATATCTTAAAATTGTAATGGAACTATGTGACCTTTGATTTCTCTTACCCATGGAGGATACGTAGGCAACTTAAATTTTTTAAAATTTAAGTTCAAGCTCTTTAATTTAATAATTTTATTTATTTATTAAATTAATCTAATTTATTTTAAATTATTTTCAAATTTTTTATATTATTAAAAAAGGTTCGAACCGGAACCAGAACTGACCGGTTTCGGTTCCGGTTCGATTCACAGTTCCGATTCCACTTAAGTGTGGAACCGGAACCGAACCGAAATTAACTGGTTCGGTTCCGATTTCTACTTACAATTATGTTTCATAGTTTATAATTTATGTTTTCACACATCATGACATTACAGCTTATGTGACACTTCATGATTCACGTTTTATGTCATGATTTACAATCATTTGTCACGAATTTCTATTTTCATTCATGTGTCTCATGTGTCATATTTACAGCTTATGTTTTCATGTAACATGTTTTTAGATTCATGATTTGTACAATTTCAGCTTATGCTTTGCATGTTTACAGCTTATGCATAGAGTCATTTGATTACGCCCAAAAGATATTGGCGGCTATCGCAGTACAGTTGGGGTGTCGATTCCTCAGAGAGATGGTTACACATAATTAATTTTCTTAAATAAAACGTTAACAGTAACTTAATGAAAAAAAAATAAATTGATAATGTAAAATAAAAATTATGAAAAATATGCAGGAAATATCAATAGAGATAAACAGCAAAGCATAAGGAATTCCTCTTGTATCAACTCCTTATATTCAGTTATTGATTCTTTTTATTACGCAATTGAAGGTTTCACATCCCAAACCAATAATTTGAAGATATTCAATTCTACACATATTAAATTCTAAGGTATTCAATGGTTATTTTCTCTATATTAACAGCACACAAAGTCATCATTACGAGTTATCTAACGTCGATAATATATCCTCAGGAAATACTGCAGCAGAAGACCAACACATAAAATAACTTTATCAGTCACAATCGGTTTCATAAATCACACATAGAAGAAGCATGACTGGATCTATATGGGAGTTGACAAAACAAGTTTCTGGATTATAAAGTGGAAGATAATAAAGAACAACAACCATCAATTATATTAAATATTAAAAAGTACTTTAAGAATCAACAACATAAACTCAGAAATTCAAATACAATAGTTCATCCTTAGCTTTTCCTAGGATATTAACTCTCCATGTGGAATAGAAAGATAGCCTGAATAGATCGGAGAGACGTCATGGTTTCCTTGAAGTTCTTCATTTTTTTCTCTCAATCTTATATTTATGGCTCTTTGTTGTGTGTTTCTCTCTTGTTTCTCTCTATTTTTCTCCTTTTTAGGGTTTGGACGAACTTGGATTTACATAGAAAAGTTCCAGAGTCCTTATGCGCATATAAAATATGTCAAAATCAGGGTTTTAGGGAGTTCGAGGTGCTACGACGCTGGTGTTTGGGAGCTAAGGTGCCAATCCTGCGGGAAAATATATGCATGGTTGTAACATCCCGCCTAGGCAGGATGCTACCGGCATGAGACAGGCTAACCCTACCTTCATAAGCCTCTTATTCTAACGAAATTTCGGCATGATGTATTCGTAACATCATGCAACCTGGCTTATAGCCAGCTCCAAAAGACAATCAAGTCAAACAACTCAACACATACTCAATCATCAACAAGGCCTCAGGCCTAAACTCAACGAACATAATGTAAATACTTGGCCTCCGGCCAGAACTCATATAAAAATACACTAATGCATAACCGTTACTTATAAATTACAAATGCAAATAACAATGCAAGGAGCCGTGAGGACCCATAACTCAACCCAGGACTCAAAAGTCACAGTTGACTGCACATGGGGCGATCCACTGTCTTCAAGGTCTTCACCAAACTTCTGTTGGTTATATATGACAGCTACTGACCTGAAAAACTACAACCTGTTGTGGTGTGAGTCGTAATGACTCAGTAAGTAATCATGTAAATGCTTATAAAGTTTGAAATAAATGTCTATTTCTTATTCATATCACAAACATGTCACCTTATTACTGTACCTTTATGTGAATCACTACCTGTTAACTTCTGTTTGCTATGCACACTACCAAACATTTGTAAACTATATGTAATTATATATATAAAGTTTCCATGTCGCAAATATGTAAGACTCATCATGCTTTTGCTGCGCTACACTGACTCTTACTTACTTTCTACACTCTTTACAATCCTGGTTCAGATATTCATTATAAACTTATTTCTTTCATTATCTTGAAATATCATCAAATCGGACTGTTAAAAACTTAATTCTGTTACTTACCTAATCCACTAACTACGAATCATGATTACATGCATATGTTACCATTTCATCACGAACCAGCATCGTTTTGACATGTTCTTTCTCAATAAACACATAGCTTATAATCATTTTTAATATATATATATATATACACCTTTAATAAGATCATGCTATCATCCATTAGAATTTTACAAAATGTTACCTCTATATAAACATGCCACACACCAATATCAACCATACATATCTTTTGATGCAATCATGTCATGCTTTTTATGAACTATTACTTTATAATCTTTTCTGAAGAACTTACATGCGAAAAATACTAATGCTATAATACATTAACATCAAATATATGCATCTCAAATGACTCACTAGAATACATGATTTATATGCAGAAATTGCAAATCATTCTTTACTTCAACATGTTATGCCTTTTAGAACATATTTTATAAAAATCATTTCTGAAGAACTCTTGGTTGAAAACATTACTCGAAAACTGGTTGCTGTATTAAAATTCTGAATCTCTTATAAAGCCAATGCTTCGGAAAACTTTCTTTTCTAAAGATCTCTTTCTGAAAGTTGTGTACTAAAAATCTGAAAACTGTGTACTGAAAATCTGAAAACTAAAAACTACTCTACGTCCAGGACCATAACTGAACTGGACGTCTCTCTACACCCATGACCATAACTCAATTGGGTGTACTCGATGCCCAGGACCATAACTCAACTGCGGCATCTCTGAGGTTGGTGGTGCCCTATGTCCAGGATAAATACTCAACTGCAACGTAGAGCTCTACACCCAGGACCATAACTCAACTGGGTGTAGCCACCACTAAGGACCAGGTACACGATCCTAAGCCGCCATCCTGGCCCTACATGTGCACATGTACTCTGTATCCGTCAATTCCAACTGTATCTCAAGTTACATACTGGGGTGAGGTTTTACCTCATGCCCCGAAACCACGTAAAACTGCTGATGAACTTTTAAAACATAAATCAAATCTCAAACTGTAAGAAACTTTTCTAAAATATTTTTCTTTCAAAAGCATCTACAACTTTTCTTTAAAACACTTTGAATTTCAAAAACATTGTTAACTGCAACTCAATCTCTGAAAAATCTTAACACACACACACACATATACACATGCATGTATGCATCTCTCATGCTTCTTTCTACTCTAGCCATGATTTATTACATGTCATACATGTACATACCTCAGGTCATGTATTTCTATAACACACTGAAATTATTCATATACATGCATTATTCTAATCATACATAAAACTTATTTTTACACTCTATATACTTATCTAACATGCTTACTATATACAAGCTTTCTTATTACCTCATGCAACTTACCTTATGTTCTATATGCATAACATGTCATGATTATGCTTTGCTCACACACAGACATATTTAAAATAACATACATTAAAGTATTTATAAACTATATACTCACTTACTAAATATATGTTTATGCTTATGTGTGCATGTACCTGTGTTCTTATTTTTGTATCCTTCTATATACATCCGAACATACATTTTTTTCATTCCCTTACAATGTGTTCTTTAAACCTTAGTCCCATTCCCTAGGGTGTAGTTTCTACATCCCCCATACCCAAGTCTCGTTTAACTATAATCATAAACATGACATTATCATATACTTTATCTATCTATATATATGTACACACTGGTTTATACCTAGATATGCATCTGTTTACTCTCATATACTCATGCTTATCTTTTGTTCATACACCTACTTTTCTCTTCGATATTCATCTTTTTATATATAATATATATATTATATATATATATATATATATATATATATATATATATATATATAAAAGTTTCATGCACGTAACTATCTACAACTCATCATGTTAGTAATTCCAAGCAATAAAAAATCTTTTAAGTATTCATAGCATGAGTTACTTACCTGGTTTGCGGCCACTCCTAACCTGGATCCTATCTGTCAAAATAAATAACAAAACATGGTCAGAACCGCTATTTGCGTAACTTTCAACTCATCTATACTAAACTTTCGGACCTCCCCGGAACACCTGAGTCATCTCCGATACTACGGTTTAAGCTTCATTACTCTAATACATATCTTTCTATACTATTCCAATTAGCTGGGTAGCCTAGAATCTCGTTTTACGCTTTTGCGGTAAATCTTGCGGAAAAGTTTCCGCAAACGCTATGGAAGGGTCTCGAACCCTCCGAACAACTCCGGAATCACCAAATACCCTCGCAATATCATATATATTCTATTTTCATGATTATGGTCATCTACGCTCGGTCGCGCGAGAAACTCCGTTTTACCGAAAACTCGCTAATTCTACCGGATTAATCAAACCTAATCCGTTTCTCCCCGGATTCTACCATATTAATCGTTTTAACATATTAAACCATTTTCAATTCATTTCATGCTAATTCGCTAAACTACGAAACTACCGGAAACATCCGAATATAAATTGATACACTTTGAAATATCAAATTTTGAACGGAAAGTCGTACCGCAATTCCGAGGCCATATTCGGAATCCCAACGGCCATACGAACGCGCTGGTGCGATCGGGATTCCGATCGGAGTTACTGTTCATCTAGGTCTACTATTCATTCGAATATTCTTTTCTTATTTTGCGTGCCACCGAGCACGGATCGGGAAAACTGTCACCATCATCTCATAGTACTCGTCGAGGGCTTTGATTTGGTAGGTGGCTCGGGTCGTGAAACGAAGCGATGACAACCAAGGCCGCGACTTCTTCACGTGATTACGCCAGATTTAGGCGTCCTTTGGCCGGCCGCCGGCAGCAGGAGGTTGGGGGTGGGCCGCTGATCAATTTGGTGGTGGTGCGCCAGCCGACGGTAGCCGGAATATAGCCGACGCAAGAAGGAGACGGTGGATCGAATTTTTAGAGATTGGGGGTCGATTTTAGGGATTTTGTTTGGTTTTTCCTTTTCTGCAATTTGTGAAGACATTGAGGCTTATATAGTTCTCTGGAAAATATCAAAAAGGCCCCCGCGAATTTGCTATATGGCCCTTATCATGGAACTTTCTGGAATTTGGTATTTTCGAAGCCTTTTGATGTAATTCTCGAAAAGTGTTCAACACGAAAGTTGTTCGTCTCGGAAAAATGAGTCTGATGGTTCAAGAATCAACTAAATTGGAGTTCGTTTACAAATTCTGTGGCTAAAACTGTAAACTTTACGCGTTTTACGAAAATCACGTAACCGGCTTTTGATCCCACACGTTTTCCGATGCGACGAAAATTCATAATCTATTATTCCAACTCATATAACATCGCTCAAACTCTTATTTTTCAATAATATCATGATCCGAGACTAAAACATCATTCCGGAAAACTTCTAGAACAATCCTGAAAATCTGGGATGTTACAATGGTGATTTCTGAGGCATGTCACGACGCCAGTGAGAAGTGCATCACGACGCGCGTCTGCTTCTCTGGTTTTGCGCTTTCTTCATTTCAACTCTTCACGCGTGCTTCGGATGCATCTGTAAGGTCCTGAAACATGCGTAATTACTCCAAACTTCATATTCCATTGCTCCAATAACAAAGCACAAAATAAAATCTAACTAAGATTAAATACAAGATAATTAAGACGAGTTAGTGATGTTCAAAGTACACTTTTATGCACTTATCACAACCCCCAACCAGCTTATTGCTAGTCCCTAGCAATTCAAGTATAAAATAAAATAAGAACTAAATAAATAAAACTAACTAAACCACTTTCATAGGATCACGATTGTATTCAGTGTATGCAACAAGCTTTTATACCCCTAAGTGTCCCAAGTGGACGAGTTATAGTCTCGTGAGGGCTTACAGTGACGACACCCACAAACGTCATTCAAAACATACAATCACGCAAAAATAAAATGAAATAGTCCTAATAGTTATACATATCATTGTCCTCAAAGAATGCATAGTAATAAAATCAGAGAACATTCAAAGTACTCAATGCAACTCAAATCCAAGTTTTTGAATAAATCATCTAAGCCGGACTTACAGTGTGTGTGTAAAGGTTCGTTCACAGCTTGATGCCTAGGTAAGCCAACTCAATAATGTCATTTAAAAATTGGGATCCGATGGGTCAAACCAACCTAGATATCTTAAATGTGCTCTGTAATTGCCTTTCTGTGCTTAGCATGGTATGATTATGTTTTTCATTTTCTTGTCTCTTTTTGTTTCTTTTTTAAACTTTTCCTTTTCTTCTTTCCTTTTTTTTTCCAACACACCTACCATTTAAGATAGCATTTCTCCTCATGGTGGTCCTAATACTCACCCATGTGTAGCTTCACGCTTATCGGTTACAAGTGGTTTAATTTCTCTCTTTATAGAATATTTTTTTTTTTTTTAACCATATCACACATCATAACACAAGTAAAAACCAGGATAAATATCTAAGAAAACGGTCATTCATCGACATGCAATTTCTTCAATTAGTCACTTTGTCAACTATCTAGGTTTTCACTGCTAAAAACCTATAATTAAGTACTTATGAGTCTAAACTAGATCAATTACTCAAAGCATCAGATAAAAGTACAATAAAGAACTTATCATTTCTAAGATTTCACCCTAAAGCAAACAATATCATCATAGGACTTATGTTTTACTATTAAGGAGTAAAAACAAACAAAATAATTTTTTTTTAACATGTATTATCATACGCATGCATACACCTGATAAGCGGTAAATATATCAATATTTATCGTCCCTTTTACTTAATATTTTGTATAGTTTCTTTAGTTTTGAGAATATTTTTATGTGTTTTGTGTTATTTTACAGATAAATAAAATTTAGGAACTCATTGGAATTGAATCGGGGCTAAAATGGCAAAATTCGGATAAAAAAAAGGCAAATTGGGAAACTTTCTGTCCACTTGTTGCGACGCGCAACATCCTTTACGTCATGACACGTCAAAATTATGCAGTCTGCCGACACGCGTCATTGATGATGTCATCATTAAAGCCTGCATCGCGACACAGAACCCTCAACGCGTCGCGACACCGAGTCAATAATTTTACCGACAGCCACGTGTCAAGATCTTGTTGAATCACATAATTTTACCTATAAATTGAAGCTGAAATCAGAAGGAAAATCCATACATTCTTTAGGGATTTCCTTAAGATTAATCTCCCTTAATTATAATATATAAACTATTTTAAAACCTGACTCAATCAGATATCGAATTTATAGTCGGTTGGACTTAATTAAATTGATTTTAACGTGACTAAATTAGATACCCCCTTATGGTCAGTTGGAATTAATCATAAATCCGACTTAATCGGGATACCGACTATATGGTCAGTTGCTAATGTAATGTAAAATTTATATATTATAATAAGGGAGATATCTAAAATATAAGTAATAAAAGTGTATCCTCTAACCAGTATTTTCTTTATTGTTTTATTTACCTTTTTAATTTCCAAGCTTTACTTTATGTCATTTACTTTATTTATGTCTTTAATATTCTTAGATATGTGTTGTAACTAAATATCATATATAGGGTTGTGATGAATTCCAATATCACTGGTTTATAAGGGGTTATTTTATGACTTGAGTAATATAAAGGTTTATTTATTGAGTCTTAAGCTTAATGCTTCTTGTGAACTGGACATTAATAAGATTGATCTAGTAAACTTAAAATAAACTTGACGAATGAATTTTAGGTTTCAGCCTTAGACTTAGGGCATGGTGACCTTTAGGTAGATTTCCTTACATGATAGATATATACCTGTCGGGCGGGGGCAACCACAATTGGAACTTAAACTTAGTGAATTTAGGTAACTTGGTTAACATAGACATATGATTAATTGGGTTATTTGAGTGTTTGCATCTGCAATCGATAGGACTTTTGCATAATTTCGTGTTCCAGGTTAATAAACTGATGTATTGCACAAACATGAGATAATCATTTCATCTTTAAAAGATATTGGAAGGATTCACAATCCTAGATAGTTTAATAATATTGAATTTTCCTTTAATCTACATTTGCACTATTTTATTTACTTGTTTTAGTTTAAAATCATTATCCAATCAACAAATCAATCTATTAGGTACTTGTAAATATTTAACTTCATAAATTGATAGCTAATGTATTAAATCCTCGTGGGATCGATACATTTTATACTACTTGAGCGATACGTGTGCTTGCGTTACGTGAGTGATTTCACCGCTCAACACCCCCACATAGGGGTGGCAATTTGGGTCAGGATTCGTTTATTCGTTCGATTCGATTCACTTTAAAGCGAATACGGGTTTGAAAAAATGGATTCGTTTAATAAATGGGTCAATTCGATTCGATTCGTTTATTAAACGAATCGAATACGAATTTAGGCTCATTGATTCGTTTATTTGTTTAGGATTCATTTTATTATTTTTATTTACTAGTTCTTGTTAATTTTCAATTAAGATTCGAGAAATTATAGCTAATTATCATAGAAAAAGTAAAATTTTCAACATTTGGTGAAGTATTTTTTGTAAATATATTAAATACAGATTTCATATGTATATATTTATGAAGAATTAAAGTAAATCAAGTATGGCAAATTATTTTATTAAATAATATCATTCACTAAACGAATAAACGAATATTCGTATTCGATTCGTTTAATAAACGAATCGAATACGAATCCTGATATTAGGATTCGTTTAATAAACGAATCGAATACGAATCCATCATATTTTGATTTGATTCGTTTAGGATTCGATACGAATTCGATTCGTTGATTCATTTTGACACCCCTACCCCCACACTTAAAACTTACATTGTCCTCAATATAAGATAAATATAAAGAAAAAGATTAAGGAACAACACTACCAGGAGCGGAGTTGATCAGGTTCCTGCTTGTGAAATTAGTTGTGTGGCTGTGTAAGTTGCGCTGAACACCTGCATAAATACTCATGCAGATAAAAAAAATATAATGCAACTAGCACACAATAAAATAAAAACTATAGTAAAGAAAATAAATTGAAATAAAATAAACTAAAATAAATGAAGATGCAAGGGTTGCCTCCCCGCTAGCGCTAAGTTTAACGTCTTCAGCCAGACGTAACCACTCAGATTGTCATGGTGGCTTCCATCTAGTGAACTGATGAAGGCATGAGAGAGAATTTTTGTCCAGTCGCGATAGTTTATCCATTGATCCCCTCGGGTCTGGCGGCTGAAAATTGATACTACACATAAAGAAAAGTTTGCTCAATATCCTTTTTAATCTCCCAGGTATAATCTTTAATTGAGCCCTAATTTTACTTTTCCTAATTTTTCGGTTCTTTGAGGTCACTTTTACTTCGGGAAGATTTGATTCATGGTGTAAAAAACCTGTTTCTGGCAGGACTGTTTCTAGCATATATGAATACTGACACTCATCATCACCATATGGTTGTTTCTCAACATGAAAAATGTTTGCTTCCAGTGTCATATTCCAAATGATAGTTTCATGAGACCGTTCTTACAATTAATAAGGGCATTAGTTGTAGCAAGAAAAGATCTACGTAAGATTAGATGAATCTTGGACTCGGTGTTAACCACGGATTGAGTGTCCAAAATCAAGAAGTCAACAGGGTAGTAGAATTTATCAATTTGAACTAAAACATCTTCAACTACCCCTCGTGGTGTTTTAATGGATCAGTCAGCTAATTGTAAAGTACGGATGTAGGTTTAATCTTGTTAAGCCCTAACTGCACATAGATCGAATGTGGCATAAGATTAACACTAGCAACTAAATCTAATAAAGCTTGACCAAACTCATGTGTGCGAATGTGACATGTTATGGTGGGACATCCCAGATCTTTACACTTTGGTTGAGTCCTCTTTTCAACTACCGCACTTGCCTGCTCTGTCAAGAAAATAGTCTTCTTCACATTATGCTTCATTTTCATGGTGTATAGATCCTTCAAAATCTTCGCATAAGTAGGAACTTGTTTGATCACATGTAACAACCATTTAGGTTTGGGGCTCTCAATGTGGGCCTAAGTGCTTGAGGAAAAGGTACTCTAACTTGGACATGCGTCTCTTATTTTTCCTGAGGGCTACCTATACTGTAACGACGGTAGATATTACTATTACCTATGACGATATTTTTACGTACAAGACCAAGGAATGTAAAATAAATCATGACAGGATTCAGATACGGTTATGAAAAGACTTCGGGAACGATCGGTAAAAATTTCGAGATCTCGAGAAGAAACTGTACTGTATGCCCTTTTATACTATATGTAGTATTTTGGGCATAACTTTTTCATACAAACTCAGAATTTTATGAATTTTATATCGTTAGAAAGCTTAGAGCGAGACCTACAACTCTTGAGTTAAACATTTTTCCAAATTCGGACCATAACTAGGTCAAAAACGCAAGTTAAAAACTGAATGAATAGTAATTTCGGACCAAAATGTAAAATTCTCAATTTTCTCAAAGTTTCTACACTCTTCTTAACTTTCTAAATATCAAATGGGTCCACTATATAAAGAAATCACTATTTACTATTTCCAAAGAGATGAAAAACGAAATTGTAAGGGAAGGAAATAGAGAAGAACGTGAGAAGAGAAGAGAAAGGAAGAAGAGGAAGGAGAAGAGGAAGAAGGAAGAAAAGAAAAAGAGAAGCAAAGAAAGCTTGCATCCATGAAGCTTATAGAAGACTTAGGGAGTGAAGAAATTCAAGAAGAGAGGTAAAACTAATTTAACCCAATTCTTGATTTGTTGGATTTTGAAAATATTAGAATAGATTGGAGTTAATGGCATGTTAAGAGTTATATATGGTTGGTTTACAAATGGAGAAATGGGTTATGGAAGTCAAATATTTGGAATTAAAAAGTTTAAAGTAGGATTAAAAATGTTGGAATTATGAGTGAATGAGTAGATAAATTGGTAGTTTTCAATATAAAGAATTGATATAAATTATTGAATGGTGCATTCAGTTGATGACATATGAATTTGGGGAAAAATGGGTAAAGTTGATAAGTAAGTAAAAGGGAAAATTCTTGATGGATTAGTAGTATGTATGATGAATTAAATGGTGTGATTGATGGTGATAATTGGTAGTTTAATATGTTTGGAGTTGATGAATTATAATGGAAAATGTATTGGATTGGTTTGGAAGAAGTAATGGTGCATTTGGGAGGGTTTGGCTTAAGAAGGAGAATGGCAGAATCTGCCCAGTGAAGCGATGTCACGTCGTGACGCGCAACATGTCTGGCATCTCGACGTGGCAGCCAGAAGCAAGAACATTTATTTTACGCGCAGTTCGAAACCAGAACTTTTCCAGGCAAGTTTTAGACCCCTAGTACGAATCAATCACATTAGAATTCACCTTTAGGAACTCATAATAGTCATACACACATTCCATAGTTAAATTATGATTACTATAAGTCTTAAGTATATATTATGCAGATAAATCCTTAAAGGAATCAGAGTTATTTCACTAGATCGATTCTAATCGATTTCCGATTATAGATTATTCGCAGGAATTGTAGTGCCCTTCGATCAAGGATTCAGTGCCAGCCAAAATTATCACTGTGAGTGGACACTTTTTTTATTGTTTTACTTTGTCTTTATAAATCCAGACTTACTTTTCCAGCATGTAGGGCGTTAGTCTTTATTTATTTACAGTTATTTTTCAGATGATAGTGACTTATAAAAGAAATGTTTTAAAACTTGAGATTTATGTTTTCGGGGCATGAGGTAAAACCTCACCCCAGTATGTAACTTCAGACACAAATGGAATTGACGGTTATAAAGAGCATGTGCACATGTTGAGGACTGAGGGGACGCTCTCAGATCCTCGAGCAGGACTATGGACTACAGGGCCCCGAAATCTTGATTTCAGAACTTGGTGGCTACACTGCCAGTTGAGTTATGGTCCTAGGTGTAGAGCTCTACGTTGCCAGTTGAGTATTGGTCCTAGACGTAGGGTACCACCAGTTCTAGAGTACACCCAGTTGAGTTATGGTCCTGTGTGTAGAGAGACGTACAGTTGAGTTATGGTCCTAGACGTAAAGCAGTTTTCAGTTTTCAGACTTTCAATACACAGTCTTTCAGATTTTCAGTATAAAGTTTTAAGAGTTTCAGAATCCAGATTTTTAACAAATAATTTTCATAAACCATATTTTCAGAAACAGATTTCAAAAGAAATAGAGTTTCTATAAAAGATATTTCTAAAAGTATGATTTTAAAGTTAAAAGACTTTTACTTCAGTTTTTAGTATTAGTCCACTCACTTCGAATGTATCACAATCTAACCCCCCCCCCCCCACCAGTTTTTAGTTGTTTTATAGGGATTCCAGGAGGACAAGCTCGAGAGGATGGATACTGATGCAGTCACCAGGGATGGAGTCCACCAGCATGGAGTCACAAAGCATAAGAGTCTAGTTCATGGTCAAAGTAATTTGTATGCATTAAAGTTGTCATTATAGAGTCTAATAAAGTATTATAAAAAGGAGCGTTGCAAAGTATGCATTCATAAGTAATAAAAAGTATTATATGTTGATTTAGTTAGAGTTTATATGCATGACATTGCATTGGAATAGTTTGTGATATATTCAGAAAGTCAGTGGCTTATGGGGTTAGTACAGCTATCCTTTTGTCGGTAACATCTCCCAGATCGGGGATGTTACAAAGATGGTATCAGAGCATGGTCTAGGGAGTCAGTGACTGCAGTGGGCAGAGTGCTGGGGTCTTATATACGTTGTATGTCCCGGACACCCGTATATGAGGTGCTACCTCTCCAGTATCCGATCCTCGAGTACGTCCTCAAAGCTTCTCAGACAGGTCAGTAAATATTTCCCCAGCCATTCGAATTCTCCTTTTTCTCATTTTAGTTAAGAATCATTCTGTAGTAATCTTAGACTATTTTTCGAAGCTCCGAATAAGCTAGGGAATTAGCTTGATAAATTCCAAAGAAAGTCGAGAGAAAGAGCAAGAAAGAGAAAAGAGGAGACTAGAAGAGAAGGTATCTGAAAGCTTGAACCAGTTAACAAAAGAGATATATAGAGATAGAGTAAAAACAGAAGAGCTTAAGAATACCCACCCAGGAAAGTAGAAAGAGAAAGAAAAGGCTAAAAGAGAAGTAAGACAAGATAGAGGACATAAAAATAAGAGTAGAAACAAGACACTAGAACCCATAGCAATGAAAGAAGGTAACGAAAGCACCAACAAGTATTAGAGTTGCCTAGCACGATTAAGATCCCATTCCTTCTCTAGAAATCCTTCCAAGTAATTCAATAGACTTCGAAGTCCTCTCATAGATAGTGAACTTCCCGAGTAACGAAGAATAGTCAAGGAGATAAAAGAAGTAAGAAATTCATATAGTCTTAAGAGCCCCAATGGATTTAGATACCAAAAAGGATTCCAGATACCCAACTTCAACTTCAATTCCCAAGTAAGTAGTAGAAACGATTAGTTACCTCATTCCCAGTAAATTTGATGAAGACGAAACCCTGAACCATCTAGCCTTCAATACTCCTCAATGACACAAGATAATGGGGTTACTCTGATAGAACTTATCCTATAGGCATAGATGACCATAAGAGATTTGATAAAGAGTTCACCTAAGAATTTGGAAGATAGATCAGTCTAAAGTCAAGAAGGAATCCATGAGAATATACAAGGATAACCAGTGAGGACAAGAGAATTAGAAGTGACAAAGTAACAGTATAAAGAGTAAAATAGAGTGTCATAGTCGAAACCTATAGCATGGATGGAAATGAGAATTTGGGAAGTAGAGGTAACATACAGAAAAAAAATATAGGGAAATGGAAAAAGAATAGGAAAAGAAGGAATCTACGGAAGTGTGGATTTGAGACAAGAAGTTAAGAAATAAAGGATAATATCAAGAATAGCAGTAAAGATAAGCATAGTAAGAATATAACATAAATGAAGGTAAAAAAATGATCAAAGGAAAGGTGTTTCCCTCAAGTAAGACACCCTTCTTACTTAGGAAAATTCCTCATAGTCAATTTAATATTCCTAGAAACCATCTCGTGTAGGTAGCGAATCCTATGCTTAATTAAAGGCCATTATAAAATGGAAAAGTAAGAGAATCAAGGAAGATCAAGAAATTTTCTTATGGTTACAAATGCTAAAAGAGAAAGAGAGACTTTAGGTCCTTCGAAACTTAACTTATAGCCGAACCAGGTAAAGCAATGATTAGAATAATAGTTAGCTCCCTGTAGTCAAGAGATTCAATAAGATAAAACTTTTATTATCCAGATTTTCACTCCCTCGAGATACCAGTTAAAGAAATTATTCTGGAAGAGTTTATCTCATATCTATCTTACATGAGCAATAGACTCCATCGTGGTATAAGGTACTAGAACGAGGATAAAGAAACCTTCCGATGTATAAAGAAAAGAATTAGTGAAGATGAGAACAGTCCATATTAGTATAGATGACCGTGAGAAAAATCCAAAAGGGGTCCTATTTAAAAGGTAATGAGGACTTTGACAGGAATATCCATCTAGGAGAAAGATCAAAAAAAAAAGTTTTAAGAGTATAAAGGAGGAAAACCTAAGACATGTTCAAAAGTTAAGGAATTCAAAGTAAGGATAGCTAAACCAGCAAAGAATTACGAGAAAATCAGAAATCGTATAAACCATAGATGGGTTGAGTTAGTAAGAATTCGTAGGAAAGCATAAATATAAGAATAAATCAATAAGGTTGGAAGTATTTAAGGAAGTGATAAGAACATCAGTATGGATGATAGGACAAAGTGGTCAAATCAAGGTTTATAGCAAGAACAAGATGTGGAGATCTCAAAACAAATAAAGAAATAACCTACGATTGATCTTAATAGTAAGGAGTATAAGAAGGGAATAAGACATACAAGGGTGCGAGCATTGTGAGGAGTAGCTAGGAAATGATTAAATCCATGATAGTTGTAGGATCCTAAAACTTAATAAAGGGAATCACCATAAAAAAGACCCAATGGTATTACTGGGAATTGATCGTGGCATCTAGTAAGAAAGGAAATTGAAATGGTAGAAAGATTTAGTAGGAATCGTGGAATAAGAAAAGAGGTTGGAGACGATAAAATGAATAAGGACTTCGGGGTGACTAAAAGAGTAATGAACTTCGTGTCGCAATCCAACGAAGCGTTATAAGGACTTACAATCATGAAGAATCCAAGAAACTATGTTAAATAGGATTAAGAAATTGCAAGAATATAAGGAAGCAAACCCAGAGTAGTTCAGAGATAATATAATGCAAAGATAATCAAGTAGAGAAATCGAGAATAGTTAAGGGAATTTAGAGCTTAGTAAAGGAAAGAGCAAGCAAAGGAAGCAAGTACGAAGAACATAGCGGATAATTCATGGAAAATGAAGTAACTAATTTATCAAAGATCTTATGGCATTCAGAAGGATATTAGGAAAAGTGTAGAGTATAACCTTAGCAGTTGAAGAGAATAGAGTTTTCAAAAGAGCAAGGAATAAGGAGTAGGAAGATTAAGATTAAGAGGGAGACCTTCATTTCGAAATAAGTCCCTTAAGAATGATAATAGAGAGACTATAGTAGTTTTTAGAGGAAGTTAAGTAACATAAGATATAAGAGATAACATATGGAACTTGTTTGAGATTATGCTTCTAGAAGAATTTGTATAGGATGTAGGGTGATTAAATGAAGAAAATAAGAACCTGGAGTAAAGGGGAGATAAGTCAGAAAAGCTTTAGTAGTAGTATCCAGTATAAAAGAAATACCAGACTGGTGTAGACGAAATTCTTAGGTAAGAAATAGGTCATCGAAATACCACAAGAGAAGAATTTTAAGATCAACTCCCACCCTCCCAACCCTCCATCGACACCTTTAACAAGGTGAAACTTAAGTACAACCTTGAGGTACTCCGGAACAAGTGCAATAGTAGTGACAAAGGACTGAAAAGAGTGATACTCTAGAATAACATCAAATCAGATATTAAGAAAGAAAGATGACTTATAGTAAGATGTAGACTAAGGATAGAACATAGACTAAGTAAGCTTTAAGTAAAATAAAGAAAGGATGGAAAAGAATACTAAGAAAAGTTATAAAGGAATCGCGTTAGGTACCCAGTCCTAGTTTAAAAAGACCAAACCACTACGGGTTTGGGATGGTTTAACTGCTAGTTATGGGTGGTTTGGTAGGTTTATATTATAGCGCGGGAACGGCAAAATAAGTTAATACAAAGTAGCTGTCGAGAGATGTGAGACAGAAGAATAGAAAAAGAAAAGATCAAATGTAGTATGCAGATTATCATATAAGACTTTGAGAAGATGGGAAGGAAGTTGTCAGGTTAGGGCAGAATAGTAGTCATGAAATGACAAGAACTTAAGATTATAATAAGTATGTAAAGAGAAAACTCAAAGTAAGAAAGCCAGAATAGACCAAGAAAGTCTATACTAGTCGATAAAATGAAGTAAAGAATAAGGGAATTCAAGGAAAAGATTAGGAAAGAGGAATCGATGAGATACAATCAGGGCAGGAAATAATTCTAAGGTTAAGATGGACAAGTGGAATGGAGAAATATTAGGTAGTGGTGTTTAGATATTAGAATCCTCGATGGAAACCAAGAAACCAGTTAGTGAGAGTTTGCTCACGATAAGGAATTATGAAGACATGAGTGAAGGTCTATAAAGAGTAGATCTTAGAGACAAGAGTATAAGGAATGGCGGAAAGAACATAAGAATGATAGTCAAGAAGTACTCAAAGGACTATTATAGAACGAGAACCTAGGAAGAATGATTAATTAGCCAACAAAGGATAGAAACAAGAAGAAGATCAAGGAAACCACAAGTTAGACGCCAAGAGGATTCGATGACGAATCCTATTTAAGGGGGGGAGAATTTGTAATAGCCGGTAGTAATTACTACTCTGTATGACGATATTATTATGAACGAGACATAGGAACGTAAGATAATCATGTTGGGACTCAATACAGTTATGAAAAGACTTTGGTATGATCGGTAAATTTCTTGAGGTCCCGAGAAGAAACTGTACCGTGTGCCCTTTTATACTACATATATTATTTGGGGCATATTTTTTTCATACGAACTGGAATTTTTATGAATTTTATATCGTCGGAAAGCTTATACCGAGACCTATAACTTCCGAGTTAAATATTTTCCCAAATTTGGACCAGAATTGGGTCAAAAATATAAGTAAAAATCTGGATAAATAGTAAAATCGGACCAAAATGATAAAAATCTCAAACTTCTCCATTTCTCTAGTTGTTTCTATATTTTCTTTTACTAATGGGGTCATACTATAAAAGGGAAACCTATCACTATTACCATATACAAAAAAGAAACGGAAGAAAGAAAATAAAAAAAAAAGGAAGGAAACCGTGAGAATAAGAGAAGAGGAAGAAGGAGGAAGAAGAAGAAGAAAAGAAAGAAGAAAAGAAGAAAGAGAAGAAAAGAGAAGAGAAAGGAAAGAAAAGAAGAATGGAGCTTGGAGCAACCATGAAAGTGAAGAAAATCAAGGAAAATAAAGGTAAAAAAACTTGACCCAAAATCTTGAGTTTTGATTCTTGATGAAATGGTTGGTTTGATGATGATAATATTATGTTTTGAGTTTAAATTGATGAGATTATGATTCTAAGGGTTGAGGTTTTGGCAATTGACATTTGGGGTTAAGATTTTGAGTTTTGGGTTTATATATACCATATGAATTATATGTATAAATTGAGGTTGATTATTGATTAATGAAAGAATAAAGTATGATAAATGAAATGGTAATGATGCATGAAAGGTGGGTTTGTAGCTTAGGAGTGTTAAAAATGAAAGTAAAGAAATGGGTTGTGATGTTGGATGATTGAGTTTGAAATGTTTGAAGAGTTATTTAGTAATGTTAATTTGAAGAATTAATGAGTGATTAATGATGATTATATGGTAGTTTATCATGTGTGGAAATCGGTATATATGGTGGGATTGGGTATTGGAAATGATATATAGAGTTAAGAAGGAAATTGGGACAGAATTCGCACACTGCAGGAAACCCACAAAAATGAAATTTCCATTCAGTGTCGTGACGTGTGAAGAAGCCTAGCGTCGCGATGCTGGACCGAAAAACAGGATAAATTATTTTAGTATCCGAATCAGGGTTCAGACAGTTCCCATTCGCACCCCAGCATAGTAAGGACTGCCCTTAGAACCTCAAATCATATCTTTAACTCGCATTCCTTGCTTATGCCACATAATACTTTGAGTTATGACTGTATGCATCTGAAACTAGTAAGTTCAGCCTAACTCTATAATCTACCTCATAACTATTAGGTCTGACCAAACTATCACTTTTAGATCATTGTAGGATACGCAATATCCTTCGACGAGGTAATATAGTTCCTTCTAGTTTCCAAGCTCTGTTAGTAGACATTTCTCTTTTCTTGATTTTTATATTGCATTTTATCAGACTTATATTTTACACTTTAGGGCGTTAGAAACTTTTTTATTTTCAGTTATTATTATATATATTTTTACTTTGAGAAATGAAATGATTTTTCAGAAATCAGTATATACATATTTAAACTTTAAAGTATGATTTTTATGTTTTCGGGGCATGAGGTAAAACCTCGCCCTAGTATGTAACTAATACAGTGGAATTGACGGATTCAGAGAAATGTGCACATGTGGAGGACTAAGGGGACGCTCTCAGATCCTCGAGCAGGACTAGGGATTATAGAGTCCTGAAATCCTAATTTCAGAAACTTGGTGGCTACACTGCTAGTTGAGTTATGGTCCTGAGTGTAGAGCTCTACGTTGCAAGTTGAGTGTTTGACCTGGACGTAGGGTACCACCAGTTCAGAGATGCCCAGTTGAGTTATGGTTCTGGGCATAGAGTACACGCAGTTGAGTTATGGTCATGGGTGTAGAGAGACGTCCAGTTGAGTTATGGTCCTGGATGTAGAGAAGTTTTCAGTTTTCAGACTTACAGTACACAGTTTTTCAGATTTTCAATACCTAGTTTTCAGAAATCAGATTTTAGCAGAGAGTTTTCAGAATCCATTGTTTTAAAGATAATTTTTAGAAAGATGGAGTTTTTCAGAAACAGAGTTTCCATAAAAGATATTTTGAAAACATGATTTTAAAGTTAAAAGTTTTGTATCATTTTTCAGTTTTTAGTCCACTCACTTGGATCGTATGACGATCTAACCCCCCCTTCAGTTTTAATTGTTTTGTAGGGATTCAAGGAGGACAAGCTCGGGAGGACGGATACTGTTGCAGTCACTAGGGATGGAGTCAACCAGCATTAGTCACAAAGTATAAGAGTCCAGTTCAAGGTCAAGTATTTCTATGCATTAGTACTGTGACAGTCAGTGTAAGTGTTTAATAAATTATTGTAAAAAGAAATATTTCTAAGTATGCATTTATGAGTTGTAAAGTATTTTATGTTGATTGAGTTGAGTTCTATATGCACGACATTGCATTAGATTAGTTTATGTAACAGTCAAGAAGTCAGAGGCTTATGGGGTTAGTGCAGCTATCCCCTGCCGGTAACATCTCCCAGATCAGGGATGTTTCATGTATCGTAAAATTAGACAATTTACATCACAGTACAACATCAAAACGAAACCTGAGAAGACATCAAATATATAAAAAACCTCAAGTACACACAAAACACATCAAGCTCAAAATCAACACTTAAGAATTTCGTGCCCATAATATCAATCAACACTTAAGGGTTCGCGCAAAACATCTCAGTGTTAAGTCTATTTTTCTTCCTTTTCCTTTTGAAGGATGCTGTGTAAGTTTTAAAAAAAAAGAAATTGATGTTTTTGAGATAAAGAGTTTTTTTGGTACCTTTCATATATTTTTTCTGCATAAAAAGTGCACATGGGTTGTGCAATGAATTTGCAGCATATTTTTTTGTTTGTATAAAAACAAAACATATGACATATGTCGTAAAATATTAAGATGAATTTAATGCTAGCTGTAGCTGTAGTTTGGTCCCTGGAGTGCTCAAAAATGATCCATCAATAGCCGCTAAAAGTTTTAAAACCCGAAGACTTATGTAGTGTATCATTTCAATTTGAAAATTTTAAAATATATCAATTTTCATAAATTAGAAAAAAGGATGATAATTTCCCAAAAACATCGGGGAAATTGAATCACATTTAAAAGATTCAGATGGAAATTAATAATTTTAAAAAATTAGAATTTGACTAAATTTTCGTTAAACTTCAGATAAATGAATGATAATTTCCCTTTTGAATTTCGCATATGGCAATCAAACTATTTCATTTTTCGATTTTTGCTTGTAGGTTATTGTAATTTTAGTCATTTTGTGTTTGAGTTACTATAATGAAAAGAAAAGGTTATTATGCTATATTTACATCTAGCAAATAGTTTTTTGGATATTTAGTTTCTGTCCTTGACCCTTTCAGGCAATTAGAAAGGAATTGATATTTGTCACCACAATTATTTTTCTATTTATAAAATGAATGTGGGTTCATTGGTCCATTAGGGGTGTTCGCGGTGCGGTTCGGGTCGTTTTTTTTATTTGCACTTAAAACCGTGCGGGTTGGCAGTTTAGGAAATTAGAAACCGAAACTGCAAATTTGATAAGAAAAACCGCGGCGGTTCGGGTTGGCGATTTAGCGGTTTGGGCGGTTCGGGTTGGCGGTTTGTATTACAAATTTTTTAAAGAAAATCTGTGTGTTTTCACATATTAATTGAAAAGAAAAATTATTTAATTTTCATTTATACATTGCATATTGTTATATGATCATTAAATATCTTAAATTTCATGGTTAAAAAAAAAGAAAAATATAAATAATATCTAATTTGAACGCGGATCGGCGTTTAGGTGGTTCGGGTCGCGGTTTGAATCAAAATTTACTGTTTTGGGCGGTTCAGGTCTTGGTTGGGTTAAAACAGCACACCAGCCCGAAATTTGCAACTTGATTCATATTAACCCGAAATCATTTTTAATTTTTTTCAAACCGCGCGGTGTAGCTCTGGTCGGTGCGATTCATATCGGGTTGCGGTTTGACCTGAAACCGTGATCACCACTAGGTCCCATTCAATTTTTATTTATTGCATAAAGAAGTGCATATGGGATCGTGCAATGAACATCGGCATATGTATTATTTATAAAAAAAAAAAAAAAACTAATATTCTTAGAATCTTAATATTTTTTTCTTTAGTGTAACATATTGTCGAAGGCATGATGTTATCGATAGGAGATAAGAATAATTCATCTCCTTAAGCCTCAAATCTAACGAAAAACGGACATGACGCACCCTAAAAATTGGACAACCTAAAATATAGTTCAGCACCAAAACGACATGTAATAAACATCAAATATGCAAAAAGGACCTCTGGTCCCAACCTAAGATATATCAATTCTCAACATCAATACTCAAGGGTTCCATTCCTACAATTACTCGTACAAATCAAAACTTTATTTATATGTATACAGAATATAGTGCACAACACAACTCTTACCATAACCAACATAACTCCTAAACGTCTATGACATTTCCCAAGACTACAACTTGGGTGATCCGTCGTCAACTCGAGCATGACTTTCCAAAACTTGAATGTTGATTGATTGGGTTGCCAACCTGCAAAACTAGCAAACTATTGTACAGTGAGTCATAAAACTTAGTAAAAAACCATGAATGACTGAAAGAATAGGTTGAGAATGAAATATACACATAAGAATTTCTTGACTAGAAATCTACATATAAGCACTCCATATAACTATATTGAAATAAATAAGTTCAAAAACATTTGAAACAGAATAACCTTAAATACACCCCAATCACGGTTACTCATACCCACAGTTAATTCCATATATGCTCGAAGATTCATTCCATAAATAGATAGCTCGTTTATGAATCTCTTATTGTAACATCCTGCTAGATAAAGGAGGTTACGGGAAGGAGACGAGAATAATCCATCTCCCTAAGCCTTAAATCTGATAAAAAAATGGACATGATGCAGCCTAAAACTGGACAATCTGGATCATAGTCTAGCATCAAAATGCGACATGTAATAGCTAACAAATATTTAAAAGGTGTTAGTTAAATGCCCTAGATCCAATAGGAATAAATATGTAATTTTTTTTATATTATTTCATTGATTAAATAAAATTTGGCAAATTATTTATAAGTATTGTACATAAGTTATTTTGTATACTTGTAAAATATAAATCCTTAGAATGATGTTTAAAGGAATTAAAATAAGTTTAGTTTATGAGATCCACTCATTCTTAAATGTTCCTGATCGTAGGATTATCAACACAAGACATTGATAGATCCATTTTAGATCGACATATGTTATGTCTGCTTCCTTATAGAAGGAAGCTAGCTAATCTCATAAGCTACTAGTGAAGGTGTTCACTTAATCTAACATATGAATGCTTGTTGGAGAACAAGTATATCGAACTGACCCGCTTGAGACCCATATGAAGTGTTATCCACATGTTTATGAGATTTCTCTTTGTAACGATAGTATGAATGATCCTTAGACTTGAGATCTCCATGGCATCTTGAATGTGGATCATATATGCTTTGACATTACACCTCTATAATCCATAGTGAGATTGCTTATAGGTAATGATTGGGAAATATGAAAAGCTTACGAAGTTAGAGAGTGATCAATAAAGGATTCGCCACTCTGGATAACATAGAGTTGATATCGATTAGGCAATATGAAAAGTGTACGAAGTAAGTGAGTGATCAATAAAGGATTCGCCACTATGGATAACTTAGAGTCGATATCCCAAGAGGTACGATTTGACATAAGTGATAATATAGTCCATGACCATGGTGAGTTCTGAAAGGATTTTCAGAAACTACATATATATATATATATATATTATCACCTTAAGTCAATGTTCTAATAGCTATGATTTAATAGAGTAGATATTTTTCATACTCTAGAATCGTTGGCGGGATATGTTGAAGGCGAAAGGATTGAATTATACTATAATCGTGTACGGAATAGGTTTCACTATAGTTAGTACTATTTCTTAATTGGGGGTCATGATGTATTGCTAGATACCGCTCTTGATCTATAGAACTTAGTTTCTTAATTAAAGAGTTAATGAGGATAAATTAATTAGATTAATTTTTCGAGACTTATGAAGTCTATAACTATCTCCATTGTCAACAAAGAAAGAACCTAATGGGCCACACACTTTAAAGTATTGAGAGTTAATGATAAATTATGTAAATTTAAGTTTTAGGACTTAAATGTTAAGTTCTTAAACTTTAGGGTAAATTCATAATTTTAAAAATTATAGATAAATATGGAATTCTGGAAATTTTAAGACCAAGGTGCAAATCTGGAAATTAGGGATTGTTTCGTAATTTCTAAAAGTACATGGGCCATTTTATAATTTCAAAAAGTATAAGGGCTGAAATATAATTTAGCAAAGTGTTTGTATTAAATTATAATTTCAGATTTATAGTATTCTAATTTGATTTGAATTGATAAATTTTATTTAATTAATTTAATTTAATAAAATAGGATAATGGTTGTTTATTTAGGGTGGATTAAAATTCCTATTTTAATAGGATAAAATCTTATCATATTAATTCTAACTTGATTGGAATTAAAACAACTCAAATCAAAAATGTATAAATTAACCCTTTTGCCATTAACAAAAATAACAATAAATTTGGTGAAAATTTTTGCAATTCACGTGAAGGCAAAGAAATAAAAAAAAAAGAAAATTTTGAATTTTCTTTTAAGTAAAATTACTTTACATTCCCTATATTCCATAAACCCTAAAACAAGTCTTTTTTCTTATGCTAGCACTAATAATCTTGGATTTGAGAAATCCAAAATCCTTAACTCTCTGCTTTGTGTGGATGCCGTTGGAGGCCAAACGTGTGGGTGGCACTAAAGAATTTATGAGGATCGCTTAAAGATTTAAGGTATGTTTTTATTTATGTTTTATAAATAAATATTATCATAAAGCATGAAAATTAATTATGATCTTGGATTGGAGATTTATATTTAAAATTGAAAAATTTTAATTTTCCACCGCATATCGTATGCTTGAAGAGTGGTAAATAGATCACTATTTCCCACTCCCTTGACTTAATATTTTGTATAGTTTCTTGACTTTTGTGAATATTTTGATGTGTTTTGTGGTATTTTGTTGATAAATAAAATAACAGGACTCTTTGGCATCAAATCTAGGCCAAAACATTGAAAACCAGAAAGAGAGGGCAAAAATTGTTAATTTTCTGCTAAAATTCACCGTTTTGCTAAAATACGCCGAATGCTAACTACACCGGACACGTGTCATCATCTCATGCTGCTGATAATCCAAATCATTATTGACGTCAACGTCGCGATACGCCAAGCTTTCAGCGTCGCGATGATAAGCCAATAATTTAGTTAATCATTCTGTCGATGCCAAGTGTCACCATCTTCGCAAAAGCCGTGCAACGTGTCAACAATCAACGATGAGTCGGGACGCACAAGGTGCCACGCATCACGACTCGAGGAGCCCAGATTTGCCTATAAATTGAGGCCAAATTTCAGAATTCCATTCATACTTTCTTCTAAGAAATTACTTAAGAATATTAAGAAAATTGTATCTTGTTTGTTTATTTACAGCTTTCAGGTATTTAATTTTATTTACATTTCACAATAGCATTTTCTTTTCTTTACTTTTCAATCTTTATTTTCTTTATTCAGCATGGGGAGGTAACTACCCTCTGCTGGGGTTAAAGATCAAGCTTTTATTACTAATATTAAATTAATCTCCCTTAATTATAATAAATAAACTATTTAAAACCTTACTTAATGGGATACTGATGAGTGGTATTTATATCACTATTTTCCACTCATTTTACCTAATATTTTGTATAGTTTCTCGGATTTTGTGAACGCTTTGACGTGTTTTGTGTTATTTTGCAGATAAATAAAGTTTGCAAAGCATTGAAAGCAATTTGGGGTCAAAATATAGAAAAAATGAAAAAAAAGACATTTTTGTAATTTTGCCAGTGTCGCGACGCCAAAGACTGCAGCATCGCGTCGCCTAACGTGCGCCGGTAATACTAACGTGCACCTAGGGACACGTGTCAGAATCTATGAAACATTATGCCACATGTAGCCTTCTCATTGGACCGAAATTCCAGCCATTCACATGCCGCCACGTGTCATTTCTTGATTGCGCCGCGTAGCCGCGTGACACGTGTCACCACCTGATTCTGCCGATGAAACAAGCGTGGTCAACCCGCGTGGACCGAAGACGCGTCGTGGCGTTGCTATGCCAAGACGTTTAGCGTCGCGACGCTAGCCCCAAAAATTGTCTATAAATTGAGACCTCCACCACTTCATTTCGTGTGCTTTCCTTGGGAATTTTTCCCTGATTTCATAGGAAGCATCTATGTTTGTAATTTATTAATAATATTTAAATAATGTATTTTTAGTTTTGGTTTTTATTACAGCATTTTATTTATGCTTATGTTTTGTAGTTAAATTTCTGCTGGGGTAAAGGTGAAATATTTCATATAATTATATAGGTAAATCTCACTTAATTACAATTTATAAATTATAATTTAACCGAATTAATTAATGTTAGACTTTATTAGCACATATATGGTCGAGTTAAATATAAATTACTTTACCGCCTATATGACTGGGCTTTATGTGACAGATAATTAACGCCTATATGGCTTGTGTAATTGGACTAAATGGATTACCACCTATATGGCTGGTTTTAAATGTTGAACATTATTAATTCCTGAGAAAGCAGAACAAAAAATAATTTATATTATACTAAGTGAGATTCCTAGATTAGAAATATTAAATGTGGATCCTCTAACCCCAACATTTTATTTTTATTCTAGGGAAGTGATGAAACACAATATACACACACTTAATAATTGATTTTCTTTTTATGGGTAATTCTTTAGTTTGTTTATTGAGTCTTAAGCTTAATGCTTCTTGTTGTCTGATCACCAATAAGATTGATGTGGTAAACTTAAAATGAACTAGACATAGGGATTTTAGGTGTCAGGCTTAGATTCAATAGCCCACGATCTTCCTTGATGATAGATAACCCTTTAATAGATTTACTTACAGGATAGACATATACCTGTCGGGTGGGGGTAGCCACAATTGGAACTTGATCTTAATGAATCCAGGTAATTTGGTTTACATATACATATGGTTCAATTGGGTTATACTGGGTATTTGCGTCTGACCATCGACAGAGGGTTTTGCATATCTTCGTGTTCCAGGTTAGCAAACTGATTTATTACACATAAGTAAGAGAATCAATTCATTTTTATAATAATATTGTGTGGAGTCATGACCCTAAATCTTTGAGTCTTTTGTTATTTTCCTTAGTATTTTCTTTTGAGTCTGTTTTTATTTTAATTAAGGAAAACCACATTCAACCAACCAAAAGCAATCAATTCCCTTCTCCCTATAATTAGATACCTGTAAATAAATAGTATCAATAATTAAGATCAACATTAGAAATTAAGTCCTTGTGGGATCGATATTTTTATACTACTTGAATGATACGTGCTCTTGCATTATACGCACGTGTTTGCACCAGTTAAGTTTTTGGCACCGTTGTCGGTGATTTATTTTTCTTGAGTTTTTAATTTTGAAGCTATCTAATTTACTTATATCTAATTTTCTTTATTTTTTTCTGTAATTTTTATTTCTTTCTTTTATTTCAGGTGGTTGAAAAATGGAACAATACTGGGAGATTGAGAGATTACAAGCCTTACAAGAAGATACACCCCACATCTGGGAACAATAGTCCGATTTTCTGAGACCTGTTGTCCAACCCAACAATTATCACTGGATGTCAGAACCAATCAATTCTATATTTGCTCAACAGAATGAAATGTGGAGATGTGTAATGTGTGATGGTAACCACCTGAGTGATCAATGTATATACTTTTCAGAGTGGCAAAATTATCATAATCTTTCAAGGTACGAAAAACCATCATATTTTCCATCTTATCCACCATCTACCTACGACCTTCATCAAGAATCAGAACAATCAAAGGAAGATCATATGATTCACATGCTCAAAGATTGGCTCGAGGAACGGGAAGCTCAATTTGATACACAAATTCAGAGTCAGGCTGAATCCATATAGAGAATGACAGAACAGATCAGACAATTAACAGAAAACAAAAACTTCATACCTCAAGAAGCATTTTCAGATGACACAGATGAAGCCTTCGAGTATCAAGCAAGAGACACATTAATAGAAGAGGAGGTTGAGCAGAATCAAGAATTAGAGGTATCAGTTCAGAAACCCGAACCGGTAAAGTCTCGATTAGATTTTTATTATTCTGACTCTGACGAAGATGAAGCTGAGCTGTTTGTACCAACTACATCAACACTTGAGGATGGAATTCTGTATCCTCAAAATAAAGATCTTGGAGATTCCATTGCACAAATGTTTGAAGAAGATCTACCTAAACCAATCATTTAACCCAGATCAGACGATGAAGACCTAATGCCAGACACATCTTTTCATCCTCAGACAGACACTTATGGAGCATATATTTCACAAATGACAGATGAAGAACCGAACACGGAAATCCTAAAATACATCTGTAAAGAAAATATGGAGCAAGAAGCAGAGCAAATGGATGAGCAAATGTCTGACCTTATTGAAGATTCAGTGAATTCAGGCGAAACAGCACGGTTTTGGGGAGTACAAGTTAGAGACATCACTCAGAAGCTTAACAGAATGGAACTTCCATTCCAAGTCAAGCACCATACGAGACCTCTTGATTTTCTTTCTTTCTTTTCAGGAACTTCTGGAGCAACAAAGATTAAAAAGGTGGCACAAACACCGAATGGGACAAAATTCTTTTTGCCACCTTACCGTTGGAAGAGATCTTTCAAAAGCAACACATATGGGATTGTCTTTAATCGGACATATAAAACGACGCTGAAACTTCCTTGACAAATGAATTTCAGTCACGTCTGGCTGAAAATAAAAAATTTAACACTAGCAGGGAAGCAACCCATGTAATTTGTTATAATTACTGTTTTTATATTTTGTGTATACATGTTGTAGAGTTTTTAATTTCGTGTGTTATGTTGTAGGGAAAAGCACAAATGGAGCATTTTAAGAAAGAAGTAACGGTGTTTAGCAATTACAAAGATGAGGGTTAATTCATTAGTGGTGGCTGAGTAAGGAATGGATTCTTGAGACGCATCCTAATGGATTTATATACCAAACGAGTGGTGTATTGCGTACACAATTTCGTTGCCTTAATAATTGCTATGATTTATTTTTGTTTTGTAATTATCTTTATTTTCACCGACAAGATCTGTACTTTTTGAATTTCACGATTTATTTTAACGTTCATCTAATAATTGTCATTTGTCAGATACTAGTGCTACTATTATTCACCCATTTTCAGGTTATATAAATTCATCTCTACATTTCTCTCTTTGACACATCCAAATACACATCCAAATAAGAGAGAAAATGGAAGCAACATCACAACAGTGAATCAAGCGTCTGTGGATCCAATTCTGGTAATAAACTAGAGTTCATTGAGGCTGCAAAAGAATTGGGGAGAGTCATAGCAGAACGAAATATGCATCTAGTATATGGCGGTGGCAATCTTGGATTGATGGGAAGTATTTCAAAAGCGTTTCAGGAAGGTGGCAGTCATGTTTTGGGAATCATCCCAAAACCTTTGATGGACAAACGTTAATTGAACTCACAAACGGAGATGAACGCATCGTATCAGGTATGTCTGAACAAATCCAGGAAATGATCAATACTGCGGATGTGTTTATTGCGTTACTAGAGGCCTGGGAACATTTGAAGAAATTTTCACAGTAGCATCATGGGCGCACTTAAACATTCATCAGAAGCCCTTGGGTACATTGAGCATTTCTTCGATTTTCTGTTTGTATTTCTTGCGGAAGCCAAAGGACATGAGTTCGTCATGAAATCTGTTCAAGATATTTTCCTGACTGCTACAAAGGTCGAAGAATTGATTGACCAATCCTAGCCTTGGAACCAAAACTAGACCCCATTCTTTCCAAATAGACTGGTCAGATAGTGATCATGGTAAAAAGAGTAAACTGGACATAGATCTTAATCGGTAAATTTTCAGTTAACCAGGTACGATTCTCTAAACTCTTCTTTAATATATCGAAGTTGATGTTTCATCTTGGGGGAGGATAATAGTTGATACGTATCTTGTTTTTTTTTTTGGTTTAAAATTGTGTTATTTTTGTGTTATTTTTTCAGGAAAAATAAAAACGAAATTTTTCAGGGCAAAGCAAGCCAATGCAAGCGGGATTATTTCAAAATAAAAATTGGACAAAATCATGAAGATATAAAGTCAATCCAGTAGAGACGGCTGAGTAAGGAATCATCTCTTGAGACGTGTCTCAGTCGATTTATCCGTCGAAAGACTTGGTTTTACCAAAAAAAAAAATCCTGCTTCGCGGCGCAAAAACCTAACGCGTCGCGACACCAGAGGCATAACACAAAACCCTAACCCTAAAAAACCGAGTATCGCGACGCCAAGCCAAATTCAGAGTTACGACACTGGATCGATTACAGCACTAAAACAAACAACCGCCGAGAACAGAATCCACTTCCCTCACAGACCTTACTCAACTCACAACTACCAAAACCAGCACTACCGGACATCCATTGCCAAGAACCACCGTAAGTAAACTTCTAGCCGAGTCATCCCTAGCCGAAACTCCCACCACTATAACTTACCGAAGAAATCCACCAGCCGAACCAACCCATTACCAGACACCCCTAGCCGAGACACCAACCACCAAGATCCAACAAGACACTCACTGCCGAGCCCAAAACCGAAGAAGCACCGGTCCGAATTTTAAATTATTAACATTGAAAATTTGAAGAAAATTTGATAATTTGTGTGATATTGGAAGTATTGGATCTGATTTGTTGGACTTTGGAAGTGTTGAATTTTGATTGATTCGTAGTTTTGGGGCGAAGTTGGGCGTTGTGTGTTGATAGTTTTAGGGTGTATTATGGAAAAATTTGAGATTTTAGGGGAGACTCTGCCAAAAATTCTGTGAAAATGCCGCTGAAAAAATCCAGGACATCAACTTCTGCCGCACCTACTTTTGATGATTTTAAATTTGTATCAGTTGCTGCGGAGAAGAGATATGATGACGAAATAACCAGGAAACACCATATTATGGAGAGGGGATTTGATATCAACCCAGGGTTATTTCCTGATATTGATAAGATTATCGCAGATCGGCACTGGCGAAAGCTTTGTCAGCAGCCTCACACCCAACCTATGCAGCTATTGTGCAGGAGTTTTACTCAAATGCTTATGAGCATCGTGCGTATGTGGCAATGGTGAGAGGTCAACATGTATCATTTGATTCCTCAACTATTAATAGTTTTTTATGACATACCTGATTTGGAGGAAGATGAGTATTCTGCGATGATGGAGAGTATTGATATCACTCATCTCACAAGAAGACTTTGTGTGTTCCAAATGCTGCTTGGGTCATGAGTAGCAGTGGAGAATATATGAAGATGAGTTCGAAATTGCTGAAGCCTGAGACAAAAGTGTGGTTCCACTTCGTGACTAGAACTTTGCTACCAGGATCTCACATCACATTAGTCACGAAGGATCGTATGATATTGTTATACTACATTCTGAAGGGTTATACGATTAATGTTGGTCAGTTGATTTCGACCAACATTGCTTGGACTGCAAGATCGACAAAGGCTGGCCTGATTTATATTATTTGATTCATCGCTCTGCCACAAGCCATGGTTCCTGTAGAACCAAGAGAGGAATTGATGCAACCCAGACAGCAATAACTACCATAATTATCCAACAATTCCATACAAAGAGACACAGGCTTCTTGTATGACCATCAGCTTCCCATCAGCTTCTTCTACACCACACCACAACAACCACACAGATCATCTTGAAACCTCGCTCATTAACTCAAAGGGTCCTAATTTGGAATCTCAAGCATGGATACATGGTTCAGCTGCTCGAACAAATAGCACGAAAAGTGGGATACAAGATAACGAGTTTCCCCACATCCAAATATCGACATTGACGAGGAAGGCAGATGAATTTTAACCCCCCCTCAGAGTTAGACAATTATGACCCATAGCGTCACTGTTTTGTAAAAGACATTGTGTTTTGTACAAAATTGACTATGTAATATTGAAATTGCCTTTTATCATTTCGTAATTTATTTACTATGATATATAAATGGTAAAAGTCCATATGATTAGTTCCGGATTGAGATGATATGAGACAGTATCAATCCATAAAGGTTTAATCATTAAATATCCCTAGTCGTAGTATTATCGAGACTGGACATCGATAATGCGGAATAGACTAGTATTGCACTTGTGCGCGTTGTGAGGGCATAACGGCACAGTTCTCATATGTTTAAGTATAGGATACTTATGCAAGTGCAATAGGAGGTTGTGTTTTACCGATGGTACGGAAAACAGCTTCGCTCTGGATAGACCCCGCGGAATCCCATTGGTAGTATGTATATGTGTCTATGGGAGTCCGCGTCAGGGTAGATGTATTTGGTCTTAACCTGAGACTTACATCGCTAATACTTGCGACAATCGGTAAACTTTGGTTTTGGTCGTCCAGGACTTTAACAGGTTCTGTGTACGCCTCTATTGGGTTTATCGAGAATCGTAGTGTATTGGATGTGATGTCAAGACGGAAGTGTCACTCCAGACATATGGAGATGATGATCACGCAGGGATTCATAACTCGTTCTCTATTGTGTTGCAACCATCGGGATAATGTGACAAGGTCATGATTATCCGATTCAAAGAGACTAGTTGTTTGATATCCGATATGTGCTTCGTACGGGGCAGACACTATTCCAGCCCCAGGCCTAGCACGTGACATCTGATACTGGATCGCAATACGAGATACTAGGTATTCTACGTCTGACATAGATTATATATTCCAGTAAGAATATTTCTGGAGAATTGGGTAGGCACGGTGCTTTGCTAGAAGCCAACCATGTCTTGTAAATCGGTAAGCACGTAGTACGAGGTACTCGCTTTATCGGATAGTCCGATAACGGATTTACTGCCAACATATCCAGAGATCTCTTGGGTCGCTTCCCAAGGATTCACCGATGACTGTTGACTTAAATTGGAATTAATCTGGGATTAATTAAGAGAGAGAAAATTAATCTGGGATTAATATGGGCTTTGTTTAATCTGGGATTAAAAGTGTACAGTGGCGAAAGAACGCGATTAATTTGGAATTAATCGGTAAAAAAATTTAATAGTTAAATTTGATTTTTCTATTTAATTTATTCAAACGGGCTAAAATTAATATATCGGATATATTAAAATGAATTGGATTTCATTACGAGATTAAAGTCGGACTTTAATGCGAACGAACGAATTAATTTAGAATTAATTCATGAACGACGTTCGATATATATTTGCGAGGCATCGTTATTTAATTAAATTGGATTTAATTATTTAACGACGAAGGATCGTTTAATTGGATTAAACGGAACCGAGCCGCGGCAAATGCCCGTAGAGATATTTGAATTTCGGATTCAAATATTTGGAGCCAAAAGTGTGGTAGGTGTTCCCACCACACAACCACCTTGTTTTGTCTTAATGAAACCATTTACCCATCTCTACCTTGTTTTGGGTAAAAGGTGAAATGGTTTCACTTTTTGGTAAATAACAAAAAGGCATTTCATTTGTTGTAACACTTGACACAATATCAAAAACACAAAACCCTAAAGAACAAGGCTTGGCCGAAATCTTCATCTCCTCCTCTCTTTGATTTGATTTTCAAATCAACAAAAGCTAGCACTTTGGAAGTGAACAAAGGTGATAGGGAAACTCCTCAATAGCTTGGAATCATCCTAAAGCTTGGATCATCATAAAGCTTGGATCTTGGAGATCTTGGATCTCAAATTTTTTAAAAGCTCCAAAACTCATTGTAAGTATATTCCGCACCTTATAATGATCAACTCTTTTATTATGCATGCTTATTAGATCCTTATATTGTTCTTGGAACACTAACAATGGTATCATGAGCCTAATTTAAGCATGATAATTTTAGGGTTCTTGAATCTAAAATTTGGGGCTTTTTGATTTTGAGCATGATTTTTTGAAATTGATGCTTTGAGTATGTTTACAACATGATAACTTAGGTTATGCATGATTAGATTTCAAATAAATCAAAAGCAACAAAAAAAAAAAATTTTTTTAGTGTGGCCGAATGCATATAGACAGTGCACTGCAGTTTTTGTTTTTTGTAACACATGAAATAATGTGTTTGGATGCATGTTTAAATGATGATAGTTGGTTTAATATGATTAGAATCAATGTCTATAATGTTCATGTTAAAATCAAAGTGCATGTTGAGCATGAAATGATGATCTTAGGCTTCAATATGTCTCAAGCATGCAATGATGTGTTTTTGGCTTGATTTTATGTTAAGCATGAATTATTAGTTTAAGCATGATTAATTAAGTTAATTAATATTTTGGAAATATTGAGTTTAATTAATTAATTATGGCTAATACACTTTAATTAAAATAATTGTGATATTTGGAATATTATAATTATGTAAATATGCCTTTAAAATTGAATTGGGCTAAAAGTGTGTATTTGGGCCTAATGGGCTTGGTTTGACCAAGTTTGGTTTTGGACTTTTGGATTGGATCCAATTGGGCCCAAAACCAATTCCATGAAGTCCAAATACATCACTTGACCCTTTAAAGTATTTGATTGGGCCTAATGGGCCTAAATTGATTTGATGGCAATAGGGTGATTCCTATTGGGCCTTGGCATTTTGGGTTTGATCCATTATGGCCAAAGCCCATGCCTTAAGAATCAATTAAAAGCCCATTGGACTTTAATTAAAAGACATTGGATGTTATTGGGCCTTTGAGACCCATCAAGATTGGATTTGGAATCCAAGTCTTTAAGGCAACTATGTAAGTGTAAATATTTAATTTGGAATTAAATAAGAATTAGTATTGAATACAAATAAATTGGATTTAAGTTGTAGTTCGATATAATTCAAGAATACGTACTCAAAAGTATTTATTCTTAAACGAGTTGGACTCGCGCAAATCAAATCATTGTTTGAACATTGGATGGTCATTAATCAAAGATTAATTAATTGGATTAGATTGATTGTAATAAACATGTTTTGATTGAATACATAAATGTGATGTATGAATAACGTATATCGGATGGATATTAGAAGGGCAAGGGCAATTTTGGAAATTGTAATAAGTTTAGAATTTATTAAATTGGACCTGCGTGTCCAGCCTTTAATCTCATTACTCCTTGTAATTCTCTTCTCACCTATTCCCCTCAATGTATATGAGGTTTCTTTATTGTATTTTGTAAAAGGGTAGGAGTTAGAATAGTTCTAGTCGGGGAGAGGAAAGGGAGTGATTTTTTGTTCTAGGAACAATCTGTTTAAATATCCATCCGCATATCGTTATTAATTTACTTTTGCGCCTTATGATGTTTTAGAAGCATGCTTAAGGGTGTATGATGAGACCTAATCAAAGATAATAAATTGGATGCCAATTTACGCGAAAAACCCTCAAAAATATTAAGCGTTTTTCCTTCCGTTGAGTGATTCTTACTCAAGATCCAAAGTTGGCATTGGCTTGTTGGCCAAAGTCAAGGCCTTTGTCAATTGAGGATGTGTTTGAATCATGAAGGTTTTGTTACATATCGGTGTCTTGTCCAAGTTGTGATTTGTTGGCCAAAGTCAAGATCACTTCTTGTCCATCGACATTGATTACGAAACTTTCCATGTCAATGGGTCCCGCTTAACTGGAATCATTAAGCTTGTTGTGCCAAAGCCAAGGCTTAGTTGATTCAGAGGAAAAAGGTTAGGAAAATATGTTTGACATATTGACATATATAAAGTATATGTGTTTGTCGGACTTGGATGTCCACCTACCGGATCTAGGAATTGGATGAGATCCAATTGATCTTCGAGATCTACCTAGTTAAGTTTCATACAGCTTGTTGGCCAAAGTCAAGGTTGTATGTTATTTAACGGGATCCTAGCCCACTAGGAAACTAGGTTTCCCGAGTACTCGACAGAGGGTTAGAGGCTCGCCGAAAAATAGTGGGAGGCTAGTATTGAATTTGCAATTTCATTCAGATACTTAGCTTTACGCGCTTTCAAATAATTCGTCAATATTACTTTATTAGTTGGACTAATATATTGTTATTTTTCTATGTAACAGTTAGACTGTACCCATTATCGTTGACTAGATAGTTAGACTATCGTAGATCAAGATGACTGGCAAAGGAAATGTCCGTGATATTATCATGGGAGATAATGTCTTCAAGGGCACAAATTTTGCTGATTGGGAAATGAACCTTAGGATTGTCCTAGGTTCAGAGAGGCTGTTGTATACTACACAAAGACCTCTTGGGCCAAAACCCGGACCGACTGAGACACTTGAGCTGGAGCTTTGGAAGACTCACAGCGATGATTGTGACACAACTCAGTCATTATGCTTGCTTCGATGACTCAGCACTTTCGCAGACAAAATAGGGACTTGGATCCTTATAATATGTTGCAAGGTTGCAAGATCTGCATCGCTCTAACAAGAGGATGCAGAGGTACGAGTTAGTCAAGAAGCTCTTTCGCTCACGCATGACAGATGGCATGTCCGTTGAGTCCCACGTGGCTCAGATGGTCGCCGACATCGATGAGCTGGCCAACATGGGGATTGTCTTTGAGGCAGAGATTACTGTGGACATGGTCCTGCAATCCCTCCCCGATACTTGGAGACAGTTCATCATAAATTATAATTTGATGAACACCAGTGATACTCTTGGAGAGTTACTGTCAACTCTCAAGGAGGCTGAAAAGGAGTTTCAAAAGGGCAACAAGCGCGAGGCGCACTTTGCATCGACATCTCATGGACCTAAGGCTGGGCCCAAGGCAACTGGAGGTGTGCGAAAGAAGAAGCATATGCAAAAGGGCAAGGCCAAAAAGTCAAAGGCTTCTGGGAAGCCAAAGGACAAATCTCAAGATGTTTGCCTACAGTGCGGCAAGCGGGGTCACTGGAAGCGTGACTGCCGCGAGTACAAGGCGCTTCAGAAGGAGATAAAGGCGGCAAGGCACCGGCCTCAGGTATGTTTGTTATTGAGATAAACATGGCTACTTCTAGCTTTAAAAATTGGATTTTTGATTCTGGTTGTGGTACTCATATATGTACTGATGCGCAGGATCTGCAGATTAGCAGGAGACTGGCTTCAGGAGAGATTGATCTGCGTGTTGGAAACGGGACACCTGTTGCTGTTTTGGCCGTGGGCACTTTTGTTTTAGAACTGCCTGCCTTCGGGACATGTACTTAAACTATCAGACTGTTATTATGTGCCTAGTTTGACTAGGAATATTATCTCTGTATCTTGTTTGACCCAATGCGGGTACACTTTTGTATTCCGAAACACTGGGTGTTTTTTTTATAAAGATGATTTTGAGATATGTTCAGCTGATGCTAATAATGGTCTTTATATTTTGAATATAAATCAATCTCAAACATATAATGTAACAAACAAAAGGCTCAAACTAAGTAACAAAGATGAGACTTACATGTGGCATTGTCGTCTAGGGACACATTAACAAGACTCGCATATCCACACTTTCGAAGAGTGGGTACTTGGACGGATTTGATCCAAATTCATATGACGTCTGCGAATCTTGCTTATTAGGCAAAATGCCTAAAACACCTTTTAGCGGTAAAGGTGTACGCGCCACCGAACTGTTAGCCCTCGTTCATAGTGACGTTTGTGGGCCCATGTCTAGCCAGGCTAGAGGTGGATTTGAATACTTCGTAACCTTTACGGATGATGCATCGCGTTATGGTTATGTGTATCTTATGAGACACAAGTCGGAAACTTTTGAGAAATTCAAAGAGTTTCGACACGAAGTTGAAAAACAGACCGGCAAGAGTATAAAGACATTACGGTCGGACCGTGGTGGCGAGTACTTGAGCAATGAGTTTCTAGATTACTTGAAAGAATATGGTATTCTTTCACAGTGGACTCCTCCTGGAACACCGCAATTAAACGGTGTATCCGAACGGAGAAACCGAACTCTGTTGGACATGGTAAGGTCTATGATGAGTCGCACTGAGCTACCTATTTCCTTCTGGGGATATGCATTAAACAGTGCAGTTCTTATTTTGAATAAGGTTCCGTCAAAGTCTGTACAACAGACACCATATGAGATATGGACAGGAAAGAAACCGGGTTTCTCATTCCTAAAGATTTGGGGATGCTGGGCATACGTCAAACGTTTGGAAGGTACCAAACTTGAACCCAAATCGGATAAATGCCTATTCGTAGGATATCCTAGGGAAACCAAAGGATATTACTTCTATCACCCACGAGAGAACAAAGTATTTGTTGCTCTACATGCGGTTTTCCTTGAGAAGGAATTCCTAAATACAGTGGTAAGTGGGAGGAAAGTAGAACTCGATGAAAATCGAAGTGATACTGTTCCTGGCATAGAATCCTCAACGGAACAAGAACAGTCCATCCGGGATGAGACTGTACCACAATCTTCTATTACACAAGGACCGCGTAGGTCGGAGAGAGTCAGGAACCAACCTGAGAGGTATGGGTTTCTGATCTCACCTCATGTAGATATTAATCTCATTGAGGAAGACGAACCGGCTACGTATGAGGAAGCGATACAAGATATCGATTCCACTTTATGGCAAGAGGCCATGAAGTCCGAAATGGATTCCATGTACACCAACCAAGTTTGGACACTGGTTGATGCACCAGAAGGCGTAAAGCCTATTGGATGCAAATGGATCTTCAAGAAGAAGACCGACATGGAAGGCAACGTACAAACGTACAAAGCTAGGCTTGTAGCGAAGGGTTATCGTCAACGACATGGTGTCGATTACGACGAAACTTTCTCACCCGTTGCCATGATTAAATCCATTCGGATAATGCTTGCTATTGCTGCATATTTCGATTACGAGATATGGCAGATGGACGTTAAAACCGCTTTCCTTAACGGAAACCTTTTGGAGGATGTTTATATGCAACAGCCTGACGGTTTTATCGTGCCTAAACTTGCAAACAAGGTTTGTAAGTTAAATCGGTCCATTTATGGACTGAAGCAAGCATCGCGGTCATGGAACCAACGTTTTGATGAGATCATAAAAGAATATGATTTCATTCAAAACGAGGATGATCCTTGTGTATATAAGAAGGTTAGTGGGAGCGCACTGACATTCATTGTCCTTTATGTTGACGATGTATTGCTTATGGGCAATGACATTCCCATGTTAACATCGGTGAAAGCTTGGCTTTCATTAAAATTCTCCATGAAAGATCTGGGAGAAGCAGCCTTTATTCTAGGAATAAAGATCTACAGGGATAGATCTAGAAAGCTGCTTGGACTCTCTCAGAGTACGTACATTGACAAAGTGTTGAAAAGATTCAACATGGATCAGTCCAAGAGGGGACTGTTGCCAGTGTCACATGGCATCTCTCTATCTAAGGACATGTGTCCTAAAACTCAAGATGAGAGAAATAGCATGAGTCGGATACCGTTCGCCTCGGCAGTCGGATCGATCATGTATGCCATGATATGTACTCGACCTGATGTCTCGTATGCTTTGAGCATGTGTAGTCGCTATCAGCCAGGCCGATCCAGGTGATGGTCACTGGATGGCAGTTAAGAACATCCTTAAGTATCTTAGACGAACTAAGGATGCTTTCTTGATTTATGGAGATGGAGAACTTGAGGTAACTGGGTATACCGATGCAAGTTTCCAAACCGATAAAGACGACTCTAAGTGTCGCAATCCGGGTACATATTTTGTTTGAACAACGGAGCAGTAAGCTGGAAATCTTCCAAGCAAGAGACTGTTGCCGATTCAACAACAGAAGCGGAGTATATTGCTGCATCTGAAGCAGCAAAAGAGGCAGTTTGGATCCGTAAATTCCTAATTGGATTAGGAGTAGTTCCGTTAGCAGCTGAGCCCGTTCCATTATTGTGTGACAATAACGGGGCTATAGCGCAGGCTAAGGAACCACGGTCTCATCAACGATCCAAGCATGTTCTTCGACGTTTCCATCTGATTCGTGAGATCATACATCGTGGCGATGTGAAGATCGAGAAGGTCGCATCAGATGACAACATTGCAGACCCGCTGACGAAAGCTATTTCACAGCAAAAGTTTGAGAAGCACATACATAGTTCAGGTGTTAGATGCTTGAGTGACTGGCTATAGGCCAAGTGGGAGATTGTTAGACAATTATGACCCATAGCGTCACTGTTTTGTAAAAGACATTGTGTTTTGTACAAAATTGACTATGTAATATTGAAATTGCCTTTTATCATTTCGTAATTTATTTACTATGATATATAAATGGTAAAAGTCCATATGATTAGTTCCGGATTGAGATGATATGAGACAGTATCAATCCATAAAGGTTTAATCATTAAATATCCCTAGTCGTAGTATTATCGAGACTGGACATCGATAATGCGGAATAGACTAGTATTGCACTTGTGCGCGTTGTGGAGGGCATAACGGCACAGTTCTCATATGTTTAAGTATAGGATACTTATGCAAGTGCAATAGGAGGTTGTGTTTTACCGATGGTACGGAAAACAGCTTCGCTCTGGATAGACCCCGCGGAATCCCATTGGTAGTATGTATATGTGTCTATGGGAGTCCGCGTCAGGGTAGATGTATTTGGTCTTAACCTGAGACTTACATCGCTAATACTTGCGACAATCGGTAAACTTTGGTTTTGGTCGTCCAGGGCTTTAACAGGTTCTGTGTACGCCTCTATTGGGTTTATCGAGAATCGTAGTGTATTGGATGTGATGTCAAGACGGAAGTGTCACTCCAGACATATGGAGATGATGATCACGCAGGGATTCATAACTCGTTCTCTATTGTGTTGCAACCATCGGGATAATGTGACAAGGTCATGATTATCCGATTCAAAGAGACTAGTTGTTTGATATCCGATATGTGCTTCGTACGGGGCAGACACTATTTTCCAGCCCCAGGCCTAGCACGTGACATCTGATACTGGATCGCAATACGAGATACTAGGTATTCTACGTCTGACATAGATTATATATTCCAGTAAGAATATTTCTGGAGAATTGGGTAGGCACGGTGCTTTGCTAGAAGCCAACCATGTCTTGTAAATCGGTAAGCACGTAGTACGAGGTACTCGCTTTATCGGATAGTCCGATAACCGGATTTACTACTGCCAACATATCCAGAGATCTCTTGGGTCGCTTCCCAAGGATTCACCGATGACTGTTGACTTAAATTGGAATTAATTGGGATTAATTAAGAGAGAGAAAATTAATCTGGGATTAATATGGGCTTTGTTTAATCTGGGATTAAAAGTGTACAGTGGCGAAAGAACGCGATTAATTTGGAATTAATCGGTAAAATAAATTTAATAGTTAAATTTGATTTTTCTATTTAATTTATTCAAACGGGCTAAAATTAATATATCGGATATATTAAAATGAATTGGATTTCATTACGAGATTAAAGTCGGACTTTAATGCGAACGAACGAATTAATTTAGAATTAATTCATGAACGACGTTCGATATATATTTGCGAGGCATCGTTATTTAATTAAATTGGATTTAATTATTTAACGACGAAGGATCGTTTAATATGGATTAAACGGAACCGAGCCGCGGCAAATGCCCGTAGAGATATTTGAATTTCGGATTCAAATATTTGGAGCCAAAAGTGTGGTAGGTGTTCCCACCACACAACCACCTTGTTTTGTCTTAATGAATACCATTTACCCATCTCTACCTTGTTTTGGGTAAAAGGTGAAATGGTTTCACTTTTTGGTAAATAACAAAAAGGCATTTCATTTGTTGTAACACTTGACACAAATCAAAACACAAAACCAACCCTAAAGATACAAGGCTTGGCCGAAATCTTCACCTCCTCCTCTCTTTGATTTGATTTTCAAATCAACAAAAGCTAGCACTTTGGAAGTGAACAAAAGTGATAGGGAAACTCCTCAATAGCTTGGAATCATCCTAAAGCTTGGATTCATCATAAAGCTTGGATCTTGGAGATCTTGGATCTCAAATTTTTAAAAGCTCCAAAACTCATTGTAAGTATATTCCGCACCTTATAATGATCAACTCTTTTATTATGCATGCTTATTAGATCCTTATTTTGTTCATGGAACACTAAATCAGGTGCTATTGTTCCCTTCTATTTATGTTTTGTAACGCATTGGGGGACAATACTTGATTTAGGTTTAGGGGTGTGGGTTTGTTTTTTTTTTTTTAAATTTTCAAAATTCCGTAAAATTTTTCTTTTCTACATGGTGTAATGTTTTGTTTTATTTTCCGTACTTTGTGTGATTGTGTGTTTTTAAAATCGAAAAAACCCAAAAAAAAAGTCTGATGATTTGATTGTTTGTTGAACTAAAAAATTTTAGGAAACGATAAATGTTAATTTCACTTTTATCCCTAATTTGAATTTCATATCTAGGTTAGACTCGTGATCACTTAAGAAAATAGTTTTGTAGCAGTTAGATAATAAGGAATGACAAAGTGACTAGTTAAAATAATCGCTGGTTGATAAATGACTGTTTGACTGAGTTTCTGTTTCTGTCTACAATTATTTATGATGTGAGGTATGAAAAAAAAAAGAGTTTGAGATCTGAGTTATTAAGTCTGTTAGGGTGTTTTAACACTTAGTGCCCTAAAACTAACTGGTTTGGGAGTCACTAACCCAAAGCTCGCTACATGGATCAAAGATGTTGCCGAATAAATATATATATCTGAAGTCTGAGTAATTAAGTCTGTAGGGGTGTCTTAACATCAGGTGCCCTAAAGCCAACTGGTTTGGGAGTCACTAGCCCAAAGCTCGTTACATAGATGGAAGATATTGTATATAAATAAAAAATAGAGAAAAAATCAAAGAAAAATCAGAAAAATGACATACCTCACTTGTGCTGATTGTGATAGATAGAAAAATTTTAGATACTTAGATTGGTTTGACCCATTAACTACTGAAAGTTGAGACGAAATCACCGAGTTGACAACTCAAAATCGAAGCTGTTTGCATAATTATTCACACACACACTTTGAGTCTGATTTAGATATATTGTTCAAAAGAAAGGATTTTAGTCGAAATATGCATTTTGAAAGTTCTTTTAACTTTGATACTAGACATTCTATGAGGACGCTGTTTATATATTTATTATCTTGTCTTTTTTTTTCTTTTTTTTTTTTTGCATTTCTGTGCATTAGTTTTACTTGCTTTTGTAAAATGTTTGTGGGTATCATTACTGTAAGCCCTCACGAGACTATAACTCGTCCACTATGGACACCAATGGGTTTAAAGGCTTGTTACATACGCTAAATGCAACCGTGATCCCTACGAAAGTGGCTTAATTAATTTTATTTTTGTGTTACATTTTTTTGTGTTTTGCTCGAGGACTAGTAAAATGTTAGGTTTGGGGGTGTGATGAGTGGTATTTATATCACTATTTCCCACTCATTTTACCTAATATTTTGTATAGTTTCTCGGGTTTTGTGAATGTTTTGATGTGTTTTGTGTTATTTTGTAGATAAATAAAGTTTGGAAAACATTGGAAGCAATTTGGGGCCAAAATATAGAAAAAATGAAAAAAATGACATTTTTGTAATTTTGCCAGCGTCGCGATGTCTAAAGTGCACCGGTAATACTAACGTGTGCCTAGGGACACGTGTCAGAATCTGAGAAACATTATGCCACGTGTCGCCTTCTCATTGGACTGAAATTCCAGCCATTCATATACCGCCATGTGTCGATTCTTGATTGCGCCGCGTTGCCGCGTGACACATGTCACCACCTGATTCTGCCAATAAAACACGCGTGGTAAACCCGTGTGGACCGAAGACTCGTCCTGGCGTCGCTACGCCAAGACGTTTAGCGTCACGACGCCAGCCCCAGAAATTACCTATAAATTGAGGCCTCCACCACTTCATTTCATGTGCTTTCCTTGGGAATTTTTCCCTAATTTCATAGGAAACATCTGTGTTTGTAATTTATTAATAATATTTAAATAATGTATTTTTATTTTTAGTTTTTATTACAGCATTTTATTTACTTTTATGTTTTGTAGTTAAATTTTCGTTGGGGTAAATGTGAAATATTTCATATAATTATCTAGGTAAATCTCACTTAATTATAATTTATAAATTATAATTTGACCAAATTTATTAATGTTAGACTTTATTACACAGCCTATATGGTCGGGTTAAATATAAATTACTTTACCGCCTATATGACTGGGCATTATGTGACAGATTATTACCGCCTATATGGCTGGTGTAATTGGACTAAATGGATTACCGCCTATATGGCTGGTTTTAAATGTTGAACATTATTAATTCCTGAGAAAGCAGAGTAGAAAATAATTTATATATTATAATAAGTGAGATTCCTAGATAAGAAATATTAAATGTGGATCCTCTAACCCCCAGTATTTTATTTTTATTCTAGGGAAGTGATGAAACACAATATCCACACACTTAATAATTGATTTTCTTTTATGGATAATTCTTTAGTTTGTTTATTGAGTCTGAAGTTTAATGCTTCTTGTTGTCTGATCACCAATAAGATTGATGTGGTAAACTTAAAATAAACTAGACATAGGGATTTTAGGTTTCACCCTTAGATTCAATAGCCCACGATCTTCTTTGAGGAAAGATAACACTTTAATAGATTTTCTTACAGGATAGACATATACCTGTCGGGCGGGGGTAGCCATAATTGGAACTTTATCTTAATGAATCCTGGTAATTTGGTTTACATCGACATATGGTTCAATTGGGTTATACTGGGTATTTGCGTCTAACCATCGACATAGGCTTTTGCATATCTTCATGTTCCAGGTTAGCAAACTGATTTATTACACATAAGTAAGAGAATCAATTCATCTTTATAATAATATTGTGTGGAGTCTTGACCCTAGATCTTTGAGTTTTTTGTTATTTTCCTTAGTATTTTCTTTTGAGTCTGTTTTTATTTTAATTAAGGAAAACCACATTCAACCAACCAAAATCAATCAATTCCCTTCTCCCTATAATTAGATACCTGTAAATAAATAGTATCAATAATTAAGAACAAAAGTAGAAATTAAGTTCTCGTGGGATCGATATTTTTATACTACTTGAACGATATGTGCGCTTACGTTATACACGTGTGTTTTCAACCGATCAGATACCGCCTTTATGATCGATTGGACTTAATTAAATTGATCTTAATCTGATTAAACATGGATACCGCCTGTATGGTCGGTTGGAATTAATAATAAATTTAACTTAATTAGGATACCGCCTATATAGTCTGTTGGTAATTATCACGCAAAGTTAATATATTATAATAAGAGAGATATCTAAAATTGTATTAATAAAAGTGGATCCTCTAACCCCCATTATTTTCTTTATTGTTACTTTCAAAGCATTTACTTTATGTCATTTATTTTATTTAAGCTTTTACTAGCCTTAGATATAACCCGTTATCTAAGGTTGTGATAAATTCCTATATCACCGGTTTAAAGGGAATTACTTTATGGTTTGGGTAATATAAAAAGGTTTATTTATTGAGCTTTAGTATTAATGCTTCTTGTTAACTAGCCATTAATAAGATTGATTTGGTAAACTTAAAATGAACTTGGAAAAGATATTTTAGGTTTAAGCCATAGACTCAATAACTCATGATCTCCCTTAAGGATAGATAATCCTTAATAAATTTCCTTACATGATAGGAATATACCTGTCGGGTGGGGGTAGCCTTAATTGGAACTTAATCTTAATGAATTCAATTAACTTGGTTGACATAGGAATATGATTAATCATGTTATTCTGGGTATTTACATCCGACCATCGGAAGATGCTTTTGCATAAATTTATGTTCCAGGTTAATAAACCAATATATTATACTAACTTAAGATAACCACTTCATCTTTAAAAGATATTGGAAGGATTCATAACCCTAGATAGTTTTATAATATTGAATTTTCCTTTAATTCACTTTCGCACTATTTTATTTACTTGTTTTAAGTTTAAAGTCACCATCCAATCAAACAACTAATCTATTAGATACTTGTAAACATTTGACTTCATAAATTAATAGCTTAGGTATTAAGTCCTCGTGGGATCGATACATTTTATACTATTTGAACGATACGTGCGCTTACGTTATACATGTATGATTTCGCCGATCAAGTTTTTGAAGCGCTGTTGGGGACTTATTTATCTTTCACAATTAATTTTGGGGTTAGATACCTTTACTTGTATATGATTTATTTTTATTTATTCTTTTTGTTTTCTTGTGTTTCAGGTTCTCAAACACTACATGAGACGAACCAGAAGTTTTGAAATCCGACCACTTAACTCAGAGATTGAAAGAACTATCTGACAGTTAAGAAGGGAAAGGCGAGAAGGCCAAGAAACACTAATCAATATGAAACTTGAACCATTAGAAGTTGTACCACCAATTCCCATTTAGACAGACTATTCTGATAGTTGACAGCTTGTACTTCCTCTCTTACTAGTAAATGCGTGTGACATCAAAACATGAATCCAAATGATACAATAGTTAGTTCAGTTTGGGGGTAATGCAACCGAAGATCAAAATGCCCACATTAGCAACTTTCTAGAAGTTTACGGCATTTTCAATTACAATCGAGCGGTTGAAGAAGTAATGAGACTGCGTATTTTTCCATATTCTTTGAAAGACAGAGCTAAGGCTTGGCTACATTCATTACCAGCAGTTTCCATCACAATTTGGAACACTCTAGCCATAAAATTCCTCGCAAAATACTTTCCACCCGATAGAACTGCAAAACTAAGGAATGACATCACATTTTTTGTACAACATGACTCAGAATCCCCTGCGAAGCTTGGGAAAGATATAAAGATTTACTCCGGAAATATCTTCACCATGAGATTGTAAAATAGCTACAAGTCTAGACCTTCTATAATGGAATTTCTGGACTGATGAGAACCAAAATTGATGCTGCGGCTGGAGGAATTTTAATGGCAATATAAGAATATCAGGCCTGGGATTTAATTGAAGAAATGACTAATGAAAATTCTTTGTGGCTAACAGAAAGGAACATGATCCAAAGAATTGTTGGAATTTATGAAGTTGGAGCCAACACAGCACTGAATGCCAAGTTGGATCAGATATGTTAATTCATGGAAACTCATAACACGTAAAGTAATATTGGATCCACAAGTTCACCATATGGAGGAGCACTAGAGACAAATAAATATGAAGAGATGGTGAATTATGTCAACAATTTCAACAGACATGGGAACAATCCATATTCCAGCACCTACAACTTAGGGTGGAGGAATCATCCCAATTTCGCATGGAGCAATTCAGGGCAAATGAATAATCCACCACCAGGATTCCAACAGCAAAACAAAGTCCAGGAGTATGAAAAAGAACCAGGAATAACAGAAGTGTTGGCCCAGTTGAAAAGGCAAGAAGAAAAATATGATGCTTTAGGAAACATGGTTCAAAATCAAGTAGCACTAAATCAAAGCCATTCAGCTTCTATTAAAGCATTGGAGAATCAAATGGGACAACTGGCCAATGCTCAAAGTTGCAGACCGCTAGGAAATCTTCCTAGCAATATAAAAACCAAATCCAAGGAACCGAGGGAATGAGCAATATCAAGACATTACTTTGAAAAGTGGTACTGAAATCAACAAAGATGTTGTTCCACAGATGGAGGAAAAAGAAGCAGAAGAAAAAGATCAAGAAAATTCACTCCACCTCCACATTTTCCACAGCGTCTCCAGAAAAACAAATTGGACAAGCAGTTTGCTCGATTTTTGGAGGTCCTCAAAAAGCTTCCTATCAACATTCCATTTGCAGAAGCGTTGGAAAAAATGCCCAGTTATGTCAAATTCATGAAAGATATTCTTTCATGAAAGCAATGATTGGAAGATTACGAGACAGTAGTATTGACAGAAGAATGCAGTGCCATCATTCAGAGGAAACTTCCCCCAAAGTTGAAAGATCCTGGCAGTTTCACTGTCCTATGCACCATAGGAGAATATTACATCGGTAAAGCTTTGTGTGATTTAGGTGCTAGTGTTAATTTGATGCCTTTTTCGATTTACAGGAAACTACAAATTGGAAAAGCAATGTCCATCCCAATCTCTTTGTAACTTGCTGATAGAATGCTCGTATTTCCGAGTGGTGTAGTTGAAGATGTGCTGGTCAAAGTCGACAAACTCATTCTCCCAGTAGATTTCATTATCCTTGACATGGAAGAAGACAAAGATATACCTATCATCCTTGGGAGACCATTCTTGGCCATAGGTCAAACGGTTATTGCTGTACACAAAGGAGAATTAACTATGAAAGTGCAGGACCAAGAAATTACCTTCAATATTTTCAAAGCCATGAAATTCCTGAGTGATGAAAAAGAGGAGGAATGTTTCAGAATTGATGTTGTAGATAGTATCATCCAGGATACTGATGCAATGCCACCTTCCACAAATAAACTTGAAGCTTGCATCACCAACCTGACTGACAACGAGCTAGATACTGAAATTCTAGAATGCATTAATGTTGGACAATTATGACCATAGCGTCACTATTTGTACAGATCACGGTGTTGTTGTACAAATTAACTATGTAACATAGGAGATTGCACTCGAATCATTTGTGATTAGATCACCTAGATATATAAATGATAAGAGGTCCCTATGATTTGTTCCTGGACGGAGAATGATATGAGACATTATCAGTCCATGAAGGATAAATCATTAAACATCCCTAGTCATAGCATTATCGAGATTGGACATCGATGAATGCGTAAAAGACTAGTATTACACTTGTGCGCGTTGTGAGAGCACAACGGCATAGTTCTCATATATTTGGGTATTGGATACTCATGCAAGTGTAATAGGAGGTTGTGTTTTCACCGATGGTACGGGAAACAGCTTCGCTCTGGATTAGACCCCCCTCGGAATTCCATTGGTAGTATGACTACGTGTCTATGGAAGTCCGAAATCAGGGTAGGTGTATTTGGTCTTAACCTGAGACTTGCACCGCTAATACTTGCGACAATCAATATACTTTGGTTGCGGTCGTCCAGGGCTTTAACCGGTTCTGTGTACGCCAATACTGGGTATATTGAGAATCGTAGTGTGTTGGGTGTGATGTCAAGACGGAAGTGTCACTCCAGTCATATGGAGTTGATGATCACGCAGGGATACAGAACTCGTTCTCTATATAAGGTTGCAACCGTCGGGATAATATGACTCGGTCATGATTGTCCGATTTTAAAGAGACTAGTTGCTTGTTATCCGATATATGCTTCGTACGGGGCAGACACTCTACCAGCCCTAGGCCTTGCATGTGATCATCCGATACTGGACAGAAATACGCAATACTACGGTATACTACGCTTGATATAGAACCTTATTCCTGTAAGGATACTTCCGGATAATTGGATAGGCATGGTGCTTTGCTAGAAGCCAACCTTGTCTTGTAAATCGGTAAAACGTAGTACTTGGTGCTTGCGTGTTCGGATAGTCCGACGACCGATTTGACTGCCAACATATCCGAGGATCTCATGGGTCGCTTCCCAAAGATTCACCGATGACGTATGACTCGCACTTATATTAATCTGGGATTAATATGATGAGAGAGAAAATTAATCTGGGATTAATTGCGGAGATATTTTATCTAGGATAAAATATCGATTAAAGAGAGAGAAACATTAATTTGGAATTAATCGAGGAATTAATAAATTTGATATATTAATCGAAATTGGATTTCGACGCGGAATTAAAATTAGATTTTAATTCGGGCGAACGAATTAATTTAGAATTAATTCGTTAGCGACGTGAATAGTGATTTCGCTAGGCGTAATCATTTAATTACGTCGCAATGGAAAATTCGTTAATTTGGAATTAGCGAACCCGAGCCCGAGATTATTTGTGAGCGCATTCGTATTTAGAATTCGAGTGCGGCACATCAAATCAAGCGTCAAGTCGCTAGTCGCATCAAGCGTCAAATCATGTCACTTTAAGTGATGTGACAATTGATTGGATTGATTGATTGATGTGATTGATGTGACAATTGATTGGATTGATAAAATGAAGTGATGTGACTTGATGTGATAAAGGTGATGTGTATGGTTGGGAATTAAACCCAAATGTGTTTGAAATGAATTTCAAATGAAATTCAAGTGCATTAGATGCATATAAGAAAACACAAAAACGAAATACACACTTAGACACCCAACTTTCCCTCCTCTCTCTCCTCTTCTTCTTCCTCTCATCTTCACGTTTTTCTTGTTCTTGTGAGGCATCCCACTGCCGAATTTAACAAAGGAAAATGAAGGGAAGCAAGTGTGTTTTGTGGCAAAACAAGAGTGCTAGCACACTCCGGGATCATGCCAAGGTGATAGGGAAGTATACCCATGAGCCGGGAACCACTACGGTGAAGCTTGGAGCTTCAAATCTTGAAGACAAGGGGTGAAATTCACTATTCACAGTAGCCCACTGCCTTGAAAAAGTGAGCAGAATTCGAATTTTTATTGCCCAAATCGTCGCTCAACCGCTCGATGTAAGTATTCCGCACTTCCGTCGTTGTATTCACTTATGATTCATGCTTGAGTTTTGATCTTGGGATCTTGAAAAACTCCAACAATTAACTATCTTGACAGATCATTTCACTTCAAATCAACACCACAAGTGGAAAGTCTGGAACTACCGAAGAAAGAGCGAATCAAGCCTTTAATTGAAAAACCATCACAGTTGGAACTGAAGCTACTTCTGAACCATCTCAGGTATGCATTCTTAGGAAATGCTTCTGAATTACCAGTGATTATTTCTTCGTCACTAACATTGGAGTATGAAGAAAAATTGCTAAGAGTATTACGAGAACACAAGAAAGCTATTGGTTGGACTATAGCAGACATTCGAGGCATTAGTCCATCATTTGCATGCACAAAATTCTTATGAATGACGAGTAAAAACCCATAGTTTAGCATCAATGGAGACTAAATACAATCATGAAGGAGGTCGTGAAGAAAGAAGTTATCAAATGGTTAGATGTCGACATCATCTACCCTATCTCTGACAACACTTGGGTAAGTCCTATGCAGTGTGTGCCAAAAAAGGAGGAATTACTATAGTCACAAATGAAAAGAACGAGCTGATTCCAACAAGAACAGTGACTGGATAGAGAGTATATATGGACTATAGGAAGCTTAACAAAGTAATAAGGAAATATCATTTTCCGTTGCCATTCATTGATCATATGCTAGACATATTGGCTATTTTTTGGACGGATCAATCAGATTTCCATCGCCCCAGAAGATCAGGAGAAAACCACTTTTACATGTCTGTATGGTACTTTTTCTTTCCGCAGAATGCCATTTAGACTATGTAATGCCCTTGCTATATTTCAACGTTGCATGATGGCTATCTTCTCAGATATGCTGGAAAAAAGTATGGAGGTCTTCATGGATGATTTCTCTGTGTTTGGAGACTCGTTTGACCACTGCTTGTAAAATCTAGAAAAGGTGCTTGCAAAATCTAGAAAATGTGTTACAAAGATGCGAAGATACCAACCTGGTACTCAACTGGGAGAAATGCCACGTCATGGTGTAGGAAGGTATCGTCTTGGGACATCGGATCTCACAAAAGGGAATTGAGGTAGACAAAGTAAAGATCGAAATAATTGAAAATTTACCTCCACCAACATCTGTCAAAGGATTCGAAGTTTTCTCGGACATGCAAGCTTTTACAAGAGATTTATCAAAGACTTCTCAAAGATTGCTAAACCTCTATGCAATCTTCTGGAGAAAGATGTGTCTTTCAACTTCACCAAAGAATGCCATGAAGCTTTTGAAATCTTGAAACATAAGCTGGTTTCAACCCTCATCATAGTTGCACCAGACTAGACCCTTCCATTTGAAGTGATGTGTGATGCTATTGATTTTACTGTAGGAGCAGTTTTAGAACAGTGCAAAGTAAATATTTTCTATACCATTTATTACTCCAGCAGAACTCTAAATAAAGCTCAACTCAATTACACAACCACTGAAAATGAGTTGCTCAGAGTTGTGTTCTCTTTTGATAAATTCCACTCACTGATCATTCAATCAAATATTTGATCGCGAAGAAAGATGCCAAACCCATATTGATCCGTTGGGTGCTTGTGCTGTAAGAATTTGACGTGGAGATCCGAGACAGGAAATGGACAGAAAACCAAGTGGTAAATCACTTATCAAGGCTCGAGAATGGAGAAACAACTGGTAAAAAACTGACAATCAAAGAAACTTTTCCAAATAAACAGTTATTTTCCATGAAAGAACACGATGTCCATTGGTATGCTGACTATGTAAATTACATAGTATCGGGAAAATGGGCGTTGGAATGGATACATCAGCAACGAAAGAAGTTCTTCAAAGAAGTCAAGCACTATGTCTGGGATGAGTCGTACCTATTCAAACGTTGTGCTGATCAATTACTGAGACGTTGTGTTCCACAAGAGGAGGTCAATAGTGCTCTACAGCATTGTCATTCATAATCATATAATGGAACTTCAGCGGAAATAAAACTACAACTAAAATCCTACAAACTGGTTTGTTCTAGCCCACTCTAGACCCGGCCGGCGGTTCGGTTCCGGTTCGGTTCCGTTTATTTTTTTTTTTAATTGATTAAAATAAAAAAATGAGAGGAATCAATTAATCAAAGCTTAAATAAAAAAAAATTTATTAATTAAAAAAATGAGATTAAATTTATAAATAAAAATTTTTTATTACATTGAAGAGCTTGAGCTTAAATTTTTAAAAATTTAAGTTGCCTACGTATCCTCCAAGGGTAAGAGGAATCAAAGCTCACATAGTTCCATTACAAGTTTAAGACATATCCCCTTTGTAAATTATAATTTTACAATTATCAATCATCATTATCAGTTGATCTTTCGGCTCCGGTTCCGCAGCTTCCGCTTGCACTTGTTGCAGAAGCATTATCGAACAAATCTTCAAAATCATCGGGGGCATCTTCTTGTTGTCTCAGATCAGTTCGAGTCCAATCATCCACATAAGCTGTTGCTTCTAGAGTGTCCAATATATTACCTCCCAAGCTGAAGGCTTGCTCAACCACAACGGTGGAAATAGGTGCTGCCAAGATCTCTTTAGCAATAATAGATAAAACATGATATATATTTTGATGCCGGTTCCACCATTCAAGGATTTTAAATTTTTTACTGCATAAACTTTCATTAGAAAACTCAAAATTTATAGATAAATAATTATCTAATTCAGGATTATTAGTTGTCGTATCCCTAGATTTTTTATTTCGTTGCAATAACCAACGATCCCCTACGCTAAGTCTTGTTTGAATTACCGGTTCGCTACTACTAGATTGACCTAATGTTCCTAAGTTATATCTTACAATATAATCATTAAATAAAATAATTAAATCACTTCTTAATTTCGTCATTATGCTCGTAATATCAATGTCATCTAATATTCCTAAATAACCATAGTAAGCTTGTAAACCACCATTCAAACCTTCTAATTTAAATCTAGGATCAAAAACAGCAGCAATAAGATAAAGTAAAGGAATTTCTCTAAAATAATGCAACCATTTTCCCTTCATAACAGTAATGGCTTCGAGCAAAACAAGATCATTAGGGTCGTCACTGTCAACATGCTCATCGAGAGTGCCAACAATATTCAAACTCTCAAGAAGAAATAAATGTACTGTAGGATAATAAACACCGCTAAAAACTAAAGTAGCATCATTAAATACTCTTAAAATATCTAAAAAAATTTCACAAATATTCCATTGACTAGGATAAAGTGTGATATTTTGAACATGTTGAGGGAAAAAACTACATAATGCATCTTTGTATTGAAATGCTTGACATAAAAGAAAATAAGTAGAATTCCAACGTGTTGGAACATCTCTAGAAAATTTAATCGGTTTAATACCATTTATTTTACAAAACTTGGTCCATTCTCTCCTAACTTGAGAATATGACCAAATACAGTTAAGTGCCATTTTAATTGGATCAAGGAAAGGAGATAATAATTTTAGACCGTCTTGCACACATAAGTTTAGGACATGACATGTACAACGAATATGAAAAAATCGACCCCCTAAATTTGGTTGACATATTTCTTTTAAATCATTGATGGATGCAGTATTTGCAGATGCATTATCAAATCCAATTGTTAAAAATTTTTCTCCTAAACCATATTCATCAAAAATTACCTTCATCATTCTATAAATATTATGTGCAGTATGTTGGTCATCAAAAACTCTAAATGCAATAAGCCGTTTTTCCATGGTAAATGATGCATCAATCCAATGACAAGTCACACCCATGTATGAGTGTGTTTGCCAATGGTCACTCCAAATATCAGAACATATAGAAATACGACCTTTCATCTCTTTAAATATTTCATTTAAAATAATTTTACCATCTTTATATTATTTGAAAATATGACGTTTTGTTGTGTTTCGAGTCATTCTACATGCAGCAGGGTTTAAAGCATTATGCACGTAATTAGTAAAATGAAGTTTTTTACCAAAGCTTAAAGAAAGATGTGCCATACAAGTTAATTTCACAAATTCTTCTCTATTTTTTGCATCAGAATATTTAAATAAATCTACACTACTCGTACCTCTACTAGATGATGCGTACCTGGCCATTTGAGTCTGCGTCGTATCAATGCCAAATTCAACCGGATGATGTTTCTCCATGTGCTTGATCATATTGCCGTATCCACCAGAAAATTTATAGATAACCCCACAATAGTTGCAAATTGCTCGTTGTGAATCATCTTCTATATATTCCAAAGTAAAATGAATTTTGAAAATATCGGAGGACCGAGCCTTAACTTCTCTTCTCCGTGATTGTGCACTGACACTAGGGCCGCTCTCTTGGGTTGGCATATTTGACATTATGTTCTCGGATGAGCTTGCCATTTTTTTTGATGAGAAATTAGGAAGAAAAATAAGAAAATTGAATAATTGCGATGCGAATGATAACAAATTAACAACTAAATAAATTGAGATTGAGAAAATAAGAATATAAGATTAAAGATTATAAGAGAATTGTATTGAAGTAAGATTGAGAATAAGAGAATTATAGAAAATGAGAGAGTTGAGAATTTGGTGTGATGAAATTATGAAAAATGAATCCTATTTATAGAATTTTAGAATTTTTTTGATACCAAAAATGCCCCTAAATATAACCGTTTTATTACCGTTATTAGGGGTACATTAGTAATTTTTATTTTCTATAATAAAAATATTTTTTTTTATTCTTTTATTTTTTTTTGGCAGGGAGCCATTTGGTAGCAGAGAGCCAAACGGCTCCCTGCTCCCCCAACGGCTACTAGCCGTTGGGGGAATTAGGGTTCCTGTTGGAACCCTACGGTTCCAACCGGAACCGTTCGGTTCCGGTTGGAACCGTCTGAACCGGTGGAACCGTAAGGTACCACCAGTTCGGACCGGTTCGAGTTGGGGTGGAACCCCAACCGAACCGGTCCCATTCCGGTTCGGTTCCGGAACCGAAACCAGAACCGGTTGGAACCGGAACCTTCCGGTTCCAACCGGTTCGGTTCCGGTTCCAAACCGGAACCGTGGCCGGGTCTAGCCCACTCTATTTAAATATGCTTATTTATTTTCTCTTCAATGTGACAGGTGTCAGAAAACGGGAAATATTTCAAGAGAAATGAAGGACCTATGCAAAACATTCTGGAAGTGAAGATATTTTATGTATGAGGGATTGATTTTATGAGACCCTTTGTTCCATCATTCAAAAACATGTACATACTTGTTGCAGTAGACTACGTCTCCAAATGGGTTGAAGCAATTGCATTGCCATCAAATGATTCAAAAGTGGTGATAAAATTCCTTAAAAAGAATATTTTCACTCGCTTTGGAATACCTCGGGTAATTATCAATGATGGTGGCACACATTTCTGTAACAGATGATTCGATACACTCCTATCCAAATATGAAGTTACTCATAAAGTTGCCACTGCTTACCATCCACAGTCAAATGGACAGGTTGAAGTTTCAAACATGGAGATCAAAAGAATCTTGGAAAGAACCGTTGGATCAATAAAGAAGGATTGGTATAAAAAAACTGGATGACGTATTATGGGCCTATCGGACAGATTACAAGACACCCATCGGTATGTCCCCATATTGATTGTGTTTGAGAATGTATTCCATTTGCTAGTGGAGCTTGAACACAAAGCGTATTGGGCATTGAAGAATTTAAATCTTGATCTACAAGCAGCAGGAGAAAAACGGCTCCACCAACTCAACGAATTGGAGGAATTTCGCCTACATGCTTATGAGAATGCCAAACTGTAAAGAGAAAAGATGAACAAATGGCATGATAAAAAAAATAGTGCGCATACAACTAGAGCCAGGGTAGCAGGTGTTGTTATACGATTCACGGTTAAAAATTTTCCTTGGAAAACTGAAATCAAAGTGGTCAGGTACATTTGTGATTACTTAGGTGTTACCCTACGGAGTTAGTGAGATATACAACCCAAAATCCAACAATACATTCAGGTTAAACAGCCAGTGTGTCAAGCTTTACTGGGGAGAATTAATTGAGCGACAAAAAGAAAGTGTCACACTTTTAGATCCAACTTAATGTTCGGGCAGTCATATCTAGCTGACGACATTAAACTTAACGCTAGCAGAGAGGCGACCCATGTAATTTAGGTATATATTTAGATTTGGTATGTTTTATTTTTGTGTGTTTAATTTGTGTAGGTAAAGTCATATTTCATGATGGAAGACGTTCTCGCAAATCTTCACAAATAATTTTCTTCTCTCTCTTAAAACTATATGCTAAAAAGAGAAGAGCTAAAAGAATGGGTGTTTACTATAAATGTGCACGCATGACATGTAATACTCATTATCGTTCTTTAGGAATAGTGTCCGATAACCGTGAAGATAAAATTAAATTCATTAGGGATGACTTGAGTAAGGAGTCTTTGCATGACATATCATTGACTCTTGAGATGCATTCCAGTGGATATATGCATCACGCAATTCACATGTTATATATACAGTTTCGAAAAGAAAGACAAAATTTAAGTCTCGTGAATCTGACTTTAAAAGACCATATTTGCCAATTTATAAAAAAAAAAATTGGATGAGAAGCTTGTCCCTGACTCATAGACGTCATTCAAGCCGTTACTTCTTGAAAATATTATTTTCTCTTTATATATCTAATAATTATGATTAGTTTTGTTATTTTCTTTTATTTCTCTGTCAGGATCCAGACTTTTTGACTTTCACGAAATATTTCACTGTTTAACTAATAATTGTCATTTGGCAGATACTAGTGCTATTATTACTCACCCTTTTTCAGGTGTTATAAATTCAACTCATCATTGCACTCTTGAAGACATCCAGAATTGAAATGGAAGCCACTTCAAGAAGAGAAGTTGTAAATATATGTGTATTTTGCGATACTAGTGTTGGTTCTAAGCCAGAATTTATTGCAGCAGCACAAGAATTGGGTAGAGTCATAGCTGAATGAAATATTCACCTAGTACATGACGGTGGCAATCTTGGACTAATGGGGATCGTTTCAAAGGCTGTACAGGAAGGAAGCAGTCAAGTCTTGGGAATCATCCCAAAACCTTTGGCGGAGGCAAATCTTATGGGACTATCAAACGGAGAGGAACTTATCGTACCTGGTATCTTTGAATGACTGGTAGAAATGATTAACTATGCTGATGCTTTTATTGCTTTGCCATATGGCTTGGGTACGATGGAGGAAATTTTTACAGTACTATCTTGGGTAAACTTGAACATACACTGGAAACCGATTGGGACTGTTCAACGCTGATAGATTTTATGATTTTATTTGTGTATTTCTTGATGATGTCTGGAGAAATGGGTTTGTGTCAAAACCTGTAAAAGAATTCCTCTTCACTGCTAGAATAGCTCATGATTTAATTGACCAAATCTTAGCATTTGAACCATAAATTGACCCTATCATTTCCAAGATAAATTGGTCTGATAACGATTATGGTAAAAAAGCGTCGGATAAATCACGATATTAACCTTTAATTTTTATTTTAAGATATAGAATTTCAGCTAACTAGGTACTATTTTCTAAAATGTTCTTTTACTTTTTACGACATTGGGGATAATGTCTCATTTAGGTTTAGGGGAGGGGAATAGTTGACTAGTATCTTATTTTTATTGTGTTATTTTTATTTGATTTTTAGTCAAAAAATATCAAAAAAATTCAAAAATTTTTAAAAAAAATTCAAAAAAATATTTTATTTTTATGTTATTAATTTGATTAATCTGGTGAAATTGGTGTGAGATAGTTGTGTAAGGAATTTCCACTACTGAGACGTATCTCAACCTAACAAGTTAATTTTTGTTTATATCCTTTTGAATTATTTAATTTGTAAATTCTCCATAAAAACTGACTAAAATGGATCTTCAAATGCTCAGTTGACATGTATTATCAACATGCATGGTAACATACAGCCATGATATGTAATTGAAAAGTTTATAATATTCAAGTGATCTAGTTTAATTGGAGGAAGCATCTAAAAAAAGCAATGGGATTAAAAAAAAAATTCTAAGATTCGAGAAATTAAGTCTGTAGGGTGTTTTAACACCTAGTGCCCTAAAACCAAATGGTTTGAAAGTCACTGGCCCAAACCTCGCTACATGGATTGAAGATATTGTGAAAATATATTTATCTAAAATTCGAGTAATTAAGTCTGTAATGGTATCTTAACACCTAGTGCCTTAAAAACAACTGGTTTGGGAGTTGATTATGCCCAAAAATAATTTGCGGTTATCGCAGTATAGCTGGGGTGTCGATTCCTCAAAGAGAAGGTTATAGGAACTAATTTACTCAAACAAAACATAAACAATAACTTAATGAAAGTAAAATGATAAAATTGGTAATTAAAGTGAAGATAAATAAAATAATCAAAAAATAATTAAGGATAACAGCAAAGATAAACAGAAAAGCGTCGGGAATCCCTCTTAAATCAAACTCCTATATTCAGTTGTTAATTCCTGTTATTACTCAGTTTAGGGTTTCATATCCCAAACCAACAACCAGAAAATATTAAATTCTACGCATGTGAAATTCTAAGGTAATTAATGATTATTTTCTCTATGTTAACATCACACAAAAGTCATCGTTACGAGTTATCTAACGTCGACAATATACCCTCAGGCAATATTACAGCAGAAGGCCAACACATAAAATGACTGTACCAGTCACAATTGAATTCACAAACCACACATAGAAGAAGCGTGACTGAATCTATATGGGATTTGACAAAACACAATTTCTAGATTAAATAATCGAAAAATAATAAAAAATAATAACCATTAATTTTATTAAACGTTAAAAGGTTCGTAAGAATAAAAACACAAATATAAGAAATTTAAACACAAAAGTTCATCTGTAGCTTTGCCTAAGAGATCAGTTCTTCATAAAAGAAATAAAAGTAGCCTGGGATTGGAGAGACATTTCAATCTGAATTATGGAGGCTTCGTGTCCCAGCTCCTGCATTCTGATTCTACTTCTTTGCTCTTGGCTGCTCTCTAATTTCTCTTGGCACTGTGCTTTTTTTCTTGTAATTGCACAGCTTTCCCTCCCCCAAAATTTACGTTGCATGGCCTTTTTTATAATAAGCAAAAGCAAAACCCTAATGCCCACGTGTATTCTCTTTTGATTTGGTCAATTTTTTCGGCCCAGCTTGTCTTCCTTCACGTGGCCACTACTTCTCTCCTCTACTTAACAACAATTGAACACAGCAACGTAAATTAAACATAAGTTATACGCCCAACTTCCTTTTTTCTTTCTTTTTTTTAATTAAACACAGCAGCCCTTCTTTTTTTTATTCTCTTGGCAGTCTCTGCTTTTGCTTTATTCACGCTGCCACACTTCCTATTTAATGCATGTTGCATGGCCTTTTTTTTGTTTATAAAAAATATAGTGAAACCCTAATGCACTTTTGGCCCACTTTTTCATCCTGCAAAATAAACAAGAGATCGGTAAAATAATTTAAATATTTAAATATTTACTAAAATAATATTAAGGTAAAAATTATATTAAAAATATACTATATAAAACTTAACACTGAACACTTTGTAAATTAATGTAATGATAAAAATTATATAATAAAATATAAAATATATAATTAAATACTGAACAATAAACCCGAATAAGTGATGTTTCAAAGCATATTTTCATGCACTTATCAAGAGTCATTACTTTAAGCTCGCTACATGGATGGAAGATATTGTATATAAAAAAAAATCAGAAAAATATTCCATTGCTAAGGTGTGAAATCTGATATAACTTTAGGACAAAAAATTACCTTTTTTCAACTATTCTTGTATTGTGGGCACAATGATTTGATTAATATCTTGTTGATTGTGTATATGAAGAATGGTAAAAAAATAATCGGAGAATTTACTTATTTGGTAATTTAGAAAGAAAGAAAAAACTATTAACTTGGACAATAAGTTTCACTTGTTTAGTCACTAACTTGTTTATTCTATTTTCTCTTGTCTTTTTACTTTTGTGTGCATTAGTTTTATTATCTTTTTACTATTGAAAGCATTATATTGATGTTTGTGGGTATCGTCATTGTAAGCCCTCACGAGATTACAACTCGTCCACTAGGGACATATAGGGGTTTAAAGGCTTGTTGTATACGCTAAATGCATCAGTGATCCATACAAAAATGGCTTAGTTTATTTTTATTTTAAAGATGTTTATGTTATTTTATTTTGTTATTTTGCTCGAGGACTAGTAAAATGTTAGGTTTAGGGGTGTGATGAATGGTAAATAAATCACTATTTCCCATTCTCTAAACTTAATATTTTGTATAGTTTCTTGAGTTTTGTGAATATTTTGATGTCTTTTGTGGTATTTTGTATTTAAATCAAATAACATGACTCTCTGGAATCAAATCGGGGCCAAAACAGCGAAAACGGATAAAAAGGGCAAAAATATAAATTTCCTACTAAAATGTGTCGTTTTGCTAAAATACACTATGTAAAAATATATCGAAAGCTAATGTACACCAGACACGTGTCATCATCTCATGCTACCAATAGTTCACAACATTGCTGACGTTAGTGTCACGACGCGCCAATCTTTCGATGTTACGACGCGCCAAGCTTTCGGCATCACAACGCCAAACCAATAATTTAGTTAATCATTCTGTCGACGCCATGTGTCACCAACTCCGGAAAAGTCATGCAATGTGTCAACAATCAACGGCGAGTCGCGACGCGCAAGGTGCCACACATCGCGACCCGAGGAGCCCTGATTTGTCTATAAATTGAGGCCAAATTTCAGAATTCAATTCATACTTTCTTCTAAGGAATTCCTTAAGAATACTAAAAAGATTGTATCTTGTTTATTTATTTACAGCTTTCAGCATTTAATTTTATTTACTTTCTCAGTAAATCTTTCTTTTCAATACTTTTCAGTCTTTATTTTCTTTATTTAGCATGAGGAGGTAACTGCCCTCTGCTGGGGTTAAAGGTCAAGATTTTATTACTGATATTTAAATTAATCTCCCTTAATTATAATATATAAATTATTAAAAACCTGACTTAATTGGATACCGCCTTTATGGTCGGTTTGACTTAATTAAATTGATCTTAACCTGACTAAACATGGATACCGTCTGTATGGTCGGTTGGAATTAATAATAAATTTGACTTAATCAGGATACCGCCTATATAGTCGATTGGTAATTATCACGCAAAGTTAATATATTATAATAAGGGAGATATCTAAAATAGAAGTAATAAAAGTGGATCCTCTAACCCCCAGCATTTTCTTTATTGTTTATTTACATTTTTACTTTCAAAGCATTTACTTTATGTCATTTATTTTATTTAAGCTTTTACTAGCTTTAGATAAGTGTGGTAACTAAACCCGTTATCTGGGGTTGTGATCAATTCCAATATTACTGGTTTATAAAGGGGTTACTTTATGGTTTGGGTAATATAAAAGTTTAGTTATTGAGCCTTAGTCTTAATGCTTCTTGTTAACTAGTCATTAATAAGATTTATTTGGTAACTTTAAAATGAACTTGGAAAAGAGATTTAGGTTTAAGCCCTAGACTCAATAACTCACTATCTCCCTTAAGGATAGATAACCCTTAATAGATTTCCTTACAGGATAGGAATATACTTATCGGGTGGGGGTATTCCTAATTGGAACTTAATCTTAATGAATTCAGGTAACTTGATTGACATAGGAATATGATTAATTGGGTTATTCTACGTATTTACATCCGACCATTGGAAGAGGCTTTTGCATAAATTTGTGTTATAGGTTAATAAACCAATATATTACACAAACGTAAGATAACCACTTCATCTTTAAAAGATATTGGAAGGATTCACAACCCTAGATAGTTTTATAATATTGAATTTTCCTTAGTTTTAGAATATTAGATTTTCCTTTAATTCACTCTCGCCTATTTTATTTACTTATTTTAAGTTTAAAGTCATCATCCAATGAAACAACTAATCTATTAGATACTTGTAAATATTTAGCTTCATAAATTAATAGCTTTGGTATAAGTCATTGTGGGATCGATACATTTTATACTACTTGAACGATACGTGTGCTTGCGTTATACGTGTGTGATTACGTCGGTCATGTTGGACAAAATGACCCATAGCGTCACTATTTGCACAGAACATTGTGTTGTTGTAGCAAATTAACTATGTGACAAGGAAATTGCACTTTCATCACTTGTGATTAGATCACCATAGATATATAAATGAAGAGAGGTCCCTATGATTAGTTCCTGGACTGAGAATGATATGAGACAGTATCAGTCCCCGAAGGATTAATCATTAAATATCCCTAGCCGGAGTATTATCAAGACTGGACATCGATAATGCGGAATAGGCTAGTATGCACTTGTGTGCGTTGTGAGGGCACAACGACATAGTTCTCATATATATAAGTATTGGATACTTATGCAAGTGCGATAGGAGGTCGTGTTTCACCGATGGTACGGGAAACAACTTCGCTCTGGATAGACCCTTCGGAATCCCATTGGCATTATGACTATGTGTCTATGGGAGGCCGAAATCAAGGTAGGTGTGTATAGTCTTAACCTGAGACTTACATCGCTAATACTTACGATAATCGGTAGACTTTGGTCTTGGTGGTACAGGGCTTTAACCGGTTCTGCGTACACCACTTCTGGGTTTATCAGAGAGTCGTAGTGTATTGGGTGTGATGTCAAGACGGAAGTATCACTTCAGTCATATTGGAGATGATGTCACGCAGGATACGGTAATAGTGCTCTTAAGTGATGCGCATCCAATCGTGATATTATGACCAGGTCATGAATATCCGATTATAGAGACTAGTTACCAGACATCCGACATGTGCTTCGGACGGGGCAGACACTTATCCAGCCCCAGCCCTAGCACGTGACTATCTGATACTGGGCCGCTACACACAATACAATAGTATACTACGCTTGATACAGATCTTAATATTCTTAAATGGATATGTCCGGAGAATTGGGTAGACTTGGTGCTTTGCTAGGAGTCGACCTTGTCTCGTAAATCGGTAGAACGTAGTACTTGGTACGTACGTGATTCGGATACTCCGACGACCGTATTTACTGCCAACTTATTCGGGGATCTCATGGGTCGCTTCCCGATAATCCACCGATGACGCACAACTCGCACTCTTGAATAATCTGGGATTATATAGAAGAGAGAGAAAATTAATCTAGGATTAATTACAGAGATATTTTATCTAGGATAAAATATCGTCTAGAGAGAGATAATGATTAATTTGGAATTAATCGATAAATTAATATATTCGATATATTAAGCGAAATTAGATTTCGACGCGGAATTAAAATTAGATTTTAATTCGGGCGAATGAATTAATTTAGAATTAATTCATTAGCGATGTGAATAGTGAATTCGCTAGGCGTAATCATTTAATTACGACGCGACGGAAAAATCGTTAATTTGGAATTAACGAACCCGAGCCCGAGTGTGATTGCGAGCGCATTCGTATTTTGAATTCGAATACGACATCGCAAGTCGCATCAAGCATCAAATCAATCAGTCGCATCAAGCGTCAAATCACTTGTCACTTTGAGTGATGTGACTTGACAACATGTCACTTTAATAAAGTAGATGTGACTTGATGGACATGATGTGTACTTGATGGCTTTAATGGTTTGACTTTTAAAAGCAAATGAAATGCAAATTAAAGCAAATGCATTTGAAATTCACATAAGTATATAAGATATACTTGAAATGAATTTCATTAATAACATTACACAACTTCATCTCTCTCAAATTTCTCTCTTCTCTCATGCCAAACCAGTCCATTTCTTCACTGTTTTGCTGCATTTTGGCGTGAACAAAGGGAAGTAAGAGTTGGTTTTCATGGTGAAAACCGCAGTGCTAGCACACTACGAGTCTTGCGAAGGTGGTAGGGAGGTTCACCCATGAGCCGGGATCCGTCGGACGAAGCTTGGAGCTCCGTTTATCATCTCAAAAAATCTGTTTTGGAGGGCAGTGGACTGCTGCAGTGGCGCCACCAAGGCAGTGAGCATTTTGGCTTGATTCATCTTCAAATCGACACAACCGATCGATGTGAGTATTCCGCTACCTCCGTTGATGTATTCACGCATGTTTTTCATTGCTTGTTTGATCTTGGGACCTAGATATTTCCAATAATGGCATCAAGAGCTATTGGTTCAAGCATGAAAAATGTAGGGCTTAAAATTGGGTATTTTATATTCGAGCATGATTTAACGAAATTGGATGATTGAGCATGCTTTATATATGTTATATTGAAGATTGATTTGATCAATTTCAACAAAATGTGATTGGATCAATTTTGCCCAAAAATGTTAAGTTGGCCGAATGGTAATGGTGTTGGAATTCTTGGAATTTTTCATTATTTGTTCATTGGATGAGTTGTAATGAAGTAGGTTGATGTTGATTTGAGATTTAATTGGATTAATTTTGAATTGAACAAAAACCCCTAATACCTTCACCTTGGCCGAATCTACATTGCCCTTGAATGTCTTGGATTTTTGATTTTATGACATTGGATGTGTATGAAATCATTTAGGATGTTGATTTGATGTCGATTGTGGGTTCGATTGGATTGAAACCAAATCGGACACAAAATCCTCCCTTGGCCGAGAGCATTGAGCATGTATATGGGTTTGATTTTTCATTTATGTGTTGGACATGTGATGATGATGTTTAGCATGATTAATTGGACTAATTAAGTGTTTTAGAAACATTGATTTAGGTGATTAATCATGTAATGCACTTTAGGTAATTAAGTTGCGGAATTGGATTCATGTGATTTAGTTATTTAGGCCTTAAATTGGATTTGGGCTTCTGATGTTGTAATTGGGCCTATTGGGCTTGATTTTATCAAGTTGGGTTTAGGCCAAGTGGATTGGATCCAATTGGGCCCAAAACCTTAACCATAAAGCCCAAATGCGACTTAATGAACCTTTAAAGTTTAATTGGGCCTAATGGGCCAAGATTGATTTATGGGCTTATGGGGTAAATCCCGGATTGGACTTTGGTTATCGGTTTGACCCGAGTTGACCAAAAGTCCACGCCTTAACAAATCAATTAAAAGCCCATTGGACTTTAATTGAATTGACGTTGGACGTTAATCGGTCTTTGAGACGCGTTACGATTAAATTTGGAATTTAAATCGTAAAAGGTTTATTTATAAAGTGTAATGTTTAATTTGGAATTGAATAGTGAATTAGTATTAAATACATGTTAAATTAGATTTAATAATGTAGTTTAATTTAATTCATGAATTCGTACTTCAAGTACTTATTCGTAAAAATGAGTTTGACTCGAACAAAATCAAATCGTTGTTTGAACATTGGATGATCACTTAATTATCAGATTAATTAATTTGATTAGATTGATTGATAGCATGCTTATGTGTGTGAATACGTGGTTGTGTTGAATGAATAATGTATATCGGATGGATATTAGATGGGTGGGCAATTTTAGAAATTGTTGTAATAAATTCGATTTATTAAATTGGACCTGCGTGTCCAGCCTTATCACCTTCATTCTCTTTGTATTCTCTTCTCACCTATTCCCCTCTAAGTATATGAGGTTTCTTTAGAAGTGTAGTGTAACGGGTAGAAGTAATACAAGTGCTAGCTTGAGTAAGAAAGGGAGAGATTTGATCTAGGATCAATGTGTAAAGTATCCATCCGCATATCATTATTATTTATTTTCATACTCGCTTTATTATGTATTTAGAATGCATGTTTAAGGGTGTATGATGATGAGACCTTAACAAAGATAATTAAATTGGTAGCCAATTTGCACGCGAAAAACCCTCGTTAAATATCAAGCATTTATTTTCCTTCCATTGAGTGATTCTTGCTCAAGATCCGAGATTGGCAGGGGTTGTTGGCCAAAGTCAAGCCCTTGTCCGTCGAAGATGTGCTTTAATCACGAGGCTTTGTTCCATATCGGTGTCGTGTCCAAGTTGTGGTTTGTTGGCCAAAGTCAAGACCACTTCTTGTCCATAGACATTGATTACGAAGCTTCCATGTCAATGGGTCCGCGCTTGACTGGGATCACTAGGTTTGTTGTGCCAAAGCCAAGGCCTAGTTGATTCAGAGGAAAAAGGTTAGGGTATATATTGGATATATAGGCATATATAAGATATATGTTTCGGACTTGGATGTCCACCTACTGGATCTAGGAGTTGGATGGGATCCAATTGATCTTCGAGATCTACCTAGTTAATTATCATGCAATTTGTTGGCCAAAGTCAAGATTGTGTGACATTTAACGGGATCCTAGCCCACTAGGAAACACGGTTTCCCGAGTACTCGACAGATGGTTAGAGGCTCGACGAAAAATAGTGGGAGGCAAGTATTGAATTTGCAACATTCGTTCGAATACTCGCTAAACGCGCTCATCTATATTTTACTCGTCATATTAATCAAAAGTATTAGTTGGACTAATATTTTATGTTGTTTTAAAAATATATATATAGTTGGACTATATACAAACTCATTCTATATATAGTTGATTTTATAATTGGATTATAGTAATCAATATAATTGAATTAAAATGATAGTTGATTTTATAATTGGATTATAGTAATCAATATTAAAATTATAGTTGATTAAATAATTGGATTATTGTAATCATTCTAATAAATAGTACCTTAATAAATTGATTAAATAGTTGGACTATTGAAATCAAGAAAGAATTGAAAAGTTGAATATTTAAAATATATAATCATCGGATTAAATGTTTTAAATGATTTAATTTTCATTGGGAATTCATAATAGGTTACTTTATTGGATAAAATAACTTGTTATATCTAGGCCCATAATTAAGCAAATAAGTAGAGCATAAAATCTTTGGAAGATTTATGTGATGATGACTTTAGTGCTTAATTTAATATACTTGACAATAAATCTATTTTAAAGTCAAAGTTTGCAATTGGGCAAGTTGCACAAGGTGCATATCATTTCGATATTCCGAAACCCAAGGCTTGGCCAAAGGTTTGTGAAATATTGAAAAGATAATTGACATATCCCAAAGTGACTACCATTTGGATATGGAAGACACGAAGGAATTAAAGAAAGGGCGAGGCTCTAACTTTAAAAATATTTGTCAAAGTTATGTTCACTACTAATATTGAAATTGGATTTTAAATACTTAGTGTGGTACATAAAATATATGTATTGATGTTCAGAATCCGCTATGAGCTGGATACTGACTTCAAGCCGAGATTTCTCTGCGAATCGGAAACGGGACGAAAGTCACTGTTTCGACCGTAGATACCTAAGTTTAAAAACAACCTAGGGTATGTACTTAAATTAGGAAATGTTATGATATAACTAGTTTGACTAGAGACATTATCTCTATATCAGTGTTTAATCCGATGCGGATAAAACCTTTATATTCTAGAACACTAAGTGTTTCATTATATAAAGATGATACTGAGATAAATACATTAGATGTAAATAACAGAATTTATATTTTGAATATAAATAAAATCTCAAACATATAAAATGACAAATAAATAGCTCAAATTGATTTGATCAATAGATACTTATTTGTGGCATTGTTGTCTATGACACAATTAAACAAGACTCGTATATCCACACTTTTTAAGAGTGGGTACTAGGACTGATTTGACTATTCAAATAAGGTCTGCGAATCTAGTTTATTAGGTAAAATACCTAAAATACTATTTACTTGGTAATAGTAAAATGGCCACCGATCTGTTAACCCTATTCATGGTGAAGTTAGTGGGCCCATATCTAGTTAGACTAGATGTGAACATGAATATTTCGTGACCTTAACGGATGTGGCATCACGTTGTGGTTATGTGTTTCTTTTAAAGAACACAGATCAGAAACTTTTGAAGTTTCGACACGAAATGAATAAACAGATCAGCTATAGTATTATTCCGCCACGATTAGACCGTAATGGAAAATACTTAAGCGGTAAGTTTCATACGTAAATGAAAGAGTACGGTATTCTTTCATATGAGGACTCCTCCCGAGACACGTCTGTTAGACGGTGTGTCTGAATTAAAACCGAATTTTGTTAGACATGATAAGGTTTATCACGAGTCGCTCTGAGCTACTGTTTCCTTCAATAGGATATGTATTAACAGTGCAAAACTTATTTAGAATAAGGTTCCATATAAATCTGTTTGACAGATATCATATAGGATATGAACAGGAAAGAAACGAGGTTTCTCATTCCTGATAATTTGGGTATGCCAGGCATAACGTTTGGATGATACCAAACTAAAAGACCCAAATTGGATAAGTGCCAATATAGGTTATCCTAAGGGAAACCTTAAGTATAGTACTTGTAAATCTCACATGAGAACAATGTGATTGTTGCTCACCATGCGGTTTTTCCTGAGAGGAATACCGATATGCAGTGGTCAGTGGGAGGATAGTGATACTCGATGAAAATTGGAGTAATACTGTTCAAGGCACGAAGTCCTTAATGGAACACAAGCAGTTCATCAATGATGAATCTGTACCATTAATCTTCGAATACACAAGAACTGAGTAGATCGGATAGAGTCAGAAAACAACCTAGGGTATGGGTTTCTGATCTAACCTCATAAAGATGTCAATCTTATGAAGGTATACCAACCGACTACGTTTTGAGGAAGTGATACGAGGTATCGACTCCCTATTATGGCAAAGTGCCATAAGTCCGAAATGGATTCCATGTATAACAACTATCGGATTCCAAGAATGCGATGGTTGCTTCAATCCATAAATGGATTGATTTAACTTACAAACCTTCTTTGCAAGTCTTGGTACGAAAAAACCATCAGGCAGTTGCTTATAAACATCCTCCAAAAGTTTTTCGTTAAGGAAAGTGATTTTGACGTCCATCTGTCATATCTCATAATCGAAATATGCAGTAATAGCAAGCATTATCCGAATGGATTTTATCATGGCAATAGGTGAAAAAGTTTCATCGTAATCGACACCATGACGATACCATTTCGCTACAAGCCTAGCTTTGTACGTTGCCATCTATGTCGATCTTCTTCTTGAAGATCCATTACAACCAATAGGCTTTACGCCTTCTAGTGCATCAGCCAGTGTCCAAACTTGGTTGGTGTACATGGAATCCATCTCGGACTTCATAGCTTCTTACCATTAAATGGAATCGATATCATGTATCGCTTCCTCATACGTAGCCGGTTTATTATCCTCAATGAGATTAATATCTACATGAGGTGAGATCAAAAACCCATATCTCTCATGTTGTTTTCTGAATCTCTCCGACCTACGATGTCCTTGTGTAATCGAAGATTGCGGTACAGTCTCATCCCTGATGGACTGTTCATATTCCGTTAAGGATTATGTGCCAGGAATAGTATCACTTCGTTTTTCATCGAGTTCTACTTTCCTCCCACTTATCACTGCATTTAGGAATTCCTTCTCAAGGAAAACCGCATGTAGAGCAACAAATACTTTGTTCTCTTGTAGGTGATAGAACTAATATCCTTTGGTTTCCCTAGGATATCCTATAAATAGGTATTTATCCGATCTGGGTTCTAGTTTCGTACCTTCCAAACGTTTGACGTATGCCCAGCAACCCCAAATCTTTAGGAATGAGAAACCCGGTTTCTTTCCTATCCATATTTCATTCGAAGTCTGTTAAATAGACTTTGACAGAATCTTATTCAAATTAAGTATTGCACTATTCAATGCATATCCCTAGAAGGAAATAGGTAGCTCTGTGCTACTCATCATTGACCTTACCATGTCCAACAAAGTTCGGTTTCTCCGTTCGGACACACCGTTTAATTGTAGTGTTCCAGGAGGAGTCCACTGTGAAAGAATACCATATTCTTTCAAGCAATCGAGAAACTCATTGCTTAAGTATTTGGCACCACGGTCCGACCGTAATGTCTTAATACTTTTACCGGTCTGTTTTTCTACTTCGTGTCGAAACTCTTTGAATTTCTCAAAAGTTTCCGACTTGTGTCTCATAAGATACACATAACCATAGCGCGATGCATCATTCGTAAAGGTTACGAAGTATTTATATCCACCTCTAGCCTAGCTAGACATGGGCCCACATACGTCACTATGAACAAGGGCTAACAGTTTAGTGGCAAGTGCATCTTTACCGCTAAAAGGTGTTTTAGGCATTTTGCCTAATAAACAAGATTCGCAAACGTCATTTGAATTTGGATCAAATCCGTCCAAGCACCCACTCTTCGAAAGTGTGGGTACTTATGTAAGTGTAATGGGAGGTTGTGTTTACCGATGGTACGGAAACAGCTTCACTTCGGATAGACCCCACAGAATCCCATTAGTTGTATGAAAATGTGTCTATGGGAATCTGAATCAGGGTAGCTGTATTTGGTCTTAACCTGAGACTTGCATCGCTAATACTTGCGACAATCATTACGCTTTAGTTTTGGTCGTCCGGGACTTTAACAGGTTTTGTGTACGCCTCTTCTAGGCTTATTGAGAATCGTAGAGTATTAGATGTGATGTCAAGATGGAAGTATCACTTCAGTCATATGAAGATGATGATCAAGAAGGATACACAATTGGTACTCTAACATGTTGCAACCATCGGGATAAAATGACAACGTCGTGATTATCCGATTAAAGAGACTAGTTGATTATGATCCGATATATGCTTCGTACAGGGCAGACACTATTCCAGCCCCAAGCCTTGCATGTGACATCTGATACTAGATCACTATACGCAATATTACGTATTCTACGCCTGACATAGATTATATATTCCAGTATGAAAATTTCTGGAGAATTAGGTAGGCACAATGCTTTGCTAGAAGCCAACCATGTCTTGTAAATCGATTAGCACGTAGTACGAGGCACTTAATCGGAAAGTCCGATAACCGGATTTACTGCCAACATATCCAGAGGTCTATTGGGCCGCTTCCCAAAGATTCACCGATGACAGTTGATTTAAATTAGAATTAATCTGGGATTAGTTAAGAGAGAGAAAATTAATTTGGGATTAATTGAGACATTATTTAATCTGGGATTAAATGTGTTCGAAAGAGAGAGAGCGCGATTAATTTGGAATTAATCGGTAAAATAAATTTAATAGGTAAATTTGATTTTTCTATTTAATTTATTGATATGGGCTAAAATTAATATATCGGATATATTAATTGGAATTAGATTTCAACATAAAATTAAAGTCGGACTTTAATACATGTGAACAGATTAATTTAGAATTAATTCGTAAACAGCATTCGTAATAAATTTATGAGGCTTCGTTATTTAATTAAATTAGATTTAATTATTTAGCGACGAAAATTCGTTTAATCGGATTGAACGGATCCAAGCCGTGGTAAATATTCGTAAAAATCGTTTGAATTTTGAATTTAAAATGTGGGGCTCACTTCACATGTGATAGTTGGGAGAGTAGTTGGTATTTATGCCATACCACCAACTTTCCCAACTACATTGTTTAGGTGAAAAGGGTAAATTGGTTTTCCTAAAAGCCTTATCTCTCTCATTTGGTAATACAACACACAAAACTCTAAGACTTGGAACCCTAAAGTGGCATGAACTCTCTCCCACTCTTCTTTGATTTTGTTGCAAAAGCAATCAAGATAGAACTTCAAGGAATCAACAAAGGTGATAGGGAAACTAACTCAAGGGTTGGAATCATCACTCAAAGCTTGGAGCTTGGAGTTCTCATCTCAAATTTTTCAAAGCCAAATCCGTTCATTGTAAGTTATTCCACAACTTTTAATGATCATAATCACATATAATCTTGATTAATAGATCCTTGGCATGTTCTAGGAACACTAACATCGCTCACATTGAAAGATATAAGATATCTAAGACTTTATCTCTATCCATGATGAAAGATAGTTTTTCAGTTAATGACCATATGCTGAAGATGATTAGATACATTGAAAAATTAGTTGATCTTGGTTTTATAATGGACCATGGCTTATATATTGATCTTGTATTGCAATCACTGGCAAACTCTTTCTCTCAATTCATTTTGAATTTTCATATGAACAAGTTGGATGCTACACTTCCTGAATTGCTGAGAAAGATATAAAATCAAAGAAAGGTTGTGTGATGCTACTGAGTGGTTCCAAAAAGTTTAAGAAATGCCCTAAGAAAGGTTCAAATGGTAAGTCCTAAAAGGCCAACACTCACAAGCCCACTGGTGGTGTGACTAAGAAGAAAGACATGGGCAAGTGTTTCTTCTGTGAAAAAGATGGGCATTGGAAGAGAAACTGTGGAAAATACCCCGAGGAAAAGAAAAAGCAAGCAGTTGCTTTTACTTCAAGTATATTTATGATTGAGGTTAATCTTAATGATAGTAAATCTTCTACTTGGGTATTGGATACTGGTTGTGGTTCTCACATATGAAACAATATACAGGGCCTCAAGAAGAGTATAAGACTTCAAAAAGATGAAGTGGACCTACGTGTGGGAAATAGAGCAAGAATTGCTGCTTTAGGCATAGGAACTTATTTTCTATCATTACCAAGTGAATTAGTTCTAGAATTAGAAAATTATTTTTAAGTTCAAATATTTAGTAGAAATATTATTTCTGTATCTTGTTTGGACAAAGATGGTTTTAATTTTCTAATACATAATAATTGTTGTTTATTTTCATATGATGATTTTTCGTATGGTATTGGATATTTAAGCACTAGATTGTATTTTCTGGAACTAAATAGCACTATCATCAGTATAAATGTACAAGATAGTTTAAAAGAATTATACCTTTGGCATTGTAGACTTGATCATATCAATGAAACACGACTTACAAAAATGCATAAAGATAGTTAATTGAACCCTTTGATTATGAATCATATGTGACTTGTGAATCTTGTTTAATTGGTAAAATGACCAAATTGCCTTAAACTGGAAAAGGACTACATGCAAGCGAATTACTAGAGCTAGTACATACCGATTTATGTGGCCCTATGTCGATTTAAGAAAAGGGTGGTTACTCTTACTTCATAACCTTTATTGATGATCATTCACGTTTTGGTTACGTATGCTTAATGAAGTATAAGTTTAAATCATTTAAAAAATCAAAGAATTCAGAAACGAAGTAGAGAAACAAACTAGCAAAAGTATTCAGACACTCTGATCTGATCGAGATGGAGAATACTTGAGCTACTAGTTTCAAGACTATCTTAAGGAACATGGCATCATTTCACAATGGACTCCTTCAGGGACACCTCAATACAATGGTGTTTTCGAAAGGATAAATCAAACCTTGTTAAATATGGTACAATCAATTATGTCTAACATAGATTCTCCAATATCGTTCTGGGGGACTAGCATTAGAAACCTCTACTTAACTTCTAAATAATATTCCATCTAAATCTGTTAGCAAAACACCATATGAGATATGGCATGGAAAACGACCCAATCTCAACTTTGTAAAAGTTTAGGGTTGTGAAGCTTATGTGAAGCAATCGCCTGCTGATAAGCTGGAAACAAGATAATTAAATGTAAATTTATGGGATATTTAAAAGAAACAAGAGGATACCACTTTTACAATCTAAGTGAACAAAATGTGTTTGTTTCACGGAATGCTATTTTTCTAGAGAAAGAGTTTCTTCTAAGAAAAGATAGTGGGAGTAGACTGGAACTTGATGAAGTCCTAGAACTATCAAATGAAATTGAATTACCTTCAGCTCGCAAAATATTGGCGGTGGAACAACCACAAGTTCAAGAACTCCGAAAGTCTAGTAGAATACAACATGAGCCAGGAAGATACAGATCTCTCATGGAAGGAAAACATGATGTATTTATCATTGAGAATGATGATCCTACGAGTTATACAAAGGCAATATCTGACATTGACTCTTCTAAATGGCTTGAAGCTATGAAGTCCGAAATGGATTTGATGTATACCAACCAAGTTTGGAACATGGTAGATACAGTTGAATGGATAACTCTCATTGGTTGCAAATGGGTCTTTAAAAGAAAGACAGATGCAGATGGCAATGTTCAAACCTACAAGGCTAGGTTGGTGGCAAAAGATTACAAAAAAATTCAAGGAATTGATTATGATGAAACTTTTTTGCCAATTGCTATGTTAAAGTCTATTAGGATTTTTCTTGCAATAGCAGCATACCATGATTATGAGATTTGGCAAATGGATGTCAAAACTGCATTCATAAATGGAAACCTCATAGAAGATGTGTATATGACACAACCTGAAGGCTTCATCTCTAAAGGAAACATAAACAAGGTATGTAAGTTATAATGATCCATTTATAGATTAAAGCAATCATCTCGGAGTTGGAATCTCCGTTTTGATGAGACAATCAAAGAGTTTGATTTTATCAAAAATGGAGATGAACCTTGTGTATACAAGAAGGTTAGTAGGAGCATAGTCGTATTCCTAATATTATATGTGCATGACATATTAATAATAGGAAATGACATTTCAATGCTCCAATCAGTCAAACTATGGTTATCCAAGAAATTTTCCATGAAGGATTTAAGAGAAACAACTTATATTCTAGGAACTAAGATCTATAAAGATAGATCTAAAAGGTTGTTTGGCCTCTCACAATCCACGTATATAGAGAAAGTTCTTAAAAGGTTTAAGATGGAAGATTCTAAAAGGCTAATTGCCTATAAGACATGGAATCTATCTCTCCAAGAAGATGTGCCCTAAATCTTCTGAAGAGGTTGAGCGCATGAAACAAATCTCATATGCTTCTGCTATAGCATCAATCATGTACGAGACCTGATGTGTCTTACGCTCTAAGTGTTACGAGCAGATATCAGGCTAATCCTGAAGAATATCATTGGATAGCAGTCAAGACAATCCTTAAGTACTTAAGAATGACTAATGATGTGTTCTTGATTTATGGAGGAACAACTAAGCTCAAAGTGTTGGGCTATTGTGATTCTAGCTTTCAATCTGATAAAGATGATAACAAATCACAATCAGGATACTTTTTTACTATGTTTGGATGTGAAGTAAGCTGGAAGAGTTCTAAACAAACTACTACAACAAACTCAATAACAGAACCCAAGTCCATAGCCACTTCAGAAGCAGCTAAAAAAGTAGTTTGGATAATGAAGTTAATCATAGATTTAGGTGTTGTTCCTAACAGTAACAATGCGATTGTGATGTATTGTGACAACACCAGAGCCATAACATAATCTAAAAAACCAAGGTCTCATCAGAAATCCAAACACATTCTTAGACGATATCACCTGATTAGAGAGATAATCCAAAGAGGTGATGTGAAAATAGAGAAGATTCCTACTAAAGAGAACTTAGCAGATTCTCTTACTTAAGTACTAACCCAATAGAAGTATGATAGGTACACTGAATTGTTTTGTGTAAAATATCATAGAGATTGACTCTAGTGCAAGTGGGAGATTGTTGGTTAAATGTCATAGATCCAATAGGGAAAAATATGTAATTTTATATTATTGCATCGATTAAATAAAATTTGGCAAATTATTTATAAGTATTGTCCATAATTAATTCGAACTACTTGTAAAATAAAAGTCCTTAGAATAATGTTTAAAGGAATTAAATTAAGTTTAATTTATGAGATCCAGTCATTCTTAAATATTCATAATCGTAGGATTATCAACACATGACATTGATAGATCCAGTTTATATAGACATATGTTATGTCTGCTTCCTTATCGAAGGAAGCTAGCTAATCTCAAAAGCTACTAGTGAAGATGTTCACTTAGTCTAACATATGAATGCTTGTTAGAGAATAATTAAATCGAACTGACCCGCTTGAAAACCCATATTGAGTGTTATCCACATGTCTGTAGGATTTCTCTTTCTAACAATAGTATGAATGATCCTTAGACTAGAGATCTCTATGGTATATTGTATGCAGATCATATATGCTTTGACATTACACCTCCATAATCCATAGCGAGATTGTGTATAGGGTAATGATTGGGCAATATGAAAAGCGTATGAAGATATTGAGTGATCAATAAAGGATTCGCCGTTCTGGATAACAAATAGTCGATATCCCAAGAGGCGCAATTTGACATAAGTGATAATATAAGTCCATGACCATGGCGTTTTCTGAAAGGAGTTTCAGAAACTCTCGATATATATAATATTATCAGCTTAAGTCAATGTTCTAATAGCTATGATTTAATATAGTAGACATTCCCCATACTCTATAATCGTTAGCGGGATATGTATGAGGCAAAAGGATTGAATTATATGGTAATCACGTATGGAATATTTTTCACTAAAGTTAGTATTCTTTCTTAATTGGGGGTCATGATGCATTGTTAGATGCAGCTCTTGATCTATGAAAATTAGTTTATTAATTAAAGAGTTATTTGAGGATAAATTAATTACATTAATTTGTCGAGACTTATGAAGTCTATAACTATCTCCATTGCCAACATAAGAAAGAACTGAATGGGTCACACACTTTAAAGTATTGAGAAGTTAATGATAAATTATGTAGATTTAAGTTTTAGGACTTAAATGTTAAGTTTTTAAACTTTGGAATAAATTCGTAATTTTAGAAATTATGGATAAAAATGGAATTCTGGAAATTTTAGGCCCAAGGTGCAAATCTGGAAATTATGGTCTGTTTCATAATTTCCAAAAGTACAGGGGTCATTTTGTAATTTCCAAAAGTATAAGGGCTGAAATGAAATTCAACAAAGTATTTTTATTAAATTATAATTTTAGATTTATATTATTCTAATTTGATTTGAATTGATAAATTTTATTTAATTAAATAAATTAGGATAATGGTTGTTTATTTAGGATGGATTAAAATTCCTATTTTAATAGAATTAAATCTTATCCTATTAATTCTAATTTGATTGGAATTAAAACAACTCAAATCAATAGCCTATAAATTAACCCTTTTGCCATTAACAAAAATAAAAATAAATTTGGTGAAAATTTTTGCAATTCACGTGAAGGCAAAGAAATAAAAATAAAGAAAATTTTGAATTTTCTTTTAACCAAAATTACTTTACATTCCCTGTTTTCCATAAACCCTAAAACAAGTCTCTTTTCTTAAGCTAGCACTAAAGAAAAGACACTCACATAATCTTGGATTTGAGAAATCCAAAATCCTTAACTCTCTACTTTGTGTGGATGTCGTTGGAGGCCAAAAGTGTGGGTGGCTCTTAAGAATTTATGAGGATCGCATAAAGGTTTAAAGTATGTTTTTATTTATGTTTGATAAATAAATATTATCATGAAGCATGAAAATTAATTATGATCTTAAAATTGAAAAATTTTAATTTTCCGCCGCATATCGTATGGTAGATTTCCAAGCATGCTTTTGATATGCTTTTATGTATATTGTTAAGATTATGTTTAAATTCATGTGGTATGATCAATTTGAGATTAATTGAAATTTGATTTAATTGAGAATTAATTCAGATTAATTAAGTTAATTCTAATATATATATATTATATATATATAAAACCCACGGCACGGTTCTGTGTGAAGAACAGTGCCGTGGGATAGGTTGCTTATATGGTGGCTGACGTCAGTGTTGGACAGTTATGACCCATAACGTCACTATTTGTACAGATCATTATGTTGTTGTACAAATTAAATATGTGACAAAGTAGATTGCTCTCTTATCATTTGTGATTAGCTCTCTTATCATTTGTGATTAGATCACCAAGATGTATAAATGATAGGAGGTCCTTATGATTTGTTCCTGGATTGAGAAAGATATGAGACAGTATCAGTTCACGAAGGATAAATCATTAAATATCCATAGTCAGAGTATTATCGAGATTGGACATCGATAAATGCGTAAAAGACTAGTATTACACTTGTGCACGTTGTGAGGGCATAACGACATAGTTCTTATATATTTGGGTATAGGATACTCATGCAAGTGTAATAGGAGATTGTGTTTTACCGATGGTACGGAAAAACAGCTTCGCTGTGGATAGACCCCCTCGGAATTCCATTGGTAGTATGACTATGTGTCTATGAAAGTCCGAAATCAGGGTAGGTGCATTTGGTCTTAACTTGAGACTTGCACCGCTAATAATTGCGACAATCAATATACTTTGGTTTTGGTCGTCCAGGGCTTTAACCGGTTCTGTGTACGCCTCTGCTGGGTATATTGAGAATCGTAGTGTGTTGGGAGTGATGTCAAGACGGAAGTATCACTCCAGTCATATGTAGATGATGATCGCACAGGGATACAGAACTGGTTCTCTAAAGGGTTGCAACCATCGGGATAATATGACTTGGTCATGATTATCCGATAATAAAGAGACTAGTTGCTCGTTATTTGATATATGCTTCGTACGGGGCAGACACTGAACCAGCCCCAGGCCTTGCATGTGATCATCCGATACTGGATCGAAATACGCAATACTATGTATACTACGCCTGATATAGATCACTATATTCATGTAAGGATATTTCTGAAGAATTGGGTAGGCATGATGCTTTCCTAGAAGCCAACCTTGTCTTGTAAATCGGTAAAACGTAGTACTTGGTATGTACGTATTCGGATAGTCCGATAACCCGATTTACTGCCAACATATCAAGGATCTCATTGGTCGCTTCCCGAAAATTCACTGATGACGTATGACTCGCACTTTTATTAATCTGGGATTAATTAGAAGAGAGAGAAAATTAATCTGGATTAATTACGGAGATATTTTATCTAGGATAAAATATCATTTAAAGAGAGATAACGATTAATTTGGAATTAATCGATAAATTAATATATTCGATATATTAAATGAAATTGGATTTCGACGCGTAATTAAAATTAGATTTTAATTCGAGAGAATAAATTAATTTGGAATTAATTCGTTAGCGACGTGAATAATAATTATGCTTGGCATGATTATTTAATTAAATTAGATTTAATTACGACGCAATGGAAAATTCGTTAATTTGGAAATAATGAACCCGAGCCCGAGATTATTTGCGAGCGCATTCGCATTTTGAATTCGAGTGCGGCACGCAAGTAAAATCAAGCGTCAAATTACTTGTCACTTTGAGTGATGTGACTTGACAACTTGATGGATGTGAATAGTGATGGATGGTGGTTGGCAAGCCTTTATTGTTTGACTTTTTAAAAGCAAATAAATTGGTAAATTAATTAATTAATTGAAAGGTGTATAAGATACACACTTTTTCACAAACCAATCTCTCTCTCTCTCCTTTGATTTTTGAGCCAAAACTTTTTCTTCTCTCACACGGTCTAGGACCGAATTTGTTCTTCTGTTTTTCTGGTTCTACCGAAACACATGGAGAAGCAAATGATTTTTGTGGCAAATATCATAAGTGCTAGCACACATTGAGTTATCCTAAGGTGATAGGAAATTAATTTCGTGAGCTTGGAATCCATTTTGTAAGCTTGGAGCTTGAAGATTCCTTAGAGGACCAAAGCCGATTTGGGACATCAAAACCAGTCCACTGCCGAGCTTCATGGAGGAGGGCATAAAATTTTTGTTGTCCAACGCGTCGCTCAACCGATCGATGTGAATATTCCGCAACTCTGTGATGTATTCGCATGTTTATTTGTTGCTTTGTATTCGATCTTTGGGACCGTAGAATTCCAACAGTCAGCACTCAAAAATAAAAAACAGAATAAATATAATAATTTAATTTTAAAATAAATTTGATTTATATTAAAATTTAATTAAAGAGTTTTATTTTATTTCAATTAATGTAGCCTAATACAATTAAAATTTATTAAGAAATAAAATTTAAATTGGATTATGAATTATTTACTAAAATAAATTTAAATTAAGTAACCTAAAAAAATTAGGATACAAATTAAATTTGAATGATTTCTGATTAGATTAAAAATCTAGAATTCAAATTTAAATAGGATATGTTTAATCTCAAATAAAGGAAATTATTTCCTATTAGAATAATGATTCTAATTATACAATTTTAGTAAAATTAAAATTATATTCTAATAAGATTAGGATAAAATATTTAAGTCCCATAAACAATTAAACAAAATAAAATAATATCATAAATTTATCCATTAAGATTAGATAATAAAATATTACGAATATTTTAAAGAAATTGTGATGAACTAAAATACACACTTGGAATTTAGTTGCTTGTTTGATTGATGCATGTCAAGCTGGGTCTGTCAAAAAGGCGATAAGAGCCTAAGAAGTTTGGGTTTTAAGTGGGACCGCTGTGACCCCTCCACTCTTCTGGGAACCTAACTGGTGCATTCTTTCATTCAAAATGATTTATTCTAAAGTTTTAAATAAATTTAAATTAAAATCCCTCCGAATAATTTAAGACTATAACATTATCTTCCATTAATATAATCAAAATAAGAACTCTTTGTTATTCTTGATTACTTGGCCCTCGTCAAGATCAAGTTTAACATCGAATATGTTTAGATTATAAATAATGGTTTGACTTAACCACAATATTTGATGAGTTGATCCTTGTCATGATCATTTGTTTTGGAGGCAAGGGTCAAGTTTCATATAAGATATGATAACAAGAGTTGTCAACTTAACGATCTATGAGTTACATGTGATGTAATTAGTAACAAATACATACCCAATTGAAGTTAAATAATTTGATTAACCATCATGCTTCCGCTGAGTCGAAACTAAGAATCATGAGTTTAAGTAAAATTATCATACTTGAACCGATAAATCTACCATGCTCGTGATGCATGATATGCTCGTGACATACAAAAAGGTCATTTTGACGTGACCGATATAGTCACTTGAAACTACCAAAACATGCTAACTACGCTGAGCTACCCAATCCCATGGATACGACCAATCCAAGTCCTTGATGGCCAAAACAACTAGAACCAAACAAGTTTAATAACTAATTTACCATCACTCAACACAAAACCAAGCTTCACACATTTTTCATTTTTATCATCATGCCCCCACACACACCACACAAGCCAACATCAAGTTTTGCCCCACTAAGGTGCATTCGGCTAAGGCCTTCCTAATACGAATTCATGCATAATCAACATCCATCTAAGCATTACAAGCATAGCCCTAACACAACTCACACATGAACATGATTCGACAACCCCAAAAAAATAAATTTCAAAAATCCCCTTAAGGCCCTTAAATTCGGTCAACACTAAAAAACACAAAATCAACCCTATAAAATTCGTTCATGAAATGGGAAAATTGGGTATTTAAATAATAAATACTTATTCCATGCTCACATTATCATGAAATGCTTGAAAATGAATGCTAGCAATTCAATCATGTCTAAAGTGAACAAATGAAATTCTAGGGTTCATCTAATTTGAATTTTAGAGGCTGAAAAATCAAGCCTAAATCTAAAAAATGAGAGAATAGTGATAATAATAATAGTGAAATTAAGAAGCTGAACGCACTAGGATGGGATGAGATTTATTTAAAAGAAACAAGAGGGAAATGAGTTGTCAAATTGGAATAAATAAGGAAAAATACAACCAAAAAAAAAAGCAATATGGCCACAGAAACCAGCTAATGTGACCACCTTTCTATATATGGTGGGGTTGCATCTCCTCTTTCCTTCTTTTTTATTTTTTTCCCCTTCTTTAACTCCACATGCACAGATCATATCATCACCTTTACTTCACAAAAGGAAAGTGACCGTCACTAGATAGTGCTACTATTATTACTTTCCTTCCTTTGATTCCATTTCCATGGCTTCTTCTGGTAGTCACGATCAGACTATTGTACCAGATCATCACTCCTCTGGCTCCGCTGATGATCAACATGAGGTTAGTTTTCCCTCAACTTTATTCTCTGATACTTAACATGTATATCTTCTTGTTACTTGTTTGAGAAACTAAAAAAAATTCATTTAGATCAGTGGTTTGCCGTCTCCATATACAGGATCTTGAGCCTCAACAAAATAAGTCTTCAATTAAAATGTCTTTCTTACTTGAGTTACTGCTCTGTCTACTGATAAGTAGTGTTTGGAAAATAATTGAGTCCCACAGAGATTTTTCTTCAAACTGTTTTCTATCTATATATATCGTGTAACTGCTGTGAAATGGAATCATTTTAATACGTTTAGTAAGTTATCAAATCACTAGATGCTAAGTTTAGAAGGTGATTTGCTTTCCTGGCGATATAATATATGATACGCAGTCCATTTTAATTTCACTCCTTTACCAACATTATTGTTTTAGTTTATTTGAAATAAACTATTTTCAACCTGCTTATATATCTAAAACATTCAATTCAGTTTCCTAACTCAGGTTGTGCAATTGGTATCTCAGAGCAGTAAATTGAACAGATCATATTGGAAATTAACTCTGAATTAGTCAAGTTCTTGCAGCACAAAACAAAGTTCCAATTTATAAGAAAGTTCCAATTTCCAATTGACATGGGCACTTACTTACTAAGCTGTTTTCTATTGAAGCATCCTTACAGGAGATCTGTTTATAAGCTTTAAAATGTAGGAAGAATTCATCTATACATGCATATAATTTCTTTGCCGAACTTTTCCTTTAATTTTTTGTATTAATACAAAGAAACAAGGATCTTTAATCCAATCAACATGATTGTTCTTTCTAATTGAATATGGTTGCCTTCTCAATACATTATTAACTTGGAGATAGTAAGTGTGATTTTAATTTGTCACAGCCTGTGGAGAAGAAGGTTATTAAACAACTGAAACAAAGAAACAAGAGGATGTTCCTCTACCCAAGGCTGATGGAAAAGAAGAAGAAAAAGAAAAACCCAAAGAAGATAACTCTTCAGAGTTAGAAATTGCTGTGACAAAATCAGAAAAATCATCAGATAATAAGAAGACTGAAGTTCCTGTGATTGCTGAGGTCGAAAAAATTGATAACTCCCCTTCTACAGATGTTCCTGCTGATGTAATTGTAAAAGATGCCCATACTTCTGCATCAGCAGATCCCTTGGAAAATCCGACTGAAATTTTATCAGAAGAGAAAGTGGCAATTCAAACATCTACAGAGGAGGAGAAACCAGCAGCTAAATCAGTGAAAGAAGAAGCAGAGGAGACAGTGCCAATTGAACTAGTTGAAAGTTTGCCAGAGGAGAAACAGGTAGCTGAAATGGTTAAACAAGAAGATAAACCAGCAGTTGAAACGGTTGTACAAGAAGAGAATCCAGCAATTGAAGCTGTTGAAGAGGAAAAACCAGAGGATGTAGCAGTTGAGAAGTTACAAGAGGAGAAACCAGCAGTTGAAGCAGCTGAAATTTTACCAGATGCAAAGCCAGCAATTGAAAATGTACAAGAGGATAAAATGGCAGTTGAAGCAACCGAAAAGTTACCTAGGGAGACACCAGTTAGTGAAGCAGTTGAAAGTGTACAAGAAGGTAAACCTGCAGTTGAAACAGCCGAAAATTTACCTGACGAAAAACCAGCAACTGATAGCGTACAATATATGCAACCGGCTGTTGAAGCAGCAAAAATTTTCGCGGAGGAAAAACCGGCAGTTGAAGATTCAGAAAAGTTACCAAAGGAAGAACCAGCAGCAGCAAATGTCCAAGAGGAGAAACCGGCAACTGAAAATTTACGAAGGGAAACACCAGTTAGTGAAGCAGTTGAAAGTGTACAAGAAGGTAAACCTGCAGTTGAAACAGGCGAAAATTTACCTGACGAAAAACCAGCAACTGATAGCGTACAAGATATGCAACCGACTGTTGAAGCAGCAAAAATTTTAGAGGAGGATAAACCGGCAGTTGAAGATGTAGAAAAGTTACCAAAGGAAGAACCAGCAGCAGCAAATGTACAAGAGGATAAACCAGCAATTGTAAAGGCTGACAACCAAATTAAGGAAGAGGAACCAGTTAAAGAAACTGATGAAACGGACGATGCAGCAGTTGAAGAAAAGATAGAAACTGAACATGTTGGTCTCATTTCGTCAACTGAAGATGTTAGCCGATCAGTGGAGGCTGAAGAAGTTCCCATTGAGGAAATAGTTGATGAAGTCGAGGAAAAACCACAAGAACCATCAAGAGTAATTATGGAAGAGGATGAAGAAAAAAATCAGGCCAAGCTTCAGGAAAAAGTGGAGGGTGAAGTAGAGAAAGATGAAGGGGCAAAACCGGCTCTTGAAAGCTCTCTGCCAACCAATGAGGAAGCTCAAACTGATTTAAAAGAAGTGGCAAAAGGTTCTCCTGTATCTGCTGAAGTAGAAAAAGTTGATGATACCACAGTGAAGGAAGAAAAGAGTGTCAAAACTGAGGAAGTGACTGAAGAACCAATTCCAATTGCTGAAAAATCTTTAGAGGGAGAGCAGGGGGTGATCGAAAAGAAAGAGGATTTACCCTCAGCAGTTGAGACTAAAAAAGATGACAAAGATGATGCTGAGGCAGAGGCAGAGGACAGACATTTGGAAAGTAGAAAAGAAGCTGTTGATGGTAAGAAATCTGATCCCGCAACAAAAGCATTTAAGAGTGATATGCCTACTAAGCCTCTACAAAAATCATCAGGCAACTTACTGTCAAAGGTAAAACAGTCACTTGGAAAGGTGAAGAAAGCTATAATTGGGAAATCTCCCAACACGAAAACCCTCCAGCCTGAAGATAAAGGTGATGAGAAAGTAAATGAAGGTTAAAAAGGCAGCATTGCCATTGTTATTTCGTATTTCCTATGCTGGTTCTGATATATATATATATATATAATATATATATATATATATATATATTTATTAGGCGTGGTGTTGGAATGTGTTTGTTTTTATGTGAGGATTTGGAAGATTTTCTTTTTCATTTTTTTTGGTTTTGTTTCCATATTAGCTACATTACATACAATTATCGTGTTGTAGAAATTTCCTTTGTATTGGTTGGTGCTTCCTGTTTAGTTTATTGTGAGTGAATGCATTCTTGTTCATTTGAGTGACAGTGTATTGAATCGATTTGTGTTTCAGATATAAACGGTTTTATCTGTATGTAAATACAATTTAGTTTTCAGATGAAGCAGCTCCCTCTCATTCCGTGAAATGTTCTTATTTATCTCCAAGATTTTGATTTGTAGAGTTGTATTAATTTCTAAAGAGTGACAACTTTTTTGAACTCTTAAAGAACGAATTAGTACATTATTCTTTTGTTTATCAAAGCTTGATCTGTTTCGTTTGTTTGATTACTAAGAGAGTTACCTAGAAAGTTGAAGATAAAATTGTTAAGAGATGCTGATAATAGTACGCAGATCAAGCCACGTAATTTTATTTGGCTTGTAAATTTAGGTTTTACTCACTCATTACCTTTTAAAACTTGACGGAGAACAAGTTTATAATTATAAATGCATTACAACTACAACAGGCATATTTGAATCTAAGCAGCTAACAAACTAATTATTTTGTATTAAAGTCCAATACTGAACACTAAATTAACGTTTAAGAGAAAAGTGACACTTACATAAAACTATTTAATACTCAGAAGTGGAAAAATAAAAAGATAAAAACAAATCTCAACATTGGTAAACTAAAAGCTGACATGGACTAAATAGCCCGAATATTACATGGGCTGATTCTAGGCCCAATCTAGTATTTACCTCATTTTATTTTGTCGGTATGATAAAACTCTCTGTGATTCCACCGAACCATAATCCACACAAAACTTGTGCACTAATTATATAGGACAAAATAAATATATCATTATAAGATAAAAAATTTCATGATAATATTTTTCTATATTTTATAGTCATGTGTACAATGGTGTGCACATGAGTATGCATTCATCTTTTTTCTATTCCCCAAACATTTACTCAAAATAATAATAATAATAATAAATTGTAATTGAATAATTAATGAACACAAATCATTTTTTTCTTGACAGCTACATTGGAGTTTCCATTCAACTTGTTGTAACTTTATCTTAGCCTAAAGTAAAGTAATTGCATCTTATTAGTTTGCAATCTATCTTCTAACTCTACACGAATAGTATCAATTTCACCCAAACTTAATTTCCACCATTCAAACCCATCATTTGTTAAGAAATCTGATGGGATATTGCTTTCTCGAATAGTATGATCAATTATAAAATTCAGATGATCGAGATTACTAAATATCATATCCTACATTATCTTTTATATATGCACCCACTCCACTATGATCTTAAAATCTATTTCCGATTCCATATTATTGAAACATTTATCCCTACAATTATTACACCCTCCAAAAAATGTCCTATATATTTAGCAAAATCATACTTCAACTCACTATTCTCATCCCGAATAATGCCTCATATACCCGTATTTTTTGGGTTACGACATTGTTACTATTCACATTCAGTTTATGTCAGCCATTATGCAGAAAGTGTTGGGGTTGGTGCTCTAAACGTCAATCCGTATTTATGACATATCTTCTATTTTCATACATATATTCGATCTAATTTAGATTATATTGAAACTAGATGAAATTTAGTGATGTATATATTAAAAAAAAAAACCTCGATTATATTTATGGTAGTGCACAGTTATCACTACAAGAAAATAGCTATTTATCGGCCGATAATTCAGTCGGAAATAAGAGATTTCGATTAGAATGATATATTACCGACCGATTACCGACCACAATATTATGTCGGTAAATGTCTGGTCGATACCAAAATATTGACCGAATTTATTTTCGTCGGTGATTTACCGACCGATTACTATCCAAATATATTTATTATCCGTAAATATTACCGAGGATTACCGACAGAAAATGAAAAATAATCGATCGTTAAACTAATGAATTTTGGTCGATAATAACTCAAATATTACCGACCGTTAAAATATACGGTCTGTAAAAAAAATCTATTACCGACTATTATTTTTTGTCAGTAATTTCTTGAATTTACCGATCGTTTAGTGTTGTCGGCAAAGTTTACACATTGTAATATAATTACCGACCGAATATATTTATATTAACTTATATATTTTTTTCTATTAAATTTTAATCATATAAATAAATAAATAATAAATTAATAAAAAAATATTTTATAATAATAAATATAAAATAATAATATTACATTAATGTATTGTATTACATTAATCAAAATGCACTACAAACCGAGGTAGGAGAAGATGAGAAACTACCTTCAGGTATATACTGTGAGCCCAGACCATAAACATGCTTCTTCCTCTCCCCTTCGGCAATCTCAATAAACAATCGGTCTTCATCTATTGGCTCTCCAGTCTTCAACAACTAATCTCAGGTAGCTGTATAACAATCTTATGTCAAATGTGAGAAATGTTAGACCATAATATAATTCTTTTAAAGTTATATAAGTAGAAAAAAACTGGATATAAACATATATAAAACCTTACATGCATGTCATAAGATCGGTGATCGTCGAACGTGTGTCTATCGTTCTTCTTTGTGTGTATTCACAAAGAGCACAAAGGTACTGGGTTGACGGCCTAGTTGTTTCTCCTATCCATTTACAAATAATGTAATAGTAATTAACTATAAAGAATTAATAAGTAATTCAAAGAAATATTCATTACTTGCAATTTATATACTTACAAGATGACGACCATGGTCATATGCGAATCGGTGCCTCTTGTATGTTTGATCATTTTTTTCTTTCGATGACAGATCATCGTCGACCTAAAGTAAGAAGATTCTCAGTACTTATTCAAATTATTCCATAGCGATCGTCTATGAAACATGGTTGTTTCATTTTTTGCTTAATCTCGTTCAACATATCCTTGTACCGAATAGCTGTATTCTTCTCCTATGCAATATACAGCATGGCATTAATTGCCTAATCCCACCAAAAGTATTTATGCAAAATAATTGAATTAACTTATAAATATTATATTTTAACTATAAATCTTTTAAATTAAGTAAATAATTAAAATTTATAAATATCTTAAACTCTTCAGAGTATAATTTCTTAGTTTCTGAGGGAACCTTCTTCTAACAGAATCCCTCTGGAACCATCTGTTCCTCAAATTTTTTTACTCATTTTACTTGTAAAAATGTCGGATTTCTTAATTTGCCCACTGAAATGAAAATAATAAAAAATATAAAAAAAAACATATATTGAATAATAATAATAATAATAATAATAATAATAATAATAATAATAATAATAATAATAATAATAATAATAATAATATGAAACTTACTATGACGTAGAGTGAGCTGATGACGTTGCCTTGACTAATTACTAATGTCACTGATATCACAGTGCTAGCGTTACCTACGATATCCATCTCAGTTAGGTGCTAGGATGTCATCGGATCCTATGCATGTGTAATCTGAACAGGATCCGATATCGAAGTTTGAGGATGATACGAGCTGGTACCGCGTTCACTATCATGGGTCCTAGTAAACCTACCAAATGAAGATCTACCCCTACGAACAAGACCTATGTCGGTACATCTAGCCATATATGTAAGAATATATGACATGAAACTCACTAGGATACGATGTTGGGTTTTCTAAGTGTGCCAAGAACTAATTAAGTCATGAAATGTACGAATACAACAAAGTTAAAGTAGCGGAAATACTCACTTTGATCGGATTTGCGATGCGTCGAACAAAAAAAAATTCTTCCTCCATGGAAGCATTCGGCCAAGCTCTTCTTTGTTGTCCAAGTTGAATCTCCAAGCTCCAAGCTTTATTGATGGATTCCATGCTCATGAATAGGTTTCCCTATCACCTTTGTATATACTCTTTTGAGTGCTACCTCTTGATGATTTGCCACAAATCTTCATCCTTGTCTTTGGTACATTCGCCAAGCCAAATGGAAAGAAAACGAGATGGCCATTTGGCCAACAAAAGAGAAAGGAGAAGAATAAGGCCCTTGGCCGAAACTAGAGGAGAGGAGAGGAAGATGTGTGTTAGGTTTTTAGATTTCAAAAATCTAATACCAAAAATCCAACTTCCAAAGTCAAAAAGCAAAAGGCATTAAAGCCTTCCAACACCTCACATTAACTATTCACATCACTCAATGAATAGTGACTGGTTGTCAATCACTCAAAGTGACAAGACATCCATCACTTGAATGACGATTGATTTGACGTTTGATTTGACTTGTGGGCCCCACTCGATTCGAAATACGAGCGGCCCCGCAAATACTCGTGGGCTCGGGTTCGTTAATTCCAAATTAACGAATTTTCCGTTGTAACGTAATTAAATCAAATTTAATTAAATAATTATACTTAGCAAAATTACTATTCACGTCGCTAATGAATTAATTCTAAATTAACTCGTTTGCCTGAATTAAAATCCGATTTTAATTTTGCGTCGAAATCCAATTTCGTTTAATATATCGAATATATTAATTTATCGATCAATTCCAAATTAATCGTTCTCTCTCTTAAATATATTTTATCCCAGATAAAATATCTCCGTAATTAATCCGAGATTAATTTTCTCTCTCATCTTATTAATCCCAGATTAATAAAGTGTGAGTCATACGTCATCGGTGAATCTTCGGAAAGTGACCCATGAGATCCCCAGATATATTGGCAGTAAATCCGGTTATCGGACTATCCGAATACGTACGTACCTAGTACTACATTTTTACCGATTTACAAGACAAGGTTGGCTTCTAGCAAAGCGACATGCCCACCCAATTCTCCAGAAATATTCTTAAAGGAATATTGTAATCTATATCAGGCGTAGTATACATAGTATAGTGTATGTCGATCCAGTATCGGATGATCACGTGCAAGGCCTGGAGCTGGAAATTTGTCTGCCCCGTAGGAAGCACATATCGGTTTTCTGGTAACTAGTCTACATAATCGGTATCTGGTAACTAGTCTCTATAATCGGATAAACATGACCTAGTCATAATATCCCGATAGCTGTAGCATAAAAGAGCACCAGTTCCTCATCCTACGTGATCACCATCTCCACTATGACTGGAGTGATACTTCCATCTTGATATCACACCCAATACACTACGATTCTCAATATACCCAGAAGAGGCGTACATAGAACCGGTTAAAGCCCTGGACGACCAAAACCAAAGTATATGATTGTCGCAAGTATTAGCGGTGCAAGTCTCAAGTTAAGACCAAATACACCTACCCTGAAGCGGACTCCCATAGACACATAGACATATTACCAATGGGATTCCACGGGGTCTATCCAAAGCAAAGCTGTTTTCTATACTATCGGTAAAATACAACCTCCTATCGCACTTGCATAAGTATCCAATACTTAAATATATGAGAAATATGTCATTATGCCCTCACAAAGCGCACAAGTGCAATACTAGTCTATTCCGCATTATCGATGTCCAATCTCGATAATACTATTACTGGGGATATTTAATGATTAAACCTTTATGGATTGATACTGTCTCATATCATCTCAATCCGGAACTAATCATGTGGACCTTCTATCATTTATATATCTTGGTAATCTAATTACAAATGATAAAAGAGCAATTTCCTTTGTCACATAGTTAATTTGTACATCAATCACTATGATCTGTACAAATAGTGATGTATGGGTCATGATTGTCCAACATACGAATCCAGCAAACCCCAAGTATTTTTCTCTAAGCCCCAAGAACCTTAATCAATGATTTTGTAAAAACAAATCATCCAAGATCATCCCTAAACCACCATGAAACATTGCCCATGATACTAGAAGCATGAAATCAATGTGTTTTGCTAGTAATAGAGACGCCACTCAGTTTGCTAAACTTAAGTTGATTTTAAACTTGAAAATTGGAATCTCTCCTCATAAGAATTTGGCTATAGCCAAAGCATAAAAGTTTCAATGTTCTCTCAAATTCGTGAATGATCCCAAATGAAGAAGAAAGAAAGTTTAAATAGTGTTACAAAGAGAAACCCTAAAGGCATAAAGACAGCAATGCCTCTAAAGGTGAAATTACAAAAATACCAAAGTCTTCATCTTCAAAGGCCTGTGAAGCTTCATTTAGAATTGATTTGGGCCAAGTGAAGTGGCTTTCGGCCCTCTCCATTGAAGCCCACATGTGTCTCTATTTGTTTGTTACAATCGGTCATAAAACTCTGAACTAATCCCGCCATTGCTTCCCTGAGTCTTTTGGTCTTCTGTCTTGTAATTGGCCATTCTGGTACCTGTAATGGGTCTATTGTTTTGCTGGCCATGTCCTTTGATGCTCCACATATGGCCTGGATCATGTCATCCCCTTCCTCTTAAAAAAGATTCGATCTCGAATGTATACCTGCATCAAAATGAGTTAAGTCAGAAATATTAAATGTAGCAGGCACATTATACTTACCTTGTAAATCCAACTTGTATGCATTGTCATTAATCCGTTCCAAGACTTGAAATAGACCATCCCCTCTAGGTTGTAGCTTAGATTTACATTGTTCAAGAAATCTCTTATTGCACATGTGTACCCAAACCCAATCTCCAGGCTGAAATACTACACATTTTCTTCCTTTATTAGCATGAGAAGCATATTGCTCATTCTTTCGCTTTATGTGCTCTGTTTCTTTCTCATGTATATGTTTCACCAAATCGGCTTTCCTTTTTCCATCTAACCCTGCATGCTCATTAACAACCAATGGTAAAAAATCTAATGGAGTTAGTGGCTGAAAACCATAAATAATTTCAAATGTTGAGTAAGATGTAGAGGAATGAATACTACGATTATATGCAAATTCAACAAAAAGGCAAACAATCCTCCCGAGTTTTTAAGTTCTTATTGATAGTAGTACGCAATAACTAAGTCAAAGTCCTATTAACAAACTCGGTCTGGCCATCAGTTTGGGGGTGGCAAATAGTATAATACAAAAGTTTAGTTCCCAACTTACCCTATAAAACTTTCCAAAAGTGACTAAGGAATTTAACATCACAATTTGAAACTATACTTTGTGGAATCCCATGGAGTCGTACTACTTTTCTAAAGAACAAGTCAGCAATATTAGTGGCATCATCAATTTTATGACATGTTATAAAGTATGCCATCTTACTGAACCTATCAACCACTACAAAAATGGAATCTCTATCCTTTCTAGTCCTAGGTAAACCTAATATAAAGTTCATTGATATATCTACCCATGGTTCACTAGGTATAGGCAATGGTGTATACAACCCATGAGGCATAACCTTAGATTTAGCCTATTTACAAGTTAATCATTTATCACACAAACACTCAATATCTCTCCGCATTTTAGGCCAATAGAAATGTTCACTCAATACCCCTAAGGTTTTGGCAATGACAAAGTGCTCCATTAAACCTCCCATATGCGCTCCCTCACTAAAAACTCACACATACTATAAATAAGAATGCATAATCTATTCTCCCTAAATAGAAACCCATCATGTTGGTAGAATTTACTAAATATAGACTTTTCACATGTAGCATAAAAACCTGAGCATTCTTGCATTCAATGAAGTAAGTAAAACATACCTTCATGATAGTGCATCAGCGATAATATTTTCCTTACCTTGTTTGTAGCGGATTACATATGGAAATGTCTCAACAAACTCTAACCAACGTGCGTGCTTTTTGTTCAGCTTACCTTGACCCTTCAAATGCTTCAATGACTCATGATCTTTATGGATCACAAACTCTCAAGGCCATAAATAATGCTGAAAAGTCTCAAGAGCTCTCACTAGCATATACAACTCCTTGTCGTATGTGGGGAATCTCAAAACGGCTCCATTAAGCTTCTCACTTAAGTAGGCTATTGGTCACTTTTCTTGCATAAGAACCGCTCTTATGCCTAATCCGGATGCGTCACACTCAATCTCAAATGTCTTCTTAAAGTTGGGTAGTGCCAAGACTGGTGCACTGCACAACTTCATTTTCAGATCTTGAAATGCACGCTTCTGCTCTTCACCCTATTTGAAGTCAACAGTCTTCTTTGCTAATTCAGTCAGTGGTGCTGCAATACTACTGAAGTCTTTAACAAATCTACGGTAGAAGCTTGCTAATCCATGGAAGTTTCTGACTTTTGTCACTATTATTGGTGTTGGCCAATCCTAAATTGCCTTCACCTTTTCCAAATCTACCTCGATGCATCTGCACTCACAATAAATCCAAGGAAAATAATTCTATCCATACAAAAAGTGCACTTATCAAAGTTAGCATACAATTTTTCTTGCCTTAACACATCAAGAACATGCTTCAAATGCATAACATGCTCATCTAATGTTTTACTGTAAACTAAGATGTCATCAAAATAAACCACAACAAACTTACCTAAAAATATACGCATAATATGATTCATCAATCTCATAAATGTGCTAGGTTCATTTGAAAGACCAAATGGTATGACAAACCATTCATACAAGCCATACTTGGTCTTAAATGCAGTTTTCCACTCATCTCATTCTCTCATGCGAATTTGATGGTATCCACTCTTTAAATCAATCTTACTAAAAATTTTGGAACCATGCAATTCATCCAACATGTCATCTAATCTAGGAATATGGTGACAATATTTTACTGTAATATTATTGATAGCTTGACAATCAACGCACATATGTCACGTCCCATCTTTCTTAGGACCTAGAAGAACTAGTACCGCACAAGGACTCATGCTTTCTCTGACATACCCTTTCTCCTTCAACTCCCGCACTTGCCTCTGAAGTTCCTTCGTTTTCTCAAGGTTGCTCCTATAAGCTGACCTTTTAGGAATGACTACTTCAGGCGTGAAGTCTATCTGGTGTTCAATACCTCTAATGGGTGAAATCCCACTAGGAATGTCCTCGGTCAGTACATCATAGTATTCGTGCAAAAGAGATGAAATAGACACTGGAAACAGAGGGTCAGTGTTAGTAAAATAAACATGAGGCTCCTTATAGACTAATAATAGCATGAGCTTGCTATCTTTGAATGCTTTCCTCGATTCACCTTCACCCATGTAAAAACTCTTTTTAACTTTCCTTTTTGTTCCCCCCCACGTTCACTCACACTCTTTTGGGAACTCCCACGACCTTGGCCTTATTTTTCTTACAGATACACCACTCTCACTAGTCTCATCCAAGGTGGTGTTTCCTCTCACTCTCTCTTTGTCACACTCAATTTGCAACTTAACCTGATCTTCATGGACTTGTGCAGGTGTTAGTGGGTATAATGTAATGGGTTTCCCTTTTATGCTGAAAAAAGTACTTATTCTTGAACCCATTATGAATAACCTTCTTATCAAACTGCTACGGCCTGCCTAAAAGAATATGTCCAACATGCATCAGTATCACATCACATAGGACATCATCTGTGTATGGCCCAATGGTAAAGCTCAACAATACCTGCTTTGTCACCTTTATTTCCCCACAATCATTTAATCACTGTAACTTATTGTTGGAGTTTCTAGGTTTTCCAAGATCATAATAAGTAAGAAATAAGTGGGAATACATCAAAAAATAAGTTGCGGAATACTCACTTTGATCGGATGTGAGAAGCTTTGAACACAAAAATTTCCCTTGAAGCTTTCCCTCCTAGGTTCGTCCATGGCTATTCTTTGTGCTCCATGGATGATCTTCAAGCTCCAAGCTTCATGGGAGGATTCCATGCTCACGGGAAATGTTTCCCTATCACCTTTGTATGCCCTCTTTATGTGCTAACATTGGAAATATTTGCCACAAATCTTCCCTATTACCTTTTATCATTTTCGGCCTAGCCTAAATGGAGAAGATGAAAGAAAAATGGCCCTTGGACGAGACATGGAGAGGAGAAAGAGAGAATGAATTCCTTTTTATGTGTTATGATTTGTAATTGGATTACCAAGATTCATAAATGATAAAAGTCCTTATGATTAGTTCCGGATTGAGATGATATGAGACATTATCAATCCATAAGGTTTAATCATTAAACATCCCTAGTCGTAGTATTATCGAGACTGGATATCGGTAATGCGAAATAAACTAGTATTACACTTGTGCACGTTGTGGGAGCATAACAACATAGTTCTCATATATTTAAGTATTGGATACTTATGCAAGTGAGATAGAAGGTTGTGTTTTACCGATGGTACGGAAAATAGCTTCGCTCTAGATAGACCCCACAAAATCCCATTGGTAGTATTTTCGTGTGTCTATAGGAGTCTGCTTCAGGGTAGGTGTATTTGGTCTTAACCTGAGACTTGCACCGCTAATACTTGCGACAATCGATATACTTTGGTTTTGGTTGTCCAGGGCTTTAACAGGTTCTGTGTCGCCTCTTCTGGGTATATTGAGAATCGTAGTGTATTGGGTGTGATGTCGAGATAGAAGTATCACTTCAGACATATGGAGATGATGATCACGTAGAATACGGAACTAGTGCTCTTATATGCTGCAGTTATCGGGATAATATGACAAGGTCATAGTTATCCGATTATAGAGACTAGTTACCAGATATCCTACATATGTTTCATATGGGGCAGACACATTCCCAGCCCCAGGCCTAGCACGTGACATCCGATACTGGATCAACATACACAATACTACGTATACTACGCCTGACATAGATCGTATATTCCTTTAAGAATATTTCTGGAGAATTGGGTAGGCATGGCGCTTTGCTAGAAGCCAACCTTGTCTTGTAAATTAGTAAAAATGTAGTACTAGGTACGTACGTGTTCGGATAGTCCGACGATCAGATTTACTGCCACTATATCCGGGGATCTCATGGGTCGCTTCCTGAAGATTCACCGATGACGTATGACTCGCACTTTATTTCTTGCTTATTATGATCTTGGCAAACCTAGAAACTCCAACACTTATACGGCTTTGGATGTCTCAGGCAACTCAACCCTAATCACTCAATCAAAGTTATGTTAGCAAAATGAGTACAACTTCCCCCATCTATGATCATAATACACCCATTGCCATTCCCACAACACCTAGTATGGAATATGTTCTCCCTCTACTGCGTACTCTCATCCTTTACAACTTGTGCACTTAAAGCACGCTTGACAACTAAGGAAAAGTTATCCAGCGGGTATGCAGCTCCCTCGTGGTCACTGGTATCCTCCAACTCTGGCATCTCATCATCAACCTCACTATCCGTAGAGTACACCTCTCCACTCTTCTTATCAATCACTAAGGTACGTCTATTGGGACATTGTGAAGCATAGTGTCTCATGCCCAAACATTTGAAACACTAGTCAACTTTAGTTCTAGTAGTTGAGTTTTGGTCTAGTTTTACTCGGTTCTGCAGCCTCTTTACCCTTGGAACTAGGTTCGGCCCTAGACTTATTAAAGCCTCCACTGAACTCGCCTATAAACTTGTCAAAGCCTCCATCCCGCTTCTCATTCGAAACCTACTTCCATTTCCATGCAGAAGTGGCCTAAGTACCAAATCTGGATGTGGACTTTTTCTTGAGTTGCCTCTCTGCCTTGATAGCCATGTGAAATATATCCTCTAAATCAATATAATTATGCAACTTCACCTTGTTGGCAATCTCTCTATTTAAGCCCCATAGAAACCATGCTATACTAGCCTCTGCATCCTCAACTACATTTTCCTTAATCATGGCAACTTCCATCTCTGTGTAATAGTCCTCAACACTCTTGGTCCCTTGATACAGATGTTGTAATTTCTGATACAACTCCCTATAGTAATGGCCGGGTATAAACCTCTTTCTCATGAGACCTCTAAGTTCCTCCCATGTCTGAACAAGTCTCTCATAATTTCTCCTCCGAGTAGAAATAATTGGATCCCTCCAAATCATAGCATAATCAGTAAACTAAATTGCTACCAGATTGATCTTCTTCTCGTTTGAATAGTGATGATAGTTGAAAATCAGCTCAATTTTCCTTTCTCATTCTAATTACGCCTCGAGATCATTCTTACCTTGAAAGGTTGGTATCTTGATCTTGATACTACCTAGATCACCATCTACATCTCATCGTCTACCATATCCATTCCGATCATAATCCCCTCTTCTGTCATCAAATGCACCTCTACCATCAAATCGTCTTTCCCTCATATCACTCCTCTTATCAAACCTCCTATTAGGACTCATATCATGCCCAGGCTAAAATCTCTCATCCACATCATCAAGACCATCAGAATCATCAAACTCATTTTCAACTTCCTCTTCATATGGTGGTATATACTATGGTGGTACACGTCGAGCTGGCACATTATGAGGTGGTGGAACATTCTGAGATGGTGGTATATGCTGGGGTGGTGGTGCTCTGGGACCACTACCAATCTGAATACTCTCTACACTCTTGAACAATCTCTCCAAAGCAGTATTCATATTCTCCACAATATCTATAAATCTTCTATCCAAAGCCTTAAGTTTTACATCAATGGTTAGACCTGCCATCTCAACACTAAACAAACATATTAGAAAAAACAAAAAAGTAAAGTAAATATGTAAATCCTCAAAATCTCACGTGTTTACACTCGAATGATATCATTTCATTTGTGCTTGCACTCTATTGGCTTTTACCCGATGTTGTGCTCACAATCACTGCCTTTTATAACTCTTGAATTCTTCTTAATTCAGATGCGAATCACATTCAATCCAAGAATACAAAACCAAGTGTAGTCCTCAAGCCAGCATGAAACACAAAGACCCATTAATATATATATATATATGGCAAGTGGGAAAATACGAATAAGAATAGAAATGATGAAGACTCAATCAATAATACTTAAGCTAGAGTATTTGGAATAAGGAAATAAATAATTAGTACGATGAGAAACAAATAAGCATGCAAATTCACAGTCGTATGTAATTTTGGGAGAAAATTCGGCGCCTTTATAGAAAATTTGATGGAATACCCTCCACAGACACCTAAATGATAATATGGAACAAACTAAATTCACACCATCAAAAGGTAATTGCTTCATCAAATAAAGAGCTAGTCGAACCATCTTCTATATCTGATGTTGAATCCACTCATGTATCTACTACTGCATCTACTCTTGCTACTTCCACATTTGCTCTTGTATTTGCTGCTGCATTTGCTTCTGGTGTTGCCGTATATGCTTTTGTTGCTGCTGCAAGCATAGTGATCTCTGCTTGTGAAACTGAGGCAGGAGAAGATGAGAAACTACCCTTAAGTATAAACTAGGAGCCCAAACCGTAGACATGCTTCTTCCTCTCCCCTCGGGTAATCTCAATAAACAATCAGTCTTCATCTATCGGCTCTCTAGTCTTCAACAACTGGTCCCGAGTAGCTGGATAGAAATTTTATGATAAACGTGAGAAATGTTAAACTTTAATAAAAAAAATTTTAAAGTTATAAAAATAAAACTGAACATAACACATATATAAAACCTTACATGCACGTCCTAAGATCGATGATCAACGAACGTATGTCTATCACTCTTCTTCGTGTGTATTCACAAGAGCACAAAAACACTGGGTTGACGTCCCAATTGTTTCTCCTATCCATTTGCAAACAATGTAATAGTAATTAACTATAAAAATTTAATAATTAATTGAAAGAAATATTTATTACTTGTAATTTATATACTTACAAGATGACGACTATGGTCATAATACGATTTGGTGCCTCTTATATGCCTGACCATTTCTGTTCTTTCAATGATAGATCATTGTCAGTTATTAGAAACCGCTTATGAACATACACAAAAGTATGGAGATTCTCAGTATTGATTCCAATTATTCCATAGCGGTCGTCTATGAAACATGTTTACTTCATTTTTCGCTTAATCTCATTCACATATCCTTATACTGAATGGCTACCTTGTTCTCATATGCAATATACATCATGGCATTAATTGTCTCATCCCACCAAAAGAATTTATGCAAAATAATTGAATTAACTTATATAATATTATATTTTTATAACACTCGGGTAATTCGAACCACTACTATATTATAAGTGGCATAATACATGATATAAATCATGCCCAAGCATGTATGTGCTAGTGGAATTATATTACAGACATTCGATAAATCATTTATAGTTCCGATACGGTATTCTAAGATTCAATCTGAACAGTTCTTAGTATTTAGGACATAACATCTTCATACGATCTCTACTTTTTATGAAATTTATATCGTCAAAAATCTAAGATTAAGACCCACAAATTCGCATTGGATATTGTACCAAAATCAAAGTAGAAGAAAGAAAACAATTATGACTTTTGTGGCTACTATAGTGGAATCCGAGATGGCCTAGAATGAAGTGATGTGGCACAAACTTAGCCACTCATTCATTAGGAAAATCAGCCCACTTCCTATAAATAAGAAACTATTCATTCATCTCTCTTTCATGCCCAAAAATGTGATGAGCAAAGACAATGATGAAGATCTCATGCTTTTTCTCTTCTTCTTATTTTCATTTCAAGTAATTCTCGATCTATCCAAGTACATTTTCAAGTATGGTAAGTTTCATTTCTCTTTCTATCTTGTCATTTTTCAATTTTGGGCAAAGAAAATGAAGCCCCAAGTTCGGACCATGCATACCCTAGGGATTGGATTTGTTTAATTGGCCTTGATAGTGTTATTAACATGCATTTTGAGAAGTGTCTTTATAGTATTATCATGGAATGAAGTCTTTATGTGTATGAATGTATTGGGGAAAATTATTCTAGACATGTTATAGTTAGAAAAGTGCTAATGGGAAGGTGTTAGTGTGATGATACTGTTGGAATTGATTTGGGCAGTGACAATAGAGAACTGGAATTGGCCTTGAAATTAAGCTAACGTTGCGACGCTGAACATGTGAACGCCCTCCACTTCGGGTCAGGTCGTGTGAGCGAAGATGAACATGATAATACCCTCTACCTCGGGTCGGTCATGTGGAAGACTCAGGTCGGTCGTGTGGAAGACTTAGGTTGGTCATGTGTTTATCCCGGTTCGGTCGTGTGAAAGCCTCAGATATGATTATGTGAGCATCACGACGCTCAATACCGAGCGTTATTATTCGTATCTAGCAGAATCTCTCTATTTTAGTATAATCATATAAGCGTGCTATGCGTAATACTCGGATTCGTGACGTGCAGTAAGACTAGTTTCATCTCACTTCAGTTTCATTATAGGATGTTAAATATAGTTAACACGTTAGCTATCCCACACATATACAACATGCATGAGCATCCAAGCATGACAATGATTAACTTCTACTTTATCTATGCTAATCATACTCGAATATAAGATGGGCTGGCTTTTTCGCATGAACCTTTTAGTTGCATCCAGGATCATTGGAAATAGTTATCAATCAGTGAGTGGACTCTTTCTTTTCAAGTTGATATTTATTTAATTGCTTTTGAAATGAGACTTACTTTTAAGCACATTAAGACGTTAGTTAAATTGACTTTCAAATATATGTTGAATTAGTATATTTCAGAGAGATTTCATTTAAAAAGTATGGTTTTATGATTTTGGAGGCATGGGGAAAAACCTACCTTAAATATAACTTATGGAATTAACAGATACAATATGTGCACGTATAGAGCAAGACTAGGGGACTAAGATACGTAATGCCCCTAAACCCTGGATTCTGGGTCAGGATGATAACATGGATCAATACGTCTGGCTCTAGTTCAGTGGCTTGAGGGACGGTGATACGTAACGCCCCAAGACAACTAGATAGGGGTATGGGCGGCAGCGATACGAAACGCCCCCATGCATAAGGTTTTTAGAAGATTTTCAAAAATAGATTTTCAAAGACAGATTTTTCAGAGATATAGTTTCTGAAAGGATAGTTTTATGAAAAAAATTTCCAGCGAAATAGTTTTATGAAAGAGTATTAGAAAGAACTCAGATTTCCAAAAAAGTTCAAAGTTTTCAGATATAAAAAAAGTTTTCATACAAGTTTCACAGAAAGAGAATTATTTTCAGAAAAGAAAGAGTTTTTAGAAAGAATCAATTTTCTAGAAATATTTTTGTTTTCAGAAAAATAAATGTTTTATAAAGTATTTCAGTTTCCGTTTTCAACAGTCCACTCACTAGGTCATTCAAACGATCTAACCCTCATACTCCTAGTGTTTCTTTTTTACAGGTTTACCTGGAGGACAAGCTCGAAAGGATGAATACTGATAGCAATCACTAGGGTGTTGAGTCCATCAGGTAGAGTTCATAAGTTCATCACAGTCAGTGTCAAGAAAAGTTGTATGTCAGAGAATATTATTGTATAAGTCCTTGAATTGTGTTAAATGTGTCCATTATATAGTTGTAAAGAAAAATATATTTGAGTGCATAGTCATAGGTAATAAAATGCGTTCTATATTGTTGAGTTGGGCTATGGTCCCCATACGTGAGTTTGTATTTGAGATGGTTTAGTAGTGATGTTCATAGTCAGTAAGTCAAAGGCTCAGGCAGATAGAACTACCTATTCCCTGCCGATAAAATCCACGAAAGGGTGATGTTACAAAGATGGTATCAAAATCTGGTCTAAGGAGTCAGTGACTACAATGGGTATAGTATTGGGGTCTTGTATATGAAGTATGCCTGTGATACCCGTATGCGAGGCACTACCTCTCTAGTATCCAATCCTCGAGTACGTCCTCATGCCCTATAAACAGGTTAGTGAGAATTTCTAAAGCTAGTTGAATATTCTTCCTAAGGAAAGTAACTATAATCATTGTCCTAATAGAGAACCCTTCTGTAGTCATCTTGATTTATCATCAGAAGTTTGAGACAAGCTATGAAACTAGATAGTAAGGTTCTAAAAACATCCGCCTCAGGGGAATTAAAAAGATAAGGTTATAAGTAAAGTAAGGAATGAAGTTCACATACTTAAACAACCAAAGGCAATAAGAGGTAGAGATACATAATAAGATAATAAAGAAAATATGGGAACTTACATTAGTAAGGAAAATATAATAAGCCCGAGCAAGAATAAAAATGTCGAAAAGACCTAAGTAAGGTTCCTTATTTTTTCTTAAGTTTCATTCAAGCAGATCTAAAAGTCCTTAAATACCTTGTACAAGTAGCGAGCCTTTCGAGTACCGAATGATAGTCAAAAAAAGATAAAAGGAAGCAAGAAATCAAGTTTTTTCGTGGAAGTCTTCAATAGACATGAGATTCCAGAGAGAGCGTAGAGATTATAGATGCCTAAACTGTAGGGGTTGGTGCTCACAGCGCCAATTCCCGGTTGTATTTCCTTGTAAATACTTCTGTAAAACATTATTATTATGAATAATATATACAGTTTCTTTAATATAATGAATCTTATAATATGGTAAAGACGTAATGACCCTAGAATGATTAGTCATGATACACTTGCAAAAGCGTCGCAACGGACATTGACAAGTATCATGACGTTATCATTCTCAGACAGTTCCTGGTCAAGGTTTACACTGCTTGGTCAGTATAGTAACCCGTTGAGACCGGTACAAGTCGTATACTGGAATATATGATTCCAATGGTTTCTCAATGAACCATAAGTCTTGGAGACTGGTATAGACCTGTAGGTGTTTATAGCGGATAAACACTGAACGACTCACCGAAGATTCTTAATGGATGGTACACCAACGTCAATAAGAATCTTCTTGGGTTGAGTAGCACTTGTGACTCTTAGACTTGAGATGCCATTGTGGGCACTTGAGACATCTTCTACACTTAGATGGCAGTCACGTCACCGATCTATTTAGATCAGACCTCCGCCTGTTCGTTGGGTGTAGTATAGATCCTCAGTGTGTCCTATGTGTGTCAAGATAGGATCCGTCAGTATTGTGTTACAGAGCATAGGTAGTCCATACAATTAGCAATCAGATAAAACCATGGGCCCGTGGTAAAGTTTAGAAGCTAGTTCTAAACATTCTTGTGAGATTGCTAATAGAATAGTCGACTGGATAATCCCCATAGAGATTTGACGTTTACATCTATATCTCTGGGATAAATCCGGATACCTGTGACGGAGGAATTAAACATTTTCCATGACCTCGACCTGTATGATTCAGCCAGTTTATCCGTGATCGTCATAATTTATGGGTGGATAAATCATGGACACGAAATTTGATTTCGTGACGGATACGCCTGAATCTAGAGAGTCTCAATAATGAAATAAACTCGTAGAGCACTAGAGCAAAATCATTAAACAATATTGATTGTTTATAAAGTCGTTTAAAGGTTAAACGCAAAATACATGTGTAGGGACCCGATAGTCATTTACTAGATTATTGTGTATTTACATTTAATACATGATTATTTTAAATACACATTAATTAAATGTCAAATTGAGATATTTGACAAATATCATAAATGAATATATGTATTTAATATTTAATGTAAATATAATACATATATTTGAGATATTTGTATTTAATTAATTAATTAATTAATAATTGTTAAATGATTAATATAATTAAAATATAAATATCTTATATTTAGATATTTGTTTTTGTAATGATTAAAGTTGCATTTATTAAAGTAGATAAATATCTTTAAAGTAAGTTTAGATATTTAATTTACTTTAACCAAATGATAATGAAATGAAATTGAAATGAAAATATTTGGTATATGACATCAAATTCGGCCAAGGCTTGTTTTTGTCTAAGTATATATTGTTTTCATTTGCTTTTCATTTAGAAAACCTAATACATTTCACAAATATCAAAATCTCCATTGAAGAACAAAAAAGAAAGCTTGAGAAAGAAAGAAAGCTTCAAAAGCTTGGAAATTTAGTAAGTTTTTCAAACTTGCTATTAGTAAGGAATATGTTCCTTAGGTTCTAGGCTTTAATATATGATATTCTTAGGATTTTTCTTTCTTTGTTCCTTGTGGTTTTTGATGATGGAAATTTTGGTGAAGTGTGAAGCATGTGTAATGAAGGAAGTGTTGTGACTATTGTAGTTATAACATTCTTTTAAGGTTTATGAAACCATGTTGTTAATCTAGAGTTGTTGATCCACTCTAAGATGACCTAGATTTGTTCTTGAGTTGTTTCATTGTGTTGAGACTTGGATTGGATGTAAGAAAGATGATTGAAGTAATTGATTTGTGTATTTAGTCTAATTTGTCCAATTTGTTGAAATTGAGAAATTAGGGTTTATAACCAACTCCAAATTTGGGGCTTTTCATTATTTTATGCATTAGATGTGTATATGATGCATATAAAGTTTCATGTTGATTGGATTACATCTTGATGTGTTTTGATGCATGAAATGACAAAATGCATTCCCCCCCCCCTTTGGAGGCTCTCGGCCAAGATATAGAAAATGGGGTTTTTGGTTCTTTTGGTGTTTTGATGATTCAAGCATGCTAAGTTCATCTTAGAAATGATTTAGAATCATTCAAAATTGATTAGATCAATTTCGGACTAAAATGGACAAATTACCATGTAGGGGCAATTTGGTAAATTCACTTGAATTTGATTCATTTGAATTTTGTTTTCATAATTTGATTATTGGAATGTTAAATAAATATGTTTATTTAATTAATCGAGAGAAAAGTTTTTGAAATCCGAAAATACGATTTTCGCCGCTTCCGCTGCGTTACGGATTCCCCCGTAATAAAACCCCTTCAAAATGGTATCAGAGCGAGTCTGATTCTAGGCCGTTTAAATGATGGCTTTATTTTATTTTAATCATCTTTTCTTGACTTTATGCATGCTTATTAGAAACTGAATCGGTTAGATTTAGGGTGTATGACACTTAACGAAAAAATCCATAATTAATAAGGTTCTAATGTAACTATGTATTTGATGCATGTTATATGGTCCGTCTTGTCAATACGGTTTATGAATACTTCTCGTGACTACATCCGAGACCGTGCCTCTGCTGTGAGGGTGTAGCCGATAGAGATATTCATACCGGATGTATATCAGATACTAGATAAATTCAAGCGAAAGCGGAATTCTGAACGTGCCCTAGCTGTCAGGATTACGTAAGTAACTTGAGTTTATCATTGACAAGTTTAACCTTGGTACGTCTCCTTGTGGGCCTGCCTTCGCAGCGACAACGAGAAACGACTAGGACTAAAAACTTAGGAGTCACTATTGATTGATTGACAAATGAGTTGTCTACCTGATGAATATACGTAGGCGAGACCGTGCCTCTGCTGTGAACTGAAATATATTCACGGGGTCCACTTTTCACTATTTATATTTAATTTAATTATTGAATATTTGTATTCTGTGTTGGGAATACAGTAATGCATGATTTAGTGGGAGGGGCATATTAGATTAAAAATCCATGATCTAGTTTATGCTTTTGATATTATATGAAACTGTTTAATTTCTGCTAACCGTTTTTCGTGATCTATATGATAGATTTGCGATGGCGGGTCAATCCACAAACCAGTTTGCGCGTATGCTTAATACGAACAAACTGAAAGGCGCTGAGAACTTTACAGACTGGGAAATGGACTTGAGGATTGTCCTCGATTCCGAAAAGTTGGGATATGTACTTGAGGGTCCTTTGCCCCTTGCAGTGGGTGAGGAGGCTTCGGAAGAGGAACGCCGAGTTTTTGAAACTTGGAAGGATGATGATTTAAGGGTTAAATCATACATCCTCAGTTCACTCTCTCCGAAACTCAAGCAACAGTACTATGGTATGATAGATTCCTATAGTATGATGACGCGATTGAGACAATCGTTCGAGAACCAAGAACAAGTGATTGTTCATCAAGTCGCCATGGAACTGTTCCATGCGCGTCTCGATGAGGGGCAAAGTGTTAGCCCACATGTTCTTCAAATGATCGATTTGATCGATCAATTGAGGCAACATAATCTCATCCTGAATGACATTCTCAGGAGGAGTGTCATTCTTGGTTCTCTGCCAGCTTCATTCTGACAGTTTGTGATGTATTTCAACATGCACGGGACTATCTGCACCTACCATGAGCTACATAGGATGTTGCTCACGGCAGAGGAGGACCTCAAGAAGGGATTGCCGACACGCCCTCCTAGATCTACTTCTCTTTCAGCTTTTTCCCAAGGAATGTCCAAGGGAAAGAACAAGAAAGGGAAGAAGAAGAAGAAGGCCGTTGGTCCTCAACAGCAGCCAAAGATAGCTAAGCCCAAAAGGGCTTCTGAAGACAAATGCCACCACTGCGGCAAAGTCGGGCACTGGAAGAGGAACTGTCCAGATTACATTGCCCAGATCAGGAGGGAGAGAGCATCGACATCAAGTACTTTTATTTTTCCAGTTATTGATATATCTTTGGCTTGTAAAGTCGTTACATCCAACTGGATTTTAGATTCTGCTTGTCCCATTCACATTTGCAATACGTTGCAGGTGCTGAAGGAAAGTAGGAGGCTGAAGCCTGGAGAGATGCAGTTGCGATTCGGGAGTGGAGACTCACTGGATGCAGTTGCAGTGGGAGTATGCGAGATCTCATTGCCGAATGGGACACTTTTGTTAAATGATTGCTTTTTTGTGCCAGGATGTGTGGCTAATATTATATCCCTTTTTGTATTAGATACAGAAGGTTTTTGTATTAATATTAAGAATAGTTCTTTGTATTTATATGATAAAAATAATATTCAGATCCTTTGTTGTCCAAATATGCATGGTCATTATACACTGCAAACATCAAAAGATATATTAAATTCTGGAATTAATAAACGTAGATTACCTGAAATTAATAATACTGAACTTTGGCATATGCGGCTAGGTCATATTGGGTCTAAACGCCTTAATCAAATGGTTAGGAATGGTTTGATACCATTTTGAAGGGGTTTTATTAGGGGGTGAATCCGGTAACGCAGCGGAAGCGACGAAAATCGTATTTTCGGATTTCAAAACTTTTTCTCGGATTTATTAAATAAACATATTTATTTAATATTCCAATAATCAAATTATGAAATAAAATTTCAAATGAATCATATTCAAGTGAAATTACCAAATTACCCTTATATGGTATTTTGTCCATTTTAGTCCGAAATCGATCCAATCAATTTTGAATGATTCTAAATCATTTCTAAGATGAACTTTGCATGTTCAAAACATCAAAAACACCAAACACACAAAATCCCCAATTTCCTCTCACTTGGCCGAGAGCACCATTTGGTGCCATTTTGGCCATTTGGTCATTTCATGTCTCAAAACTCATCTAAATGAAATCCAATCAACATGAAACTTTATATGCATCATATACACACCCAAATGCACAACATACATGAAAAGCCCCAAATTTGAAATAGGTTATGAACCCTAATTTTTCAATTTCCACAAATTGGGCAAATTAGGCCATTTACATTAAATCAATTAGTTCAATCATCAATCTTTCATCCAATTCAAGTCTCAACACAATGAAACAACTCAAGATCAAATCTAGGTCATTTAAGAGTGGGTCAACAACTCTAGAATAGCAACTTGGTTTCATAAACCTTAAAAGAATAGTTATAACTACAATAGTTACACACTTCCTTCATTACACATGCTCATCACTTTCATCAAAACAACCATCAACAAAAACCACAAGAAATAAAGAAAGGAACATCCTAAGAATATCACATATTAAAGCCTAGAACAAAAGGAATAAATTCCTTACTAATAGCAAGTTCAAGAAACTTACTAAAAATCCAAGCTTTTTGATATTAAACTTTCTTTCTCAAGCTTTCTTTTGGCTTCTTCAATGGTGTCTCTCTCTTTGTAAAAGCTGTATTAGGTTGTCTTAATGAAATGAAATGAAAACAATTTATATTAAGGCAAAAAATTGCCTTGGCCGAATTTGGCAAGGCCAAATACAAAAACATAAATTTGAATTTCATTTGCATTTTCATTAAATCAACTTGCATAAATATCTAATAACACTTTAATGATATTTATACAAAGTCAACAAAGGCAACTTTCATCATTACTTTAAATATCCTAATGTAAGATATTTATATTTTAATTAATTTAATCATTTAACAATTAAATAATTAATTAATTAATCAAATACAAATATATTAAATATATTTATAATATTTACATTAAATATTAAAAATATATATTCATTTAGGAAATAAGTCAAATAACTCATTTTGACTATTAATTAATGTGTATTTAAATTAATCAAGTATTAAATGTAAATACACAATAATCTAGTAAATGACTATCGGGTCCCTACACATGTATTTTGCGTTTAACCTTTAAACGACTTTATAAACAATCAATATTGTTTATTAATGTTTCTCTAGTGCTCTACGAGTTTATTTCATTATTGAGACTCTCTAGATTCAGGCGTATCCGTCACGAAATCCAATTTCATGTCCATAATTTATCCACCCATAAATTATGACGATCACGGATAAACTGGCTGAATCATACAGGTCGAGGTCATGGCAAATGTTTAATTCCTCCGTCACAGGTATCCGGATTTATCCCAGAGATATAGATGTAAACGTCAAATCTCTATGGGGATTATCCAGTCGACTATTCTATTAGCAATTCTCACAAGAATGTTTAGAACTAGCTTCTAAACTTTACCACGGGCCCATGGATTTGTCTGATTGCTAATTATATGGACTACCTATGCTCTGTTACACAGAACTGACGGATCCTATCTTGACACACATATGACACACTGAGGATCTATCTACACCCAACGAACAGGTGGAGGTCTGATCTAAATAGATCGGTGACGTGACTGCCATCTAAGTGTAGAGGATGTCTCATGTGCCCACAATGGCATCTCAAGTCTAAGAATCACAAGTGCTACTCAACCCAAGAAGATTCTTATTGACGTTGGTGTACCATCCATTAAGAATCTTCGGTGAGTCGTTCAGTGTTTATCCGCTATAAACACCTACAGGTCTATACCAGTCTCCAAGACTTATGGTTCATTGAGAAACCATTGGAATCATATATTCCAGTATACGACTTGTACCGGTCTCAACGGGTTTACTATACTGACCAAGCAGTGTAAACCTTGACCAGGAACAGTCTGAGAATGACAACATCATGATACTTGTCAATGTCCGTTGCGACGCTTTTGCAACTGTATCATGACTAATCATTCTAAGGTCATTACGTCTTTACCATATTATAAGATTCATTATATTAAAGAAACTGCATATATTATTCATAATAATATTGTTTTACAGAAGTATTTACAAGGAAATACAACCGGGAATTGGCGCTGTGAGAACCAACCCCTACAGATCTCACCAGTGAATCCTATCCAACCTGTGAATCCTGTATTCAGGGTAAAATGACCAAAGCCCCATTTTCTGGTGTTGGACCGAGCCACAAACTTACTGGAACTCGTACATTCTGATGTATGTGGTCCACTAAGTCAAACTGCTCACAGTGGTTATTCATACTTCGTTACCTTTACCGATGATTTATCACGGTACGGTTATGTCTATTTGATGCGACATAAATCGGAAACCTTTGAAAAGTTCAAAGAATTCCGAAATGAAGTAGAAAAAAAACTGGGAAATATATTAAATGCCTTCGATCTGATCGAGGTGGAGAATATATGAGTGGTGAGTTCATTGATTATATGAAAGAGAATGAGATTCTCGCTCAATACACTCCTCCAGGTACCCCACAACACAATGGAGTATCTGAGAGGAGAAATCGGACTTTATTGGATATGGTCCGATCAATGTTGAGTTTCACAGATTTGCCCTATTATTTATGGGGCTACTCTCTCTTAACCGCCGCGCATCTTTTAAATAAGATTCCTTCAAAGGCTGTTCCTACGACACCGTATGAGATATGGTTCGGTAGGAGACCAAATCTTAATTATATTAAGGTTTGGGGTTGTCCTGCCTATGTCAGGGTGACTCAGCAAAGTAAGCTTTTGCCTCGAGGGAAAAAGTTTAGGTTTGTTGGATATCCTCCGAATACGAGGGGATATCTGTTCTATGATACCGAGCATCGAAATGTATTCGTAGCTCGCTTCGCAAAATTTCTAGAAGTAGAATTTTTGTCAGAAGGTGGTGATCATAGACAGGTTATGCTTGACGAAGTACAACCTGAAAACAACGAACCAACGGAGGAACCTGAAGTTCAAGTAGATGAAGGACCTTCAACACATACACTCCGTAGGTCACAAAGGGTATCTAGACCTCCTGAACGCTTGTATTTGATACAAGAAAAGAGTCTGGATGTTCTCTTATAGAAGAGACAGATCCTTTCACCTATAGAGAATCGATGTTGGACATCGACTCCGTGAAATGGCAAAATGCCATGAAATCCGAGATAGACTCAATGCATGAGAATCAAGTTTGGGACTTGGTTCCGCTTCCAGAGGGAATTGTTCCTATCGGCTGTAAATGGGTTTACAAGAGGAAGCGAGGGCCTGACGGTAAGGTTGAAACTTACAAGGCCCGACTGGTAGCAAAAGGTTACACGCAGTGACCTGGCGTCGACTACGATGAGACTTTTTCACCGGTTGCAATGCTTAAGTCTATTCGGATTTTGCTTTCTATAGCTGCGTATCATGACTACGAGATTTGGCAAATGGATGTCAAAACGGCTTTTCTAAATGGATTTCTTGATGAAGAAATCTATATGGAACAGCCGGAAGGTTTTGCATCCAGCGAAAACTCGGGCATGGTATGTAAGCTTAAGAAGTCCATTTATGGACTTAAACAAGCTTCACGAAGTTGGAATCTTCGATTCGACGAGATTATTAGATCGTCTGGTTTTCTCAAGAATTCAGAAGAATCCTGTGTGTATAAGAAGGCCAGTGGGAGCATGGTCATATTTTTAGTCCTATATGTTGATGACATCCTAATCATTGGGAATGATTTAGGTATGTTACAAAGCGTTAAAGCATACCTCTGTAAGAATTTCTCCATGAAGGACCTGGGAGAAGCTTCTTATGTTTTAGGGATAAAACTCTATAGAGATAGACAAAGGAAGCTGATTGGGTTATCCCAATCAACGTACATACATAAGATCTTAGAACGGTATAATTTTGGTAACTGTAAGACAGCAAACATACCGTTCCGACATGGGATTCATCTTTCAAAGAAGATGAGTCCGCAAACAGAAGATGAGAAGGTTAGAATGTCTAGCCAACCTTATGCTTCGTGTTTGGGCAGCATAATGTATGCCATGTTATGTACAAGGCCTGATATCAGTTTCACTGTTAGCGTAACTAGCAGATATCAGTCCAACCCAGGTAATGACCATTGGATGGCCATTAAACATATCCTCAAGTATCTTAAAGGTACTAAGGATAAGTTAATAATTTATGGAGGAAACGAACTGCAAGTTAATGGGTATACAGACTCCGATTTCCAATCGGATCCCGATGATAAAAAGTCTACATCTGGATTTGTCTTTACCCTTAACAGAGGTGCAGTTTGTTGGAAGAGTTCCAAGCAGGGATCTACAGCTGATTCCACCACTGAGGCAGAATATATTGCAGCTTCTGAAGCCGCAAAAGAGGCTGTGTGGATAAAGAATTTTATCACAGAATTGGGAGTAGTCCCAAGTATCGAGAATGCGATTCCGTTATACTGTGATAATACTGGAGCCATTGCGCAAGCAAAGGAACCAAGGGCGCATCAGAAGTCGAAGCATGTGGAACGCAAGTACCACATCATTCGAGAGATTACGTCACGAGGGGATATTATATGTGTGCAAGGTACCGAGTGAAGACAATATAGCAGACCCGCTGATGAAGGCCATACCTCCGAAGTTGTTTGATAAACACGTGGAGTCAATGGGTATTAGATACAATCGTTATTGGCACTAGAGCAAGTGGGAGTTTTTGTAGGGGTTCTCACAGCGCCAATTCCCGGTTGTATTTCCTTTTAAATACTTCTGTAAAACATTATTATTATGAATAATATATACAGTTTCTTTAATATAATGAATCTTATAATATGGTAAAGACGTAATGACCCTAGAATGATTAGTCATGATACAGTTGCAAAAGCGTCGCAACGGACATTGACAAGTATCATGACGTTGTCATTCTCAGACAGTTCCTGGTCAAGGTTTACACTGCTTGGTAAGTATAGTAAACCCGTTGAGACCGGTACAAGTCGTATACTGGAATATATGATTCCAATGGTTTCTCAATGAACCATAAGTCTTGGAGACTGGTATAGACCTGTAGGTGTTTATAGCGGATAAACACTGAACGACTCACCGAAGATTCTTAATGGATGGTACACCAACGTCCATAAGAATCTTCTTGGGTTGAGTAGCACTTGTGACTCTTAGACTTGAGATGCCATTGTGGGCACTTGAGACATCTTCTACACTTAGATGGCAGTCACGTCACCGATCTATTTAGATCAGACCTCCGCCTGTTCGTTGGGTGTAGATAGATCCTCAGTGTGTCCTATGTGTGTCAAGATAGGATCTGTCAGTACTGTGTTACAGAGTATAGGTAGTCCATACAATTAGCAATCAGATAAAACCATGGGCCCGTGGTAAAGTTTAGAAGCTAGTTCTAAACATTCTTGTGAGATTGCTAATAGAATAGTCGACTGGATAATCCCCATAGAGATTTGACGTTTACATCTATATCTCTGGGATAAATCCAAATACCTGTGATAGAGGAATTAAACATTTGCCATGACCTCGACCTGTATGATTCAGCCAGTTTATCCGTGATCGTCATAATTATGGGTGGATAAATCATGGACACGAAATTAGATTTCGTGACGGATACGCCTGAATCTAGAGAGTCTCAATAATGAAATAAACTCGTAGAGCACTAGAGCAACATCATTAAACAATATCGATTGTTTATAAAGTCGTTTAAAGGTTAAACGCAAAATACATGTGTAGGGACCCGATAGTCATTTACTAGATTATTGTGTATTTACATTTAATACATGATTATTTTAAATACACATTAATTAAATGTCAAATTGAGATATTTGACAAATATCATAAATGAATATATGTATTTAATATTTAATGTAAATATAATACATATATTTGAGATATTTGTATTTAATTAATTAATTAATTATTTAATTGTTAAATGATTAATATAATTAAAATATAAATATCTTATATTTAGATATTTGTTTTTGTAATGATTAAAGTTGCATTTATTAAAGTAGATAAATATCTTTAAAGTAAGTTTAGATATTTAATTTACTTTAACCAAATGATAATGAAATGAAATTGAAATGAAAAAAATTTGGTATATACTTGACATCAAATTCGGCCAAGGCTTGTTTTTGTCTAAGTATATATTGTTTTCATTTGCTTTTCATTTAGACAACCTAATACATTTCACAAATATCAAAATCTCCATTTAGGAACAAAAAGGAAAGCTTGAGAAAGAAAGAAAACTTCAAAAGCTTGGAAATTTAGTAAGTTTTTCAAACTTGCTATTAGTAAGGAATATGTTCCTTAGGTTCTAGGCTTTAATATATGATATTCTTAGGATTTTTCTTTCTTTGTTCCTTGTGGTTTTTGATGATGGAAATTTTGGTGAAGTGTGAAGCATGTGTAATGAAGGAAGTGTTGTGACTATTGTAGTTATAAACATTCTTTTAAGGTTTATGAAACCATGTTGCTAATCTAGAGTTGTTTATCCACTCTAAGATGACCTAGATTTGATCTTGAGTTGTTTCATTGTGTTGAGACTTGGATTGGATGTAAGAAAGATGATTGAAGTAATTGATTTGATGTATTTAGTCTAATTTGTCCAATTTGTTGAAATTGAGAAATTAGGGTTTATAACCAACTCCAAATTTGGGGCTTTTCATTTATGTTATGCATTTAGATGTGTATATGATGCATATAAAGTTTCATGTTGATTGGATTACATCTTGATGTGTTTTGATGCATGAAATGACAAAATGCATTCCCCCCCCCTTTGGAGGCTCTCGGCCAAGATATAGAAAATGGGGTTTTTGGTTCTTTTGGTGTTTTTATGATTCAAGCATGCTAAGTTCATCTTAGAAATGATTTAGAATCATTCAAAATTGATTAGATCAATTTCGGACTAAAATGAACAAATTACCATGTAGGGGCAATTTGGTAAATTCACTTGAATTTGATTCATTTGAATTTTGTTTTCATAATTTGATTATTGGAATGTTAAATAAATATGTTTATTTAATTAATCCGAGAAAAAGTTTTTGAAATCCGAAAATACGATTTTCGCCGCTTCCGCTGTGTTACCGGATTCCCCGTAATAAAACCCCTTCATAAACCCAGACTCGTAAGTAAATAATATTAATATTGTAAGGAAAAATAAATAGTTACCTTAACCAAAGAATCTGATATAGATAAAGCCCTGATCGAACCAGATTCTCACCTCTCACTGATACCGGTTAAGGAAACTGTCCTGATAGAGTCTATCTCATACCTATCTTACATGAGTAATAGACTCTACCGAGACACAAAATTCTAGAACGAGAATGCTGACATCCTTCGAGATGTGCAATTCTTACCCCATCCTTAAATAGCATATATAAAGATAACAGTAAGGAAGCCCGGTAATGTTATATCTTAAGATATAGATAAAAAACTTTGAAAGATAGGTCACCTAGAAAATGTTCAAGGAGGTTTTTAAAGTAAGAAGGAAGAGAACCCAACATAATTCAAGAATATAGGCAAGTCAGCACGGGACTTACAACACTAGTAGAAGTCCACAGAATAGACTAAACGAGTAGGAACCCATACGAACGTAATAAGCAGACTCATTAGATTGAAGTCATGTAGGATTTAGCAAAAAGGGATCAGTACAGATTATAGGTTAGGCGACGTAGCTAAAGCTTACAGCAAAAACAGAACTCTAGTAAGAATGAACCACCACTAGCCTCGGTACCATAGCTTAAAGGCAAGAGCTAGGTTATGGAAATAAATGATATAGAAGGATGCAGAAGGTAACAAAAAAGTTCAGTAAAGATAGTAATTGTAACATCCCGGATTTTCAGAACTGTTCCAGAAGATTGCCGGATGGTGGTTTTAGTCTCGGAGCATGATGATAAGGAAGAATAAGAGTTTAATTGATGTTATATGAATTGGAATATTATTTTATGAATTTTCGTCGCGTTGGAAAACGCGTGGGATCAAAAGTCAGTTACGCGATTTTCATAAAACGCGTAAAGTTTATTGTTTTGGTCACGAACAGAGCAAACGAACTCCGATCGAGCTGATTTTTGGACCATTAGACTCTTTTTTCCGATACGAACAATTTTCGTGTTGAACACTTTTTGAGAATCACATCAGAAGGGCTCTGAAATTGCGATATTCCAGAAGGTTCTAGATAAGAGGCTGATTTGTAAATTTACAGGGACCAAATTGATATTTTCCATGGCAGTATATAAAGCCTCATAGTTTGGTTTAATTGGAAATGGACCAAACTTCTTCATTTCTTCCCACCCGACCCCATGACCCATTTTTCCTCCTTTCCGGTTTTGTGGTCGCGCCGGCGGCCTACCGGCCACCGCCGGCCGGCGCGACCACCCAGAATTGAAGACCCGGCCACCGTGCATCTGTGGGTGGCCGGCGGCGAGGCTGGGACGCCGCTGATCGGCGGCAGGGAGAAGTTATAGGCGCGGCAATGGGTTGATCGGTTTCGGCTCGTCGGTTCGTTTCGCGGCTCGAGCCACCTACCAAATCGAAGCCCTCGACGAGTACTACGAGTGTGCGGAGATGGATTTGCCGAACAACGACCGGAATTACGCGAAAGGAGGAAAGAAGTCACGGATGAATAGTAGACCAATGTGAACAGTAGCTCCAATCGGAATTCCGATCGTACCAGCGCGTTCGTATGGCCGCCGAGAGTCCGAATATGGCCTTGGAATTTCGGTACAACCTTCCGATCAAAATTTCATATTTTAAAGTAAATCGATTTATATTCGGATGCTTCTAATAGTTCTGTAGTTTAGCAAATTAGCATGAAATGAATTGAATATGTCTTAGTATGTTGAAACGATAAATGTGGTAGAATCCGGGGTGAATTGGACGAGATATGGTCGATCCGATAGAATTAGCGAGATTCCGGTAAAACGGCGTTTCTCGCGCGATTGAGTGTTGATGATCGTAAACATAATTATGATGTAAATTTTGTATTGCGAGGGTAATTGGGTAATTATGGATTAGTTCGGAGGGTTCGAGACCCTTCCGTAGCGTTTGCGGAAACGTTTCCGTAAGTTTTACCGCAAACGCGTAAAATGAGAATTTGGCCCATCTAACTAGTTTAGAATAGCAAGTGAGCATGTATTAGAATAATGAAGTTCAGATCGTAGTATTAGAGTTGATTCGGGTGTTCCGGGGATACCCGTAGTTGTTTTAGATAAGTTGGAAGTTCCGCAAATAGCGGTTCTGACAGATATTGTGATTTATTTTGACAGATCGGACCGGGATTAGGAGTGCCCGCCTAGCCAGGTAAGTAACTCATGCTTCTAATATTTAAAAGACTTAGTAATATTCAAAAGTAGTTTGTAGTAAAGTTAAGTATGGTTTATGCATGTAACGGGTATATAATTCATATATAAAGTTGAGTGTGGAAGAAAGAAGCAGTTGTAATTAGATACACATATAGACAAGAATAAGTAATCATAAGCAGAAGTATGAGTAAGAGATAAGTATGAGCATATAGAAGAAATAGAGACACATATGTAAGTATAGACCAGCTAGTATATTTAGATAAGAACATTGGAATAAGATCGTAAATATAATTTACTGAGACTTGGGTATGGGGGATGTAGAAACTACACCCTAGCGAATGGAATTAAAGTTATAAATGAGATAAACATATATGAACTAATATTATGAAGGAAAGTTTGTAATTATGCATTATATGAGAATATTAGCATCATGAGTAAAGATACGAGTATGTAAAGTGATAAAAGCATAAGTGAGCAGTATATGTATAGCACGAGAATGCATAAAAGATTATGACATGAGAATCTTGAGTATAAGTAGCTAGTTAGGAAATAGCGAATCAGTTAAAAACTAAGATATTGTAACTTGTTTACGTTTGGGGTAGTAGAAGAACTTCGATTGTATGTGTATGAATATAAATTATGCTATATATGGTTTGTGAGCCATTAGCACGATAAGTTATAAAGGTAAGCTGAGTCATGATGGTTGAATGTGTGCGTGTATTGATATATATAGATATGTATGAATGTAAGATAAATTTAGCATGTTTTGGTTTGGACAAGCATCCTGTTGATATTTGAGCATATAGTTTGTAAGAACATTAGAGAGGAAGTCATGACTAGAGTATAGAGAAACACGAGGAATGTATATATACATGTGCATGTGTGGGTGTGTGTAAGTTTTCAACAGTTAAGCGAACAATAACAATGTTTTGAACATTTTCAAATGTTTTAAAGAAAGATTTCAAATGCTCTTGAAAAGAATTGTATTTAAGAAAATATTTTTATAGTTTGAGTTACAGATTATGCTTTATGTTTTCGGGGCATGAGGTAAAACCTCACCCCAGTATGTAACTTGAGATTCAGTTGGAATTGACGGATTCAGAGGCATGTGCACATGCAGAGAGTCAGGATGACGGCTTCGGTTCGTGTACCTGGACTCTAGTGGTGGCTATGTCCAGCTGAGTCGTTTTCATTGACTTAGAGTTCTACGTCAGTCGAGTCATTTTCCTGGCGTAGGGCACCACCATATTCAGAGGCACCCACTTGAGTCGTTTTCCTGGGTGTTGAGAGACGTCCAGTTGAGTCATTTTCCTAGACGTAGTGCAGTTTTGGTTTTTCAGATTTTCAATTTCTAGATTTCAGCTTTTCAGTATAAGATTTCAGATACAGTTTACCGTTTTGAGTTACCGTTTCAGTTTTCAACTACAGATTACAATTTCAAACACAGTTTTCAGTGCCTAGTAACAGTTTTCAAAAAAAAAAAAAGAGCTTTCAGAAACAGTATTTAGAAAACAGTTTTCCAAAGGAAGTTTTAGAAAGAATGTTCTAAATAGTATGAGATGCTATAGTGGGAAGTGGTTTAAGAGTTACATTTATAATTATATATTTTAGTTATCATTTGAGTAGTTCGTAGTTTATATACATGCATGATGACGGTGTCGGTAACATGATTTCATATACATGTGTTGTATTATTAAGTAAAAACAGAAATGTGTAAATGCATGTGTTTTTGGTATTAAAGCTTAATAAGTTTCAATATGATTGCATGAAATGGTAGATATAAAGTACACTAAATTGCTTATGTGTATAATAATAAGATGATCAGATATGTAAGTAACTTTAGTTATCTGCTTGTGAAGTATATTAATGATGGAGCTAGTATATAGTTTGTAAGACGGTCAAAGGTAAATGAATGATAGAAAAGATAGTTTATAAATCCGATTTGATGATATTTCAATGAAAATAAGATAAAGATAAGTTTAAACCAATAACCAAATTGGTGCAGCAAAAGAAAGTTAATTATATTAAGTGCCCAAATTGAGTTGGTAAGAGTGAATAGGAAGAAGAAAGATATCAGATTAGCTCAGCAAAAGCGTTGATGGTTTTGGACATTGTTGACAGTGATATAGAAACAGTATGTTTACATTTATATATCAAGATGTTAAGGTTATACTTGATAATCAGAGTTTAAAGTATGCGAGTGATCAGATTTAAAGAATCAGTAACAAGAGCACGTTTTTAAATGAATAAGAACTTGATAACTAACTCAAGTTTATTACATATACTTGCATGGTTATTATAAACGACTTAAGTTAACACATGAAGTTAACTCAATTTTTGCATGTGTTTGACGCTTAAGTTTATAAGCATGATTTACTTACTAAGTCATTGTGACTCACACCATTTCAGTTTGTTAGTTTTGCAGGTTGGTAGCGGTTATGCTAAGCCAGTTGGATTCTGTGAAGACTTTGAAGACAGCGGATCGCCCAATTGCAGTCAGGAGAGTCCTGGGTCGAGTTATGGGTCCTCACGGCCCTTTGTATGGATTTTTATGTATTTGCATATTATTTGTATAAGTCATGTAATAGTTTAGTTAATTTTGAGTTCTGGCCGGAGGCCAAGTATTTGCATTTTGTTTACTGAGTTCAGGCCTGAGGCCTTGTTGTGTAATGCATTGATGTTGAGTTACCGGCCTGAGGCCGAGATTATTGGTTTTTGTTGTATTTGGATGCTGGCTACAGGCCAGGTTGCATGATGTTACAAATATATCATGCCGAAATTTCGTCAGACTCAGAGGCTTATGGAGATGGGTTTAGCCTGTCTCCTTCCGGTAGCATCCTGGCCTAGGCGGGATGTTACAGTAATAGAGATAACGCATCTTAAGGATAATAAAGTAAATGGAGGCCTCATGATGGTTGATAAAAGTTATAGAACCTTAAGGTATTGAGGATTAGTCTATGCAGATTCCAACAGAATGAATGATAAATCTTCTTCCCAGTAGTCCTACCCCCGTAAGTGTATGGATACCTAACCATACCATCAATGAGCTTAGACAAATAATAATAATAAGTATTCTCAGGTCTCTATGAAATACATATAGTCACCCCTCAACATTAGAGCCTAGTAAGTATTTGAACAAGTAAAGAAGAGCATCTGACATGGTGGACATGTCACGAAACAACATGATAACTGAACCAAGAAGTTCAATAGAAACTGGATAAGAATCATAAGATAGTAACATTCTGTAAAAGACGAAGTAGTTGAATTTGCAGTAAACCAAGCTAAAACTAAAAGTGGTAACCTAATCCATTGTGAAAAATATGATCTAAAGAAAGGTAAAAGCTCAAAAGAGTAAAGGAATCAGAGAGAGCAATCCTCAAAAATAAGGTATACGACTTATAAAGAGTCCTCATTTTACTAGAATGGAAGAACTAGTAAGAGATTAACACCCAAAACAAAAGTATTAGTAGTGATACCTAACCTGTCGAAGATGTGTAGAGCTTGTAGGAAAGTAATGACATAAGATGGTTAGGAAACAGAGATTAGTAGGAAGACTAACAAAGGAAATATGGTAGGATTTTTTAGAGAGCATGAACCTTAAGGATGTTCTCAGTAATAGGTAGTATGATCAATAATCAGAAATGAATCACAAGAAAAGTTGGAGGAGGTAATTTAGATAGTTCTTAGAAATAGTACCTTAGTGTGGGAACCCAATACCAGATTTGTAAACAAGCAGCATATGCTACTGCAGCACGCAAAGTTAGAGAGAATACCACAAACGAAGGAGATTTTAGGACCAACTCCCACCCTCTCAACCCTTTTAGATAATAGTAGTAATCATGGACTTCAATGTTCATCCCGGTGATATTTCTATAAACACATGCATCCGTAGTATAATATAGTTTCCTATAAGATAGATTTTCGGATAAGAAAAATGAGACATAAAACCCGGAAACATCAGATATTGTATAAAAGCAGAAGAGAAGAGGAAAATGACTCTAAGAAAATGATTTAAATAAGGAATTGTCAGGTTGAAACAATGAAAAGGGGGAGTATTAATCAATTAATGACAAGAATATATAAGTAACAATGTTAGACTTAAATAAAGACATATAATTGGGATAAAGATAATGAGAATAACATGTATGTTTCCAGAGAAAAATTTTTATGAAAAGTTTTAGAAAGAACTCAGGTTTCCAGAAAAGTTCAAAGTTTTCAGACATAAAGAGTTGTCAGAAAAGTTTCACAGAAAAAGAATTATTTTCAGAAAAGAAAGGGTTTTTAGAAAGAATCAGCTTTCTAGAAATATTTTTGCTTTCAGAAAAAATGAATGTTTCATAGAGTATTTCAGTTTCCATTTTTAACTGTCCACTTACTAGGTCGTTCGAACGATCTAACCTCCCACTCCATGTGATTTTTTTTTGCAGGTTTACCTGGAGGACGAGCTCAAAGGGATGGATACTGATGGCAGTAACTAGCGTATCCACCAGGTCGAGTTAAGAAGTTCATCAAAATCAGTGTCAAGTAAAGTTATATGTCAGAAAATAATATTGTGTAAGTCCTTGTATTGTGTTAAAAGTGTCCATTACGGAGTTATAAGAAAAATGTATTTGAGTATATAGTCATAGGTAATAAAATGCATTCTATATTATTGAGTTGGGCTACGGTCCCCATGCTTGAGTTTGTATTTGAGATAGATTAATAGTGATGTTCACAGTCAGTAAGTTAGAGGCTTAAGGGGATAGTACATCATATCACTATCGGTAGCATCCATGAGAGTGGGATGTTATAATTTTAACTATAAATATTTTATATAAAGAAATAATTAAAATTTCTAAATACCTTAAACTCTTCAAAGTATAATTTCTTAGTCTCTGAGGGAACTTTCTACCAACAGACTCACTCTGGAACTATCTGTTCTTAAAAAATCTTACGCATCTTTCGTGCAGAAATGTTGGATTGCTCAATCTGTCCACTGACATGAAAACAAGGAAAAAAAACATATTTTGAATAATAATAATAATATGAAACTTACTTTCCGGTCATCCGTAACCTGCCCAACACGGTAAATAATTATGCGAAGTATGTTAATATTCATTTTAGGGTATGAAAATGATTTTCATAACTTAGAAATCCCGACCAAAGACTCGGGATAAATTTCAAGTTTTGACGCTTTTTCGTTAATTTTCTATTTTGAATAGCTGTTAGTAAAATAGCCATAACGTCTTCGTTTTAACTTCAATTTTGACGAGTAATATATCATTTCGAAGGGAGGACATAGACGCACATCTTTCATGTTAAAAAAATGTCCCAAAATCAGGCCAGAAATAGGTCAAAAATATGTGCAAAGTGGCTATCACTGCATAAATCCAAGGATAAGTGAAATGGTGACACTTGGCACTACCAAAGCCACTCCTTATCAACCAAAAAATCTGCAACATGTATAAGTACCAGTACTATTCATTCGTTCTCCCTCTTAAAGATAAAAATTCTTAGCTTCTCATTCTCCTCATGCCAATCCCATTTTTTTATCAATCTTAAGTTTTGCTTATGGAAAATACATGGATTCAAGCATCAAATGAAGCATGTAAGTGTTTTACATCCTTTCCTTCTTGCAATTTTCAATTTTGAACATGATTTCTTCCCCCCAAAATTAGAAACTTTGAACCCTAGAATTTTGGGGTTTTTGATATTTAGATTTGATAGAAGTATGACATGATTAGGTTGTTGTTTGGAGGAGGTACAACATGGTTATGACTTTCATATTGATTGAATGTACATGATGAGCTTGGAGAGGCTCTTGGCCGAAATTAGGAGGATGAAAGTGAGTGGTGATTTTGTTGATTTATTGACTTGTTAATATTGAATGAGTGTTGTATGATGATATGAACACAAAATAATTTGTTTGGGTTGATTGGAATGGAAAATGCAAAAGTAGTAAATTGGTCAGTTTTTTTTAAAAACAGTAGGTTTGGATTGTACTCTGATTGTCGTGGCCTTGGAAGAGGAATTAGCAACAGTGTAAAACAGAAAAACTTGTTGCTCTATGTCTTATCTATATACCTGTAAAATGGTTTTGTGAAATATTGATTATTGGAAAAGTTATAACATAATGATTGGGGTTGGTTTTGTCAGATTTTCATGCAGGCAGCTAGCTGTAAATCAATTAATATGAGGACCTTAGGAGCTGAATTAGGCTAAGTGATAAGTATGAGTTTTGTGTTGGTGTTTCTAAAACATGTCACAAGATCATATAAGCATGAAAATAAGAATGAATAATGAAGAAGAGTGGCGGAATCACACTTACATCGATCGATTTGTGGATCCGTTGAGCAACAAAATTTTCCCTTTGTGAAGTCCAATATTCGGCCAACAAGAGGAATGGAGCTCCAAGCTTTAATTTGTCCTTCCAAGCTCTTGAATAGGTTTCCCTTATCACCTCTTTGTGATTCAAGAAGAGTGCTAGCCCTTTGAAGGAATTTGCAATAAAAACCTTCAAGATCTATCTCTCAAAATTCCAAGAAAATTGAAAGAGAATGGAGAGCAAAACTTATGCAAAGTTTCGGCCAAGGTGGTATCAATGAGAGAGAGAGATGTTTTGACTTGTTTTGTTTCAAAAAAATAATTAACAAAACAATTACCAAATGTGTAGATTTGGTTAAAGTCTTACATGTCATAGTTTTTGGAGTGTCTTACACTCCACTCTAACTACCACACCTAAACACATCAATCAAAGTGACATGTGATGTGATGGTTAATGTGACATGTGGGCCCCACTCGATTCCAAATGTGAGTGGGTCCACAAACACTCCCGGGCTCGGGTTCGCTAATTCCGAATTAACAAACTTCCGTCGCGATGTTATTTAAATCAAATTTAATTAAATAATTATGCCTAGCAAAATTACTATTCACGTCGCTAACGAATTAATTCTAAATTAACTCATTTACCCGAATTAAAATCTAATTTTAATTTCGCGTCGAAATCTAATTCCAAATAATATATCGAATATATTATTTTAATGATTAATTCCAAATTAATCTTTCTCTCTCTTCAAATAGTACTTTATCCAAGATAAAGTCTCTCCGTAATTAATCCCAGATTAATTAAGTTCGAATCAAACGTCATTGGTGAATCTTCGGGAAGCGACCCAAGAGATCTCCAGATATGTTGGCAGTAAATACGATCGTCGGACTATCCGAACACTTACGTACCAAGTACTACATTTTTACCGATTTACGAGACAAGGTTGGCTTCTAGCAAACCGCCATGTCTACCCAATTCTCCAGAAATATTCTTACTGGAATATACGATCTTTATCAGGCGTAGTATACCATAGTATTGCGTATTTATGATACAGTATCTGATGTCACGTGCAAGGCCTGGGGCTGGAATAGTGTATGCCCCGTACGAAGCACATATCGGATATCAAGCAACTAGTCTCTTTGAATCGGATAATCATGACATTGTCATATTATCCCGATGGTTGCAACACTATAGAGAACCAGTTCTTAATCCCTACATGATCATCATCTCCATATGTCTGAAGTGATACTTCCGTCTTGACATCGCATCCAATACACTACGATTCCCAATGAAACCAACAGAGGCGTATACAGAACTTGTTAAAGCCCTGGACGACCAAAACCAAAGTTTACCCATTGTCGTAAGTACTAGCGATGCAAGTCTCAGGTTAAGACCAAATACACCTACCCTGATGCGGACTCCCATAGACACATATACATACTACCAATGGGATTCCGCGGGGTCTATCCAGAGCGAAGCTGTTTTCCGTACCATCGGTAAAACACAATCTCTTATCGCACTTGCATAAGTATCCTATACTTAAACATATGAGAACTATGCCGTTATGCCCTCACAATGCGCACAAGTGCGATACTAGTCTATTCCGTATTATCGATGTCCAGTCTCGATAATACTACGACTAGGGATATTAAATGATTAAACCTTTATGGATTGATACTGTCTCATATCATCTCAATCCGTAACTAATCATATGGACTTTTACCATTTATATATATCAAAGTAAATGAATCACAAATCGGTAAAAGGTAATTTTACTATTACATAGTTAATTTTGTACAAAAACACAATGTGTTTTACAAACAGTAACTCTATGGGTCATAACTGTCCAATATTTTGTTCATTTAGGTGTTAACTAAATGCATGTAATGTGGTTTTTCAATTGGAATTAAATTGCTTCTAAAATAATGAAGAAACCGAGACCTGTTCAGAAAGCAACACTGCTGGAAAGCATGGCAAAAATTAGTAAGTTGTGTTTTATGGTTTGATCAAGTTTGATATATGTTTGTAGGGATGATTTGCATGATTTGATAATGGCTTGGTGATGAATAATGCGTATTCGGATGAATGCTCATGCATGATAATGAAAATGAATTGAAAATTGCTAAACTTAAAAATATGTATATTGGCTGGATTAGGTAATAATGGAATGGGGTTTGTGTCTTTGTGAATTGGAATAACAGTTGGTAGCAATAAAGGTATATGCTAATGCATTATTTGATGACTTGTGAAGTAGATGAAGAATGTGTTTTAATGATGAATGCATATGGAAAAAAAGTGCATGATATGATAAAGTGAATGAGTATTCTGAAACTGATGAGTTTAATATACTTGTGAATTAAAGGAAGTGGTGTTGATGTGTACATGCTTTGGATACCTGATGGTGATAATAGAATGTATCAAACTCGGATAACGTTGGAGTCCAGGTAAGTACACTATGTGATGATTTCCTTGGGTTGTTTAATATTGAATGGTTATAGTTAAGATAAGATTGAAAATTTGAAATAAGAAATTGACAATGAACATGATAGGTCGTTCTAGAGACTCCACATAGAAGGAAATTGGTTAAATTAAAGTAATATGCAAAATTGTGAGACTTGGGCAGTAAGCCCTAAAATTTGAGATTTGGGAATTTATACCTAAGTGTAATTATAGATATGTTTTATCGTGTTATAGAAATGACACTTGGTAATAGAAATGAAAATTTGGATTAAACAAAGATTTAGCAAATACGAGATAAAGAATGCATGTGAAATTGTACATTTAATGTAAACTCGGAATTTAAAAAAAAATATAGACTATGAAAGTAAAACTTGATTGGAGTTACGAATGCAAGAATATATAATGATGCCATTTTATTGAGTGGGTTTGTGAATGTATTGGATAAAGCATGAATATGCATATTTGTATATGTTGAGAATATATGTACTTATGATGAGAATGTATTTCCTCGTAGCGTGAATTAACTTCAATATGAATGCACTGATATGAGATATGATGTATGCCCAAACTTGAATGCGAGCCATGGAATATGATTGATATGTGGACATAGGTGATGATTTGTGATTTGACTGTAGTCATCAGATCAAATAATAGAATGATGATATGTGCGTAAGAATGATAAATAGACACATTTCGTAGTATATGGGTGTAAGCATAAACCTATACGAATGGAAGCAAGTAGTGTGAATAGACACACTGTTGCATGTTATGGATTTATGTGTGTACATGATAGCATATATATAAGTACGCGTATGATATAAGAAAATATAAATTAACTTCACTCGAGTATATGTATAAGTATGAGTTATGAATATGTATGTACGCATGCATATATGTACATATGTGATAGCAGTAGTATATAGAGTATAAGTAAGAATGAAAGCATGTATTGAGTGAATGAAAGCATAATGCATTGAACATGCATATTGGGTAATCTTTTCTGAATTGCAGTTGAAACTAGTTTTAAAGTTTAAAGCATTTGAACAGTTTTAAAAGTTTTCAAAACAAAAGTTTTAATGGATTTTATCGGGATCAGGGTATAAACCCATCCCAGTGAGATTTTATGAACAATTATGGAATTGACGAATTTCACATGGATTCGGGATTTGGGATTTGACCATCCCAATTGTACATTGTTGAAATTTATAGATTTCATATGGATTTGGGATTTAGGATTTGACCCATCCCAGTTGTACACTAATTGGAATTACGGATTTAGACACATGTGCACATGTGGAGGACTGAGGGGACGACTCTAGATCCTCAGCGCTCAGATGGTATATTCCTACGCGAAGATGCGCCTTTGGGCGGAGATGCGCCTACGGGCAGAGATGCGCATTCGGGTGGAGATACGCCTACGGGTGGAGATGCGCCTTCGGGCAGAGATTCGCCTATTTTAGAAAAGAACTTATAAAGACGGTTTTAGAGAGAAGTACAAGAAAAAGAAAGATTTTCAGAAATGAGTTTTCAGAAAACAGATTTTTAGTAAAAGCGTTTTCTAGAAAAGAAAAATAAAGGGAGTTTCAAACATGAGTTTTCCGAAAAGGATTTTTTTTTAAAAGAATATTTTCTAAATGCAATGTATTATAAAGAATTGTGAGTTTTTTTATAAAAGAAAGAACTTTCCAAGCAAAGTGCAGTTATGAGATGTCAATATGAATTAAAGCTTTTTAATGTTCGTGTGATTCATGCATATGATGTTTGAGCATGATGATATTGCTACTTATGTGTGTATATATGATTGACGATTGTTTGTTACATGATAGAAGTGCTGGATAGGATCCGTTCAGATGGAATCCATCCCATACCTATTCTAAAATAGGTAATGGGTTCTATACGAGCATTATTTGCACTAACCAGCACTAGTGCATACACATGATGATGAGGTGCATATTTGATGTGTATAAAATTAATATGGATTGTATATGATGAATCAATGATGTGTTAAATAGAACAGTAAGAATATTATTTTGATAATCCATTTGAGCTTGAGGTATCGAAGTAAAAGAAAGATGAGAAGATAAGAAGATGATATGTAAATGTATGTGAACACTGCTATATGATATGCCATGAAAGTACATATGTGACATCATGAATGTGTTAAGTATGCTAGATAAAGGTAAGAGTTATAAGTAAGGATAAATGTGGATGATCATTGGTTATTGAATTATTCAAGTTAGAGAGGAACTACATGTTGTAGTTTATATGGTTAAAACAAAGGAAATGGTTAAAAAAACAAAAGGAGTATGCTTGACGTGTGTTGTGAACTAAAATGATTTTGAATGTGAAGTGAAAGTTATATATATAAGTGACTTGTACATATGACTTCAAATCATTGATATATATGTTAAGATTGATATGAGTTATATATGTGATAGAACGAATGATACGATGATATGTTAAGATTGATATTTATATGTATACAATGATTTCAAGCGAACAAGCTAGGCAGCATGACACAAGAAAACAGAATGAGATGAGTGTGTGGATGTTCACATAAGAAGAATATAAGAAATGAAATTTTTGCCAACCGACTAGGAAACAGACAGTATGAATAGTTGATAATTTGGAAAATGTGTGAATCACTTGAAATCCCAGAAATAATATGTAAATTCAAATCTTGCTTATGTTTGATGCTCAAGGTAGGAGCATAATTACTTAATGAGTCTTATGACTCACTATACTACAGTGTTTGAGTTTTTCAGATTGGTGACCTGAACGGTCAGTTATCGATTTCAGAGTTGCAGAGCAGTCGGATAGTAGTGTTGCAATCAGCCAGTCACCAGGTATTGGGGACAAGAGTCAAATTGTATAAGTCATAATTTGTATAGGTTGTAACATGTCGAGCATGAGTTATCGAAAAAGTTTTTGTATATATGTATTTTCGGGCACGGAGCCCTGGTTATATTGTGTTATATGTCTGCATTACATGTAGATGAGCCCTTAGATTGCATTGTTGTTGAGATACCGGCCTGAGGCCGAGATTTTATTTTCACGTTGTTTATGGATGCTGGCTATAGGCCAGGTTGCATGATGTTACGAATACATCATGCCGAAATTTTTCTAGAATCAGATGCTTATAGAGATGTGTTTAGTCTGTCTCCTACCGGTAACATCACTGTTAATGCGGGATGTTACAGTTGCCCTGACTCATTACTGAATGTCACTGATGCCATAGTGTTGGCATTACCTGCGACATCAATCTCAATTAGGTGTTAGGATGTCATTAGATCATGTGCATGTAGAATCTGGCCAGGATCCAATATTAGAGTCTGAGGATAATGCGAGCTGGTACCAGGCTCACTATCATGGGTCCCAATGAACCTATCAGATGTAGATCAAACAAGACCTCTACCGGTACCTCTAGGCATATCTGTAAGAATATAATTAGAACAAGAATCCATAAATTAATTTTAATTAAACTAGTTTTGTAGTAACTTTAATGTGATTACAATAGTAATCTAACAAATCGTTCGACCGTTTCTATCTTAACAATAAGTTTAATTGAATTCATTTCGCATATTACCTTAAATTTCACAAATACATTTTCAACTATAGTCACTCATTTTAATCTATTGCCTCAAATACTTCTTTAATCTAGCGAAATTTCGACAAAGTTTCCTCTGTAACTATGACAATCAAATATTTTTATTTACACAAAACAAACACTTCAAATAAACCCTATATATCTATTGAACAACTTATGCCTCTCCAAACTCCCATTACTGCAAAAGCCACCAAAGCTCAAGTAATGATTAGCCACAAAGATAAAACAATAAGATTTCATTAACACATAAATTCGGCCACAACAAGAAAATTACTCCAAATTTTTTTAATTTTTTTTGTTTGAGACATTGTCTCGGTGCCTCAATTGAGCACTGTAAATATACAAAAAAAAAAAAAATAAGAAGATTGAAAAAATTTGATGGAGCAAATAAACAATTAAAATTAACAATAAAAAAAAAATTATATTGCAATCAAAATAAAAATTAACAAATTAACTTACCCAAATTTTGGAGACGGATAGGAACTTTGTGTGATCTCCAATGGTCCAATTTCGGTGGCTTTGCAAGAAAGGAAAGAGAGAGAGAGACTAAATCTTGGAAGGAGAAATGAGTTTTTATATTGGAATTTTACGGACCGAAGTAATCGGTCATTAAATGTAAAAAAATCGGTCAGTAAATGTCAAATATTTACTGATCGAACAAAATTCGATCGATAAATGAAAATTCACCGCGGGCTTTAAAATAATTATTATTATCACCATTATTAATGATAAACTATTTTTAAAAATGGCACATATAGTTAATTATTTAACAAAAAATAAATGTCAAATATTTACTGATCGAATAAAATTCGATCGATAAATGAAAATTCACCGCGGGCTTTAAAATAATTATTATTATCATCATTATTAATGATAAACTATTTTTTAAAATGGCACATATAGTTAATTATTTAACAAAAAATCTAGATAGGGTCGAACATAAACAGTGAAAGTTGAACACGTCCAAATCATCATCATCAATAAAATCATTGTCTTCATCTTCTTCTATCTTTCTTAGCATGATTGAAGAATTGGTTCATCTTATTCTTGTTCAGCGTCCCTCGAATCTATATCAATCAATTCTCCAGTTGATGCATTCAAATCCCCAAGTTCATTATCAACACCGATATGGGAATAATATAACCCATATTTTCACATTGTTTGATTAAAGGTAAAAAACAATTATCATTATAAGAAAATAACTATTTACCGAGAGATAATTCGGTCCATAAATAATAGATTTCGGTCTGAATGATATATTACTGATCGATTATCGACTATAATATTATGTCGGTAAATGTCTCATCTGTACTAAAATACTGACGAATTTATTTCCGTCGTTATTTACCGATCGATTACCAAAAAAATTTATTTATTGTTGGTAAATATTACCGAGAATTACCAACAAAAAATAAAAAATAATTGATCGTTAAACTAATGAATTTTGGTCGACAATAACTCAAAATATTACCGACCGACAAAATATATGGTTGGTAAAAAAATCTATTACCAACTGTTATTTCGATTGGTAATTCCTTGAATTTACCGACCGTATAGTATCGTAGATAAACTTTACACATTCTAGTATAATATTCTATTAAATTATATATTTTTCAATAAAATTTAATGTTATAAATAAATAATTAAAAACAAATTAATAAAAAAATTATTATATAATAATAAACATAAAATCATAATATTATATTAATGTATTATATTACATTAAATAAAATACACTATACACTAAGAGGAAGATGAAGAGGACCATCAGGAGACAACTGCTGCATCAATTGAAGAGCTAGTCGAACCTGCTCCTATATCTGATGCTGAATCTGCTCCTGTTCTACTGATGCATCTGCTCATGTTACTTTCGTATTTGCTCATGTAATTGTTGATGTATCTGCTTCTGCTGTTGTCACATATGCTTTTGTTGCTGTTACAGCTATTGTGTGAGCGTAGTGATCTCTGCATGTATTTTCGCTTATGAAACCGAGGCAAGAGAAGATAAGGAACTACCCTCAAGTATATATTGGGAGCCTAGATCGTAGACATGCTTCTCCTTCTCCTCTCCGATAATCTCAATAAACATTGGTCTTTATCTATCGGTTATCCAGTCATTAAAAACTGATCTCTGGTAGATGTATAGCAATCTTATGACAAATGTAAGAATTGTTAGACCGTAATACAAATTTTTTAAGTTATATATTAAAAAAACTAAACATAACATATATATGAAACCTTACATGCACGTCTTAAGATCAGTGATCGATGAACGTGTGTCTGTCGTTCTTCTTCATGTGTATTCATAAAGAGCACAAAGGCACTGGGTTGACGACTCGGTTGTTTCTCCTATCCATTTGCAAATAATGTAATAGTAATGAACTATAAAAAATTAAAAAAATAATTCAAATAAATATTTATAACTTGCAATTTATATACTTACAAGATGATGACCATGGTCGTAATGCGATTTGATATCTCTTGTATGCTTGGCCATTTATGGTTTTTCGATGACGGATTGTCATCGATTATGGGTAATCGCTTCTGAACGTACACAAAAGTAAGGAGATTCTCAGTATTGATTCAAATTATTACACAACTATCGTTTATGAAACATGGTTGCTTCTTTTTTATTTAATCTCGTTCAACATATCCTTATACCGAATTGTTGCCTTCTTCCCCTATGCAATATACATTATGGCATTAATTACCTCATCCCACCAAAATTATTTATGCAAAATATTTGAATTAATTTATAAATATTATATTTTAACTATAAATATTTTATATTAAGTAAATAATTAAAATTTCTAAATACCTTAAACTCTTAAAATATATTTCTTAGTCTTTGATGGAACCTTCTTCCAACAAACTCCCTCTGGAACCATGCGTTCCTCAAAAATCTTACCCATCTTGCTTGCAAAATTGTAGGATTGCTCAATCTTCCCATTAAAATGAAAACAATTAAAAAAAACAAATATTGAATAATAATAATAATAATAATAATAATATAATAATAATAATAATAATAATAATAATATAATAATAATAATAATAATAATAATAATAATAATAATAATAATAATAATAATAATAATAATAACAATAATAATAATAATATGAAACTTACTATGGCTCACGTAGAGTGAGCTCATAACGTTGCCCTGACTCAATACTGAATGTCACTGATGCCATAGTGCTGACATTACCTGCGACATCCATCTCAGTTAGGTGCTTGGATGTCATCGAATCCTGTGCAGGTGGAATCTGACCAGGATCCGATATCGAAGTCTGAGGATGATGCGAGCTGGTACCGGTTCACTATCATTGGTCCCAATAAACCTTCGGATTTAGATCTACTCCTACGAACAAGACCTCTGCCGGTACTTCTAGCCATATCTTTAAGAATATAAGTAGAACATGAATGCATAAATTAATTTTAATCAAACTAGTTTTCTAGTAACTTTAATGTGATTACAATAGTAATCTAGCAAATCATGCGACTTTTTTTTTATCTTAACAATAAGTTTAATTGATGTCATTTCACAGACTACCTTAAACTCCACAAATAAATTTCCAACTATAGTTAGTCATTTAACCTATTGCCTCAAATACTTCTTTAATCTACCAAAATTTCGATAGAGTTTCCTCTATAACTATAATAATCCATAAATTTTATTTACACAAAACAAACACGTCAAATAAACCCTACATATCTATTGCACAACTTGTGCCTCTCTAAACTCTAATTGCTTCAAATGCCACCAAAACTCAATTAACATTTGGCCATAATAATATAATAATAAGATTTCATCAACACATCAATTCGGCCACAACAAGAAAATTACTCCAAATATTTTTAATTGTTTTTGAAGCACTATCTTGGTGCCTTAAATGAGGTATTGTAGATATACAAAACAAATTTAAGAAGATTCAAAAAACATTTTTGAGCAAATAAACAAAAAAATATCCATCAAAATAAAAATTAACAAATGAACTACCTAAATTCCGGTGACAACTAATAGCTTCGTATGATCTCAAACAGTCCAATTTCGGTGGCTTTGCATGGAAGGAAAGAGAGAGAGAAAGCGACTGAATCGTGGTAGAAGAAATAAGTTCTTATATTGGAATTTTACTGACCGAAATACTCTGTCGTTAAATGTAAAAAATCGGTCAATAAATATCAAACATTTATTGATTGAATAAAATTCAGTCGGTAAATGAAAATTCACTTCGGGCTTTTATGGCCATAACTGAAATATTACCGACTGAATTGATTAGGTCGGTAAAAGTTTGACATTTACCGACCGAAGTATTCGGTCGCTAAATTGATTTTTTTTAAAAAAAAACTTACTTAATACTATTTTTAAAATAATTAATACTATAATCATCATTAATGACAAACTATTTTTTAAAATGCAACATATAGTTAATTATTTTTTTTAAAAAATCTATATAGGATTGAACATAAACAATGAAAGTTTAACACTAGTCTATATCATCATCATCAATAAAATCATTGTCTTTATCTTATTCTACCTTTTTGAGCTTGATTGAAGAATCAGTTCATCTGATTCTTATTCAGCATCCCCCGAGTTTATATCAATCAATTCCCCAGTTGATGCATTCAAATCACCAAGTTCATTATCAACACCAATATGAGAATAATAGAACACTTATTTTCTCCTTGTTTGATAAAAGGTAAAAAAAAAATTCCATTGGTGAGCCGTATGTAATGCGAAAAAATTGCCCATACGGTTGTTCAATTCTATCTTTTTCTTTATCTCTTCCCTTCGCCTAATTGTGTGATACCTTCAATAGTTGTTTCATTTTCATGCACACACTCCATCCTATCTTCTCGGAATGATGTCTTTGGGACATGAGATTTATTTGATGATTTTTAAATATCCATAATTGACCTAACTTTGATCTTTCGCTCATGTCTCATTTAACACCAGAGTAAGGAACATAGTACACTTGTGAAGCTTGCAGTGTGAGAATAAACAGTTCATACTTTCTATATAGGTGCCTTTTGTTGACATTCACCAGCTTATAATGTGTATCAACCTTCGTCCCATTAATATAGTCATACCAATCACATTTGAATAATATGGTTCTCTTAATGGGTAAGCCAAGGTACTCCAACTCTAAATTTTCCTTCAATCGGCCATAGAAGTAGCATGAATTATCACCAAGAGATCTTTTAAGTTCATACTTTCTATATTAGCATCTTTTGTTGACATTCACTAGCTTATAATGTGTATGAACCTTCGTCTCATTAATCGAATCATACCAATCACAATTGAATAATATCGTTCTCATAATGGGTAAGCCAAGATAATTCACCTCTAAAATTTCCTTCAATCGGCCATAGAAGTAGCATGAATTACATCCTCAATATATATTTTAAGGAATTTGGATCCAATGCTAAGTTGAGTTGTGCTGAATTTTTTATAATTTTCTGATATGTGTGTTTTAATATTATAAAAGTTGGTTACATTTAATAATTATCCAATAAATAACGATTATAATTTATATATATAAAAAAAGCAGTTCAACATCGAATCAAGTCTTATTCTATGACCACTTTATGTCTAAATTTCTATAACTATTTTGGGGAAATGTCTAGGACTGTAGGGAGACATATCAACCTTCGTACATAGTACTGAATGAATGACTATAGTAGTTTTTCTCTTGATAAAGATAAGTAAATGGACACAAAGTGACGTTGATAGGCCTTGATTTTTCAATAATAGAATCCTATTAGGACTTGACATTGACTCAATATAATATCCCCAATCCGGGAGATGCTACCGATAGGGAATAGATTGTACTATCCCCCTAAGCCTATGAATTTATAACTATGAACAACACTGATACTCTTTCTTAGTCAAAATCTTATGTATGAGACCATTGCCCAAACTTGACAACATGAAATACAAACTCTACATTAATATCTATATATTCAATTTCACTACTTTTATAACTTTATTGATAATATTTTAACCTTATACAACGTCCGACACAATACCATTGACTGATACATGACTTCTCATTGAATCTGACTGGACTATCTCTCTGACATGACCTGGTAGACTCCATTCCCTAGTGACTGCTATCAATATCCGTCCTCTCGGGCTCGTCCTTCGAGTAGCCTGTAAAAAAAAGAAACTGGGAGTGGGGGGTCAGATCGTTTGAATATCTAAGTGAGTGGACAATTAAAATAAAAACTGATGTGCTTATGAAAAATCATGTTTTGGAAATCAAATCGGATCTTTTCTGAAAACTTTTCTTCCCTGAAAGCAGTTCTCTTTCTAGAAACCTTATGAATATCTTGTTGGACAATTATGACCCATAGCGTCACTATTTGTACAGATCACAGTGTTGTTGTACAAATTAACTATGTAATAAAGGAGATTGCACTCTTATCATTTGTGATTAGATCACCTAGATATATAAGTGATGAGAGGTCCCTATGATTTGTTCCTGGACGGAGAATGATATGAGACAGTATCAGTCCACGAAGGATAAATCATTAAATATCCCTAGTCAGAGTATTATCGAGATTGGACATCGATAAATATGTAAAAGACTAGTATTACACTTGTGCGCGTTTGTGAGGGCACAACGGAATAGTTCTCATATATTTGGGTATAGGATACTCATGCAAGTGTAATAGGAGGTTGTGTTTCACCGATGGTACGGGAAACAGCTTCGCTCTGGATTGACCCCCGCGGAATCCCATTGGTAGTATGACTATGTGTCTATGGGAGTCTGCAATCAGGGTAGGTGTATTTGGTCTTAACCTGAGACTTACACCGCTAATACTTACGATAATCGATATACTTTAGTTGAGGTCGTCCGGGGCTTTAACCGGTTATGTGTACGTCGATACTGGGTATATTGAGAATCGTAGTGTGTTGGGTGTGATGTCAAGACGGAAGTATCACTCCAGACATAGTGGAGATGACGGTCACGTAGGATACGGAAACTCGTTCTCTTAAATGCTCGAGCTATCGGGATATTATGACTAGGTCATGTTTATCCGATTATAGAGACTAGTTACCAGACATCCGATATGTGCTTCGTACGGGGCAGACACAATTCCAGCCCCAGGCCTAGCACGTGATCATCCGATACTGGACAGAAATACGCAATACTACGGTATACTACGCTTGATATAGATTATATATTCCTGTAAGGATATTTCCGGAGAATTGGGTAGGCATGGCGCTTTGCTAGAAGCCAACCTTGTCTCGTAAATCGGTATGAACGTAGTACGAGGTACTTACGTGTTCGGATAGTCCGACGACCGAATTTACTGCCAACATATCCGGAGATCTCATGGGTCGCTTCCCAAAGATTCACCGATCATGTATGACTCGCACTTTAATTAATCTGGGATTAATTAGTAGAGAGAGAAGATTAATCTGGGATTAATTCGATGAGAGAGAAAATTAATCTGGGATTAATTACGGAGATATTTTATCTAGGATAAAATATTAATTAAAGAGAAAGAACGATTAATTTGGAATTAATCGATAAAATAATATATCCGATATATTATATGAAATTGGATTTCGACGCGGAATTAAAATTGGATTTAATTCAGGCAAACGAATTAATTTAGAATTAATTCGTTAGCGATGTGAATAGTGATTTCGCTAGGCGTAATCAGTTAATTACGACGCGACGGAAAATTCGTTAATTTGGAATTAGCGAACCCGAGCCCGAGAGTGATTGCGAGCGCATTCGTATTTCGAATTCGAGCGCGGCACGCAAGCCACATCAAGCGTCAAATCGTTAGTCACATCATGCGTCAAATCAATTGTCACTTTGAGTGATGTGACTTGACAACATGTCACTTTATTAAAGTGATGTGACTTAAAGTAAAAGTGAAGTGATGTGACTTAAAGTAAAAGTGATAGGTGATGGAAAAGCATTATTGCTTTTTGCTTTTGACCTTTTGACTTTACTTTATGTAAATAAAAGGTGGTAAATGCTTTTATTAATTTTTTTTTGGAAAATATAAAAAGCTTTTACACTTTCTCTCTCTCTTGGAAGTTCACGTTCTTAGGGAACCATTTTTCCCTCTCATTTTTTTCATCTTCTTCACGGCTTGGAGCCAATTTTCTTCCCCAAAAATTTTGGTTTGACCGAACAAAGGAAGAAGAACAAGTGCTAGCACACTCTAGGGTTTATTCTATAGTGATAGGGAAGTGTCTTCATGAGCATGGATTCTTGTTTGGAGCTTGAAGCTTGGAGCTTCAATGGCACCCATCTATGGCCGAATCTAGGGTTCACAAGGAGCTTCAAAACCGACCAACCAACTCCATGGAGAAGCCTTGGGCGAGCCTATGGAGGGAGCTTGAAGGCTTGTACTCTTCATTTCATCAAAACCCATCAATGTGAGTATGTATTCCGCCTTATTCCTTTGAGGTATTCATGAGTTTTTGTGCTTGAATTTGTTGATCTTGGGACCTAAATTAGAAATCAACATATCTTTTCTGAAAGTCTCTTATAAAATTGTTGTTTCTGAAAACTTCCCTTTCTAGAAAGCTTTTCTTTAAAAACTATTTCTGAAATCTTTATCTACAAACTGATCTCTGAAAATTATTTTCTAAACCTTGTTCTCTGTCTCTGAAAAACCTGATATATGGGGGGCGTTACGTATCTCCATCCTCCCATACGCCTAAACTAGTGAACTTAGGGTATTATGTTTCACCGTCCCCCAAGCCACTGAACTAGAGCCAATAGTGTAAATCCATGATATTGGGGCATTACGTATCACCGTCCCCCAAAACATGCCGCTACCTTTCTCTGAACTAGAGTTAGGAGTGCGGATCCATGCTACTACTTGACCTTGAAACTAAGATCTAGGGGCATCTGTCATTCCTAGTCCTAAACTAAGATCTGAGGATGTTAAGTATGGTCATCCCTCCAGTCCTCTACATGTGCACATGTCATCCGTCAATTCCATAAGTTACATATTGAGGTGGATTTTTCCCCAATGCCTCCAAAATACAAAACTCATACTATTTAAATATAATCTTTCATAAATATTCATTTTCTTAAAACAACTGAGAATAAATCTGGCTAACGCACTATATGCTGAAAAATCAGTCTTTACATAAAACAATATAAAGAAACAATAATCAACTTACAAAGAACGTGTCCAATCAAAGATTTGGAGTCCAACTAACATTACTTCACTTGCTGAAGAAAACTCTGGTTCCTGCGATGATCTATAATTGAAAACTTTGATTAGAAAGTGAATTAGGGAACATATTCCAAAATTAAACTAAGTTTATCCATTCAAGCACTTATTATAATTTCAAGGCATATCATACTTATATCATGATGTAATGTGTAAACATGAATTGATATGAAATCCTTAGAGTGACCTCGAACACGCTAGGGTGAGGCTGAAATGATTTAAAAGAGATTCGAGGGAGTTTCTACTCACGCATCAAGATGCTACCCTATAAGTGTCACGACGCCCACACACATCATGACTCAAAGATCTGAACATTGCGACGTTCCCAAGACAGTGAGTTTCCCCTACTTTCCACGTCGCGATGCTCCAATTCTAGAACCAAATCTGGGAAAATTTCCAAGGTTGCGTTGTGACACTAGGGTCTCGGTCGCGGCACTCACCTGAATTCAGGACCCAAACTTCAAATTCATTTTCATTTTCAACTTCTATAATACCACACAAGAAAATAACCTCAATAAGTATATACAATATTATCAATATCTCCCTCAATATCAACTCATATTCATTTTGTAAACTGCACTTAGTTTCACACCCAAAGATTCAACAAGTTGGGATTTCTCACAAACACTATTTTCTTAATTCAAAAATCATTCAATCATCATCACACTCAAGTCAACAACATACAATAATTATCAAATCATTAAACTCAATGTTTCACAATTTGGGTTATGTTTTTCTTACCTTTTTTCCTTTGATTTCCATCACTCTCCAAGCTTTTAATGGTTGCAAATCTTCCTTCTAGCTTGTAGGGAATGATATTTGTCTCCTCCTCTTTCATTTTTCTTATTTCTTCTTCTTTCTCCTTCTTTATTCCTTTTTTTTTCTCTTCCATGTTTTCTCTTCTTTCTCTTTTCTAATTTATGAAATGTTGAATAGTACCCCCTTTTTATACTAGGGGTTATTTTAAATTAGTGAAATTGGAGAAGAGTTTAGAAATGTTGAGAAATTTTGAGATTTCTCTAGATGGGTCCAAGGGTACTGTTCATCCGTATTTTTTTATCTAATTTTTACTTACTTATCATTCTAATTTGGAAAAATTTTCAACTTAGAAGTTCTAGGTCTCGATCTTAGCTTTCCGAGCTGTCCGAAGTGGAAGATCGTACAATTTCATATCAGAATTTTAAGGAGTTTACTGATTGTTCCCAAATTCATATTAGGAGTGTATATGTGTCCAAATATAATTTTATATTATGTAATCAATCGGTTCATGAGGTAACATTAGTCGAGATTACCGGTCATTATAAATTCTCCCCCCAAATAGGATTTGTCCTCGAATTCTTTCTGGGGTTTAACTCACAGATTCATCTTGGTTTGAGGATATCTGTGTCTCTACTTATTCTTATCTTCCTTAACTTCATTTTTACTCTTTAGTTCGAAAACTTAATATTAAAACTCCTAGAAATATATTGTCATTTTTGTACACACCACTTCAAGGTTCGTGGTCATTAGTGAATAATCCCTTGAATTTATGACTGAGAGATAATTCCTTATTTTCATTTCATGAGCTTCTGTTTAGTACCTAAATCTTATCGTCATACTTCAATTATCCTTACTCATCAAGGAAATCTTATTTCTAAACCTCTAACTATATTCATCCTTCTTTATCTCAACTATTCACATTAGTTATCAGTTCCAAAATTGTACTATATTCGTGGCATATGTCTCACTTATCTTAGTCTCATTCTTTATTTGAAACCTCTTATATCTCTTGCCATAATAATAATAATAATTCCTAGATATTTTTAGGGACTTTTGTTATTCTTTCAAGTTTAAGGTATCACTATTTGTATTTTATACTATAGCCAATAACCTTCACTTTCCCTTGACTTGAGTATACCTCAGGATCTTCAGTTACTTTTTATAGTATAACCACTTTAATGATCATACAAGATATTTCTTATTAGGTATTTCCTTAGTTCCACCTACTAGATCTTATTCTATCATCCATTATTATATTCTAGTCAACTATTTGACTCTTTCTCTTTTCTCCTTATTAAGCTCCTACTGGTTATGAGCTCTTTCCTACAAGTTTTCACATATTCTATAATCTATGGGTTTAGGATTTCATAGCTCATAGCTAACTTTTCTTATACTATCTTATCTACCGAAGGCTCTCAATTTAGAATGTTATTTCTGGGTAGTCTTTTTCTAGCGATCCTTCTCGATTGGCTATAGAGTTTGGGATAAGTTATCTATGTTAAACTTGATTGTGTGAACCTTTAATTCCTTTGCGAGTACCTGTACGGTTATTGGCTCCATGTCGAATATTATTTCCTTGCCTATTGTCACTCTAGAATACCCCACCTTTATTTTTTTTTTCCTCGAGTCTTATCTTGTCAAATATTGTCCCACTCTCAATAATTTCGGTATTCTTAGTTTCCTTGGCCGTCTCTAGGTTATACTTTAAAAAATCCTTTTTTTCATCATCCTTAACAATACGTTATGAAGGGAAACATGCGGGTCACTATTATTATCTTTCTCCTCTTACTCATATAATAGAATTCCAGTCTTATCCCAATTCTGAAAAAACTTACTATTCCGTAAAACCATTGAAAATCTTTCTTATCACTAAACTATTCTCTCATCACTTTTCTATTGTTATTTCATCTTAACAAATCCACCTTCATCTTTTACTTGATGTCATTTTTATCTTCTTTCCATTTCTTAACTATTATAGAACTTTTGGTTCCTCTGTATTTGTCTTTTGATCTTGAGGAGCATCAACCTTGACAATTCTTTGGGCATGTCTATCATCGGTTTTTTTACATTCTGTTAATGCTTGACTACTATTTTTCTCTCAATCATCTCATAAAGACCATCTTCTTCTAAAACTTTATTTAGCACTATTTTCTCATTTTACCTTGTTTTCTTACTAAATCTGAATATTTTTATATTTTGACTTACTTTACTGTGTATTTAATTGCTTCTAGGAATATCTTTAAAGTAAAGACTAGGTCCATCTTTGTTACTGTTGTATAACGAGAGTTGGGAGGGTGGGGATGGGTTCTAACGCCTTACCAGTGTTGGTAATCTCAGTAGCTACTCATACTATAGTTGTACTTACTACTTATCCATAAGCCTAGAATTTTTCTTATTTACACATTTGGCGTCGACTCTCATACTAAGATTCTTCTGCTAGATACTGCGTGAGTTTCCTACTTCAACTTCACTCTCGATCTTTCTTTCGATTATCGATCATATTACCTCTTATTATGGATCTCCTCTAGAGTCGTACTCTTTAAAAACTCCATTGTGCTTCCTCTGTATTTCTTTTCACTAGCTATATTGCTTAAACTTCTATAATCATTACTTACTCTCAGAGTCCTATTATACTTCCTATATTATTGTTTCTTATAAACTTTACTCAGCTACTTAGATTTTCTTCTTACCTCAGCTCATTGAACTTCTTTCGTCTCTACTCTCCTGAAAACTCCATTAAAATCGATTGCTTAAGAAATCTCTATTAAATCCTTTGGTTCAATTATTATTCTATTACCAGTCCTTTCATCACAATACAGTGAGACTATTTATAGGTTACATATGCTATGTTCCTGAGAGTTGTTCCATTTGGTTCTTACTCTTTTGAGTCTTAACTTCCTTAAAGGTTCTCAATTCAATGATGATTTCTAGATTTGGCTCGACTCGTCGTGACTTCAAAATTTTCTATCTCATGCTTCTTATCTTTATTCCATTGAACTGATTGGTTCAGTTGTCTCACGGTTCATCCAATTTGTCAAATGCAATTCTTCACTAGTTTTTCTCTTTACTGAGCTCTACGTAGATGGGTGATTATATACATTCCATAGGAATCTATGAACCTGCAATCCTATTATTTTCATAAGCTTAGTGACGGTCTGGTTTGTGTCCATAAGCTTACTTAGATTTTGGGCTACTAAAAAGGAAAATTATTATCGAAAACTACTTCGACTATATCACGTCTTAGAATTCCTCATCTTTCATTACCTATTCTGAGGTTTCCGCTTTTACATTTCTGCCTTCAAGTTACGTTATTTTGTTATTATATATACTAAACTCTCTTGTTACTTTCTGCATCCTCCTATATATCTTCTTACCATATCTCTTGGTTCTAGACTAAACTACTAAGGCTAGTGCTGGTCCATTTTTCTAGGCTTCCTTCTAAACTTCTACTCTTTGCTCTTGCAATATGCTACAGTTATACCATTTACTCCTATTTTTTTGTACTAATAATCCTTTTAACTTCTGAGTACCTCTAATCTCTTGGGTCTGTTTCTTTAAACTTATACAAGTCTCTATCAGTAATGGTCTAATCTATTGGTTCTCATTAGTACTGCAAACTTACCCATCTTGACTTATGTCGTGTTTTTCTATTCTATCTTTAGAAACCTTCTTGGTTCCTTTCTAGTTAAACCATCCCTCGAGGTCTACTATCTCCGCCTTAGAATATAGTGTCACGGGTACTTGGCTCTCTTACGATTACCTATATCCATATTGGCAAATGATGGGATGTTCTTCCTTTTATTTTAACGGGTATCAGCATCCTTGTTCTGAACTTTGGAAGACTCATCGAGATGATAACTTCACTACTTAGTCCGTCATGCTTGCTGCGATGACTCCTCAATTTCGTCGTCAAAATAAGGATTGGATCCTTATAACATGATGTTGAAATTGAAGTACCTTCACAGATCTAATCTTATATCTCAGAAGTACGAATTACAGGAAAATACTCATGTATGTCAGAGAGTACATCTTTCAAACACTACGTGTCGTAGATGATTGCTGACATCGAATAACTAGGTCAGCTGGGTATTACCTTTGAGGCCGAGATTGTAAGATCAAATCTATAGAAGTCTTGGCCTAGTTGATATTACTGGGGCAGGTTCATTATGAACTACAATATGATGAACCAAGAAAAGACTCTTAGGGAGTTGATGGCGATGTTGAAAGAGGCAGAGCCAGAGCTTCTAAAGGGCAAGAAGTGTGAGGTGTTGGAGTTTACTAAGGTCCCAAGGATAAATAAACAAGCATGAAACATAAGTGAATACAACGAGGGAGTTACAGAATACTCACATCGATCGGTTGAGTGACGCACGAGGCAACAAAAAATTCTTTTCTGCTCGACAGTGGACTACTCACAACTCACTGTTTTGGGTGTCCATTGATGCTCCTTGAACAAGCTCCAACTTCGTCAAACGATTCTAAGCTCGCCGGTGGGTTTCCCTATCACATTCGTATGTCTCTCGGAGTGCTAGCTCTCATGATTTTTGCCACAAAAATCATCCAACTCCTCCATTATGTTCACGGTTTTTGGGCAGTGAGCAGAAGAAGAAAAGAGCCCCATGGGCGTGAGAGAGAAGAGAGATAAGAGAGTGGTTAAGTGTTTTGGTATTTGGCATCAAGTGTATCTAATACACTTTTGTGAATTTCAATTGCATTTGCCACACATTTGGCTTTCAAAAAGTCAAATAAACTATGCCAACCACTTGCATCACTATTCACATCAAGTCCCATCCATCAAGTTGTCAAGTCACATCTTTGAAGTTGTCAAGTCACATCACTCAAAGTGACAAGTGATTTGACGCTTGAAGCGACTAGCGATTTGACGGTTGATGCGACGAATGATTTGACGCTTGATTTGACTTGCGTGCTATACTCGAATTCGAAATGCGAATGCGCTCGCAAACAATCTCGGGCTTGGGTTTATTAATTCCAAATTAACGAATTTCCGTTGCATCGTAATTAAATCTAATTTAATTAAATAATCATGTCAAACATAATTACTATTCACGTCGCTAACGAATTAATTCTAAATTAATTCGTTCGCCCGAATTAAAATCCAATTTTAATTTCAAGTCGAAATCCAATTTCGTTTAATATATTGAAAATTTTAATTTACCGATTAATTCCAAATTAATCGTTCTCTCTCTTTAAATGATATTTTATCCTAGATAAAATATCTCGGCAATTAATCCCAGATTAATTTTCTCTCTCTTGCTAATTAATCCCAGATTAATTAAAGTACGTGTCATACGTCATCGGTGAATCTTCAGGAAGCAACCCATGAGATCCTCGGATATGTTGGTAGTAAATACGGTCGTCGGACTATCCGAACACGTACGTACCAAGTACTACGTTTTACCAATTTACAAGACAAGGTTGGCTTCTAGCAAAACGCCATGCCTACCCAATTCTCCAGAAATATCCTTACATGAATAAAGGATCTGTATCAGGCGTAGTATACGTAGTATTACGTATTTCGATCCAGCATGAGATGATCACATGCAAGGCCTGGGGCTGGTACAGTGTCTGCCCCGTACGAAGCATATATCGGATGACAAGCAACTAGTCTCTTTATTATCGGATAATCATGACCAAGTCATATTATCCCGACGGCTGCAACCTTTATAGAGAACCAGTTCTGTATCCCTGCGCGATCATCATCTCCACTATGACTGAAGTGATACTTCCGTCTTGACATCACACCCAACACACTACGATTCTCGATATACCCAGAAGAGGCATACACAGAAACCGGTTAAAGCCCTGGACGACCACAACCAAAGTATATTGATTGTCGTAAGTATTAGCGATGCAAGCCTCAGGTTAAGACCAAATACACCTACCCTGATTTCGGACTTCCATAGACACATAGTCATACTACCAATGGAATTCCGAGGGGTCTATCTAGAGCGAAGCTGTATTCTGTACCATTGGTAAAACACGACCTCCTATTACACTTGCATGAGTATCCTATACCCAAATTTATGAGAGTTATGCCGTTATGCCCTCATAACGCGCACAAGTGTAATACTAGTCTTTTACGTATTTATCGATTTCCTATCTCGATAATACTCTGACTATGGATATTTAATGATTTATCCTTTTTGGACTGATACTGTCTCATATCTTTCTCAATCCAAGAACAAATCATAAGGACCTCCTATCATTTATATATCTTGGTGATCTAATCACAAATGATAAGAGAGCAATCTCTTTTGTCACATAGTTAATTTGTACAACAACACCATGATCTGTACAAATAGTGATGCTATGGGTCATAACTGTCCAACAATCTCCCACTTGGCCTATAGCTAGTTACTCGACTGTCTAACATCCGAACTATGTACGGTTGGCTCAAACTATTGAGGAAAGGCTTTCGTTAGCGGATTTGCTTGATTATCGTCTGATGTGATTTATACGATCATCACATCGCCATGAGGTATGATCCGAACGAATCAGATGAGTATCAAAGTATATATTTGGATCATTGATGAGACCATTAATTCTTTAGCCTGTGCTGACGCCTAGCTCAGTTGCTAACAGAAATATATCTAATCTAATTAGATTTGTTATTAACCCAGATGGCTTCTATTGCTGCCTCAGCTGCGGCAATTGTCCGTATTTGTTATTTATTTAGTAACAGTATCTTGCTTAGAAGATTTAGAGCTCACTGTACCGTTATTCAAACTGTATAGTACCGTTATCGACTTATAGTCATTTTTATCGATTAGGAAATTTGCAGCAGTGATCCCATTCACTTCAAGTTCTCCTTCTCCATAGTTTAAGACAGCATCCTTAGTTCTCTAAGATACTAACGAACGTTCTTAACATCAATCAAGTGACTATCACTTGGATTGGCCTGATTGTGAATCCATATGCTCAAAGCGTATGAGACACCAGGTCACGTAAATTTTTCAATATACGAGTTCTTGGAGAGTGTCAACAACTTTAAATCTATCCCAGTAGATCTTTATTCCTAGAATAAAGTTGTTTTCTCCCAAGAATTCAACGGAGAATTTTTCCTGAAAGCCAAGCTTCCACCGACTATTTTATGGGAATATCATTTCCAAGAAATGACATATTATCATTATTTATATGACATCCACTATCAGTGCGCTCCCACTAACCTCCTTATATACACAAGAATCATTTACATTTTGAATTAAATCATAAACCATTATGATTACATCAAAACGGTAATTCCAAGAATCTAATGCTTGCTTCAATCCCTCCATGGATCGAATAACCTGCAAACCTTGTTTGCTAGTTTTGATACGAAAAAATCGTCAGGATATTGTAAACATCCTCCAAAAGGTTTCCGTTTAAGTAAAGCGATTTTCCCGTTGAGCTGACATATTTCATAAATGAAACATATAGCTTCAGCAAGCATTATCCAAATGGATTTACCGTGGCAACAGGTAAAAGGGTTTCGTTGTAATTAACACAATATTGATAACGATACCTTTCACTAAAAGCCTAGCTTTACATGTTGGTATGTTTCCATCCATACATGTCTTCATTGAAGACAAATAGTACCAATAGGCACAATGCCTTGCGGTACATCAACTAGTATTCAAACTTGGTTGATTTACATGGAATCCATTTAGATTATATGACACTTTGCCATAATAGGGAGTTGATACCTTGTATCACTACCTCATACGTAGTCAGTTGGTATACCTCAATAAGATAGACATCTTTATGAGGTGAGATTAGAAACCCATACCGCAAGTTGTTTTCTGACTCTCTCCGAACTACGCGGTTCTTGTGAATTCGAAGATTATGGAATAGTTTCATCCTTGACGAACTATTTATGTTCAACATGCCTTGAACAATATTACTCTCTGATTTTCATCGAGTTTTACTATCCTCCCACTTACCACTGCATATCGGTATTCCTCTTAGGAAAATCGCATGGTGAGCAACAATCCAATTGTTCTCTAGTGAGTTGTATAATGTAACATCCCAGATTTTCAGGATTGTTCTAGAAGATTCCCGGAAGGATATTTTAGTCTTGGAACATGATGATGAGGAAGAATAAGAGTTTAAGTGATGTTATATGAGTTGAAATATTATATTATGAATTTTCGTTGCGTTGGAAAACGCGTGGGATCAAAAGTCAGTTACGAGTTTTTCGTAAAACGTATAAAGTTTACTGTTTTGACCACAGAAGGAGAAAACGAACTCCGATCGAGCTTATTTTTGGACCATTAGAGTCGTGTTTCCGAGACGAATAACTTTCGTGTTGAACACTTTTCGAGAATTGCATCAGAAAGGCTCCGAAATTACGATATTCCAGAAGATTCTAGAATAGGGGCTGATTTGATATTTTCGCAGGGACCAAATTGATATTTTGTAGTTGGGTATATAAAGCCTTATAGTTTCATTTAATTGCAAAGATTAGCAAAATCCCAAAACCCTCTATTTCGACCCCCCACGCCAAATATGAGCCTTGGCTGCTGCTGGTCGCGCCGGCGGCCTGCCGGCCACCGCCGGCCGGCGCGACCAGCCAGGGTGGAGCGTCTGGCCACCCTGTGACTTTGGGTGGCCGGCGGCGGCTAGGAATCGCCGGCGGTGACGCAGAACGAGGGGAAAATGTGCGAATGGTGGGTAAGTCGGTTCCGGCTCATCGGTTCGTTTCACGAGTCGTGCCACCCGCCAAATCGAAGCCCTCGATGAGTACTACGAGTGTACGAAGACGGATTTGTCGAACAACAGCCGGAATTACACGAAACGAGGAAAGAAGTCACGAATGAATAGTATACCCATGTGAACAGTAACTCCGATCGGATATTCGATAGCACCAGCGCGTTCGTATGGCCGTCGGGAGTCCGAATATGGCCTCGGAATTTCGGTATAACTCTCTGTTCAAAATTTGATATTTTAAAGTGTATCGATTTAGTTTCGGATATTTCTATTTATTCCATTGTGTAACGAATTTGTATGAAATGAAATGAATATGTTTTTATATGTTAAAACGATAAATGTGGTAGAATCCGGGGAGAATCGGATGAGATATGATCGATCCGGTAGAATTAGCGAGATTCCGGTAAAACGGGATTTCTCGCGCTTTTGAGCGTTGTTGATCGTAAGCAGAGCTGTGATGTAATTATGGTATTGCGAGGGTAATTGGGTAATTTTGGACTAGTTCAGAGGGTTCAAGACCCTTCCGTAGCGTTTGCGGAAACTTTTCCGCAAGTTTTGCCGCAAACGCGAAAAATGAGAATTTGAGGTATCTAGTTATTTCAGAATAGTAAGTGAGCACGTATTAGAGTAATAAAGTTTAGATCGTAGTATCAGAGTCATTTTGGGTGTTCCGGGGAAAGCCCGTAGTTGTTTTAGATAAGTTAGAAGTTCCGTAAATAGCGGTTCTGACGTACGTTGTGATTTATTTTGGCAGATCGGACCCGGATCGCGGGCATGCGCTTAGCCAGGTAAGTAACTCATGCTTCGAATGCTTAAGGAAATTCATCGTTGTTCGAAAGTGGTAATATAATACAGCTTACGCAAAACATATGTATGAAACCTGTATAGATATAAAGATGAACAAATAAGAAAGCATTTAGTGAATTTGTACCCAGAGATAGATAAGAACATGCAATTATAAATAGAGATATAAGTTAAAGATAGACAGTAGCATACTAAAGTAAAGAGATACATATGTAAGTACAGATCAATATATGTATTTATATAGACAGATAGAGCATATGAATGATGTTATGCTTATGAATAGTATTTATTGAAACCTGGGTATGGGGCGTTGTAGAAAAACTACACCCTAGGGTATGAGATTAAAGTTTAAAGAACGATAAAAATTGTAAAGAAATAAATATATAAGCCCTGATGCATTCAGAAGGGTAAAAAGTCAAGAACATGAGCAAAGCATACTCATGATATCTTATGCTGATAAAACATAAGGAAAGTTGCATAAAGTAATAAGTAAACTGGTATATGGTGAGTATGTGTATGTGTGTGTATATTGGATTTGGGAATGAGTTAAATATGCCAATGTGGATTGATACAGTTTTGATAGTATGTATGTGATGAGTTTAAGCATGTTAGACAAGTTTTGTGTATGAATAGTAAAATGCATGTATATGAATAATCTCAAAGTGTTTTAGATATACATGATTAAATGTATGTACATGTGTGACATTTAATGAATCGTGGCTAGAGTAGAGAGAAGAATGAGAAACGCATATATGCATGTGCATGTGTGTGTGTGTTAAGTTTTCAGTAGTTGAGCAAGCGATAACAATGTTTTCAACAGTTTCAAATGTTTTAAAGAAAGATTTCAAATGCTTCTGAAAAGAACCGTATTTCAGAAATTACTTTTACAGTTTGAGTTACAGATTATGATTTTATGATTTTCAGGGCATGAGGTAAAACCTCACCCCAGTACGTAACTTGAGACACTGATGGAATTGACGGATATCATTTGGATTCGGGATTTGGGATTTGACCCATCCCAGTTGTACATTGTTGGAATTGACGGATTTATATGCATGTGCACATGTGGAGGACTAGGGGGACGCTCCTAGATCCTCAGCACTCAGATGGTATATTCCTGGGCGGAGATGCGCCTACGGGCGGAGATGCGCCTTCGGGCGGAGATGCGCCTACGGGCGGAGATGCGCCTTCGGGCGGAGATTTGGTTTTCAGAAAAAAGATTTCAGATTTCAGTTTTCAGTTTTCAGAAAAGAGTTTCAGAAAAGAACTTAGAAAGACGATTTTAGAAATAAGTAAAAGAAAAGGAAGATTTTCAGAAAAGAGTTCTCAGTTTTCAGAGTCTTAGTAAACAGCTTTCAAAAATCAGAGATTTAAAGCATGATTTTAAAAAGATAAGTTTTATCAAAAGGTTTCCAAACTGAGTTTCAGAAAGAATTTTCAGAAAGCAGTTTCTCAAAAAAAAAAATATATTTTCTAAAAGCATGACATGTTAGAGTATGATTATGGTTTACAAGTTACATATTTATATCATATGTTGTAGTTAGCATTTAAAATGCATCTAGTTAACATAATATTTGCAGTATAACTGCATCCGCATGTACATATAGTTAATCTTGTATGGAACACATTCATATAGAAGTATCATGTTGTAAATACGCGTGCATAGTAGCATGACCTTATTTGTATGAATTCGCATTAATGACGATGGTATGAGATGTTTACTTACTTAGAAAAGAACGTACAGTAAGGATATTGGACTTGACGAAATGATAACACATGTTTGTACTTTGGTAGTGGTTTGATAGTAAACAAAAATAAGATGTTAGATATCCGATTTGATGGTATTTCAAGATAATGTAAGAGAGAAAGTTATGATCAATACTTGCAACCTGAGTAGTAACAAGTATGGAGAGTATGCATAATTTAGTTATATGCTCCAGTAGTACGATGAAACTTCTCGCGTTGGTGATATAGAAATGTATGTATATATAAACATATGTAATATAGAAGTTTGATGGTGCAATAGCAAACGGAAGTTGACAGATGTTGATCAGTTATGGTACAGTACAAGTATCAGGTTTGTTAAATGATTAAGGAATATACATTTAATTAAAATGTTATAACTTAAGGTAGTAAAGTAAAAGAAGATAAGAGGTTAAGAAAAGGAAAAAGTGTGAGACTTGTGTGTGAGCAACGCAGTATAGTGTACTATGATTATTGTACAGATGAGATCTTAAGTGTGTTGTAAATTTAAATGGTTCTGTTACGAATTAAAATTCAATTTATACAAGAGCTTGTGTACAGGGTTTTTATGACCGATATATTATTAATGAAAAGAGGATATATGTCGTACATATGATAGTATGGTTTATTTAACAATGGTATATGATTGCAATGATTGTAAATGAATAAGCTAGAAGCATGTTACGAGAAAACAGATAGAGATGAGTGTATGGATGCTCACATAAAAGGAATATAAGAGATGGATATTTGCCAATTTGCTACGAACCAGATAGTATGAAGAGTTGGTAATATAGAGGATATGTGAATCACTTAGAAATCCCAGGAATAATATGTAACTGAAATTTAAACCTTGCATGTGTATATTGTTCAAGATATGAGCATAGTTACTTATTGAGTCTTATGACTCACTATACTACAGTGTTTGAGTTTTGCAGGTTGGCGACCTAAACGGTCGACCGTGTATTTCAGAGTTACGGAGCAGTCGGATAGTAGCGTTGTAGTCAGCCAGTCACCATTTTTGGGGAAGTCGAGTCGTGTATTTGAGTATTGCTGTAACGTGCTGAGCACACATGCTTATGTTGTAAAGTTTTTTTTTATATACGTACTTTTCGGCACGGAGCCCTGGTTGTATTATGTCTTTTTGTCTGCATCGCATATTTGTTGGGTCCTTGGTTTTCATTGATGTTGTGATTCCGGCCTGAGGCCGAGATTTTATGTTTATGTTGTTTTTGGATGCTGGCTCAAGGCCAGGTTGCATGATGATACGAATACATCATGCCGAAATTTCGTTAGAATCAGAGGCTTATGGAGATGGGTTTAGCCTGTCTCATGCCGGTAACATTGCTGCTAAGGCGAGATGTTACAATGAGTACTATACTTAGGTATCCCTCGGATAACCTGCAATTGGCACTTATCCAATTTGGGTTTTAATTTGGTATCATCCAAACATATGTCTTGCATTCCCAAATCTACAGGAATGAGAAACCTGGTTTTTTTCCTGTTCATATCTAATATGAAGTCTGTCAAACAAATTATTATGGAACTTTATTCTAAATAAGTTCTACACTGTTAATGCATATCTGTTGAAGGAAATGGTAGCTAAGAGCGACTCATGATTAACCTTATCATGTCCAACAAAATTCGGTTTATCCTGTTCAGACACACCGTTAAATTGACGTGTTCCGGGAGGAGTCCTCATTTGAAAGAATACTATACTCTTTCAAGTATTCAAGAAACTTATTGCTTAAGTATTTTCCATTACGGTCTTACCGTGACAGATTAATACTTTAGTCGATCTGTTTGTTTATTTCGTGTCGAAACTTTAAAAGTTTCCTATTCGTGTTTCAAAAGAAACACTTAACCATAACGTGGTGCCACATCCGTAAAGGTCACGAAATATTCATATACATACCTAGCCTAGCTAGACATGGGCCCACTTGCTTCACTATGAACTGGGGTAAACAGATTGGTGGCATTTACACTTTTACCAAGTAAATAGTATTTTAGGCACTTTGCCCAATAAACTAGATTCGTAGACTTTATTTGATTGGAATCAAAACAGTCCGAGGACCCACTCCTCTAAAGTGTGGATATACAAGTCTTGTTTCATTGTGTCCCAGACAACAATGCCACTTATAAGTTTCATCTGATCAAATCAGTTTGAACTATTTGTTTGTCATATGATATGTTTGAGATTTATTTATATTCAAAATATAAATACTGTTATTCACATCTAATGTGTTTATCAATATCATCTTTATATAATAAAATACTTTAGTGTTCTAGAATATAAAGGTACACTCGCAACGAGTTATACTCGATATAGAGATAATATTTCTAGTCAAACTAGTCACATTATAACAGTTTCCAAATTTAAGTACACACCCGAAAGTAGTTCCTAAACATAGGTATCTGCAGTTGAAACAACACGACTTTTGTCCCATTTCCAAACCACAGATTAATCTCAATTGATGTCAGTATTTTGCTTAAAGGAGGTTCTGAACATCAGCACATTTTATATCACACTAAATATCTAAAATCCAATTTTAATACTAGTAGTGAATATATATATGACAAACATATTTGAAGTCAGAGCCTTGCTCGTTCTTCAATTCCTTCTTGTCTGATTTGTCCAAACGGTAGTAACGCTTCCGCGATCCCGTTTGCCATAATTAAGTAGACATTTGGGATATGTCCTTTATCTTCTTAGAAGATTATAATGATTTTACCTTTGCCCCTTTTCAACACTCCAGAAGCCTTTGGCCAAGCCTCGGGTTTCTAGAATATCGATGTAAGGTGCGCATTGCGCTACTTGCCTAATTGTAAAGTTTGACTTTATCTCATTGAGAATAGTCATTAACTCTCCGAGAGTTTTTAATTGCAATTTTAATACTTCTAAGATCTAAGAATAGATCTACGAAGATCTTTCAATTTCAATATCATACTTTAAGAATCTAATCCTTAGTTCTGATTAAGAAATTAATGGATTAAGCACTTAAGTTATCATCACATAAATCTTCCAAAGATTATGCTCTACTATTGCTTAACTCCGGACTTAAGCCTAAAATGTTATTTTATCAAATAAAGTAACTTATTAGTTTCCAGGACCATCCTGAAATTTATTCCAATCTGAAAATAAAACTATTTAAATACATTTTCCCTAGGATTATATTTTAAATGTCAATCTTTCAATTTTATCTTGATTTTAATAGTCCAACTATTTAATCAACGATTTTGGTACTATTATATATAATGATTATTATAGTCCAACTATATTAATCAACTATACATTCAATTATATTGATTACTATAATCCAATTATAAAATCAACTATATATTGAATTAGTTTGAATACAGTCTAACTTTTTTATTAAAACAACGATTTAAATATTAGTCCAACTAACATTTTAATATATAGACGAATGATATTTGAATGAGCGCGTATGGCAAGTAATTAAACGAATATTGCAAATTCAATTCTTGCTTCCCACTATTTTTCGGCGAGCCTCTAACCCTCTGTCGAGTACTCGGGAAATCGTGTTTCCTAGTGGGCTAGGATCCCGTTAAATATCACACAATCTTGACTTTGGCCAACAAATTGTATGATAATTAACTAGGTAGATCTCTAAGATCAATTGGATCCAATCCAATTTCTAGATCCGGTAGGGGGACATCCAAGTCCGAAACATATATCTTATATATGCCAATACATCCAATGTATTACCTAACCTTTTTCCTCTAAATCAACTAAGCATTGGCTTTGGCACAACAAACTTAGTGATCCCAGTTAAGTGCGACCCATTGACCATGGAAAGCTTCGTAATCAATGTCGATGGACAAGAAGTGGTCTTGAATTTGGCCAACAAACCACAACTTGGACAAGACACCAATATGGAACAAAGCCTTCATGATTCAAACACATCCTCGATGGACAAAGGCCTTGATTTTGGCCAATAAGCTAATGCCAGTCTTGGATCTTGAGTGAGAATCACTCAATGGAAGGAAAGACGCTTAATATTTTGCGAGGGTTTTTCGAGTGCAAATTGGCAACCAATTTATTATCATACACCCTTAAACATGCATTCTAAACACATAATAAAGTGCATATGATAAAATAATAATGATATGCAGATGGATACTTTACACATTGATCCTAGATCAAATCTCTCCCTTTCTCTCTCCCGCTAGCACATATATTGCTTTTACCCGTTACACTACACTTCTAAAGAACCTAATTTACATTGAGGGGAATATGTGAGAAGAGAATACAAAGAATAAGGAGGTGATAAGGCTGGACACGCAAGTCCATTTAATAAATCAAATTTATTACAATTATTTCTAAAATTGCCCCACCCATCTAATATCCATCTGATATACATTATTCATGCATCACAACCATGTATGCACACAAGCATGTTATCAATCAATCTGATAAAATTAATTAATCTGATAATTAATGACCATCCAATGTTCAAACAAAGATTTGATTTTGTGCGAGTCAAACTCGTTTTGCGAATAAGTACTCAAAGTACGAATCTCGAATTAAATTAAACTACATAATTAAATCCAATTCAATTTGTATTTAATACTAACTCGCTATTTAATTCCAAATTAAATACTACACTTTATTAACGAACCTATACGACTTAAATTCTAAATTTAATCGTTACGGGTCTCAAAGCCCGATTAACGGCGAACGTAAATTCAATTAAAGTCCAATGGGCCTTTAATTAATTTCTTAAGGCGTGGACTTTTGGTCAACTCGGGTCAAACCCAATAACCAAAATCCAATCAAGGATTTACCCCATAAGCCTAGCAATCAATTTAGGCCCATTAGGCCCAATTAAACTATTAAAGGTCCATTAGTCGCATTTGGGCTTTATGGAGGCGGTTTTGGGCCCAATTGGATCCAACCAATTTTCCCTAAACCCAACTTAGTACAACCAAGCCCAATAAGCCCATTTACAACATTTCTAGCCTAAATCCAATTCAAGCCCAATTAATTAAATCATAAAAGTCCAATTTCATAATCCAATTAATTCTAAAGTGTATAACATAATTAACTACTGAAATCAATGTTTCTAAAATGTCGATTAGCCTAATTAATCATGCTTATAAACATCAATTAGTGTCCAACACATTTTGATCAAAAATCAAACCCATTCATGCTTCTTTATGTCTCGGCAATATTGGGGATTTTATGTCCAATTCGAATTCAATCCAATTAATTCTACAATTGACATTAAATCAACATCCCGAATGATTTCCAATACATCCAATGATCAAAAATCAAAATCACCAAGACATTTAGGGCTCCTTAACTTTCGGCCAAGATAAGATAATTGGGCAAATTTGTTCCAAATAATTTTTAATCAAATTGATCAAATCAATCATCAATTAAAACACATTTAAGCATACTAATTCATCCAATTTCATTATACATGGTCAAAATCAAGTTTACCCAAATTTTAAGCCCTAAACTTTTTTCATGCTTTTCCTTGCTTTGATACCATTGTTGGAGTTTACTAAGGTCTCAATGATCAATAAATAAGAATGAAACATAAGTGAATACAACGAGGGAGTTGCGGAATACTCACATCGATCGGTTGAGCGACGCACGAGGCAACAAAAAATTCTTTTCTACTCGGCAGTGGACTGCTCACAACTCACTATTTGGGCGTCCATTGATGCTCCTTGAACAAGCTCCAAACTTCCTCAAACGATTCCAAGCTTGCGGGTGGGTTTCCCTATCACATTCATATGTCTCTCGGAGTGCTAGCTCTCATGATTTTTGCCACAAAAATCATCCAAATCCTCCCTCATGTTCACGGTTTTGGGGCAGTGAGTAGAAGAAGAAAAGAGCCCCATGGGCGTGAGAGAGAAGAGAGAAAAGAGAGAAGTGAGAAGTGGTTAAGTGTTTTGGTATTTGGCATCAAGTGTATCTAATACACTTTTGTGAATTTCAATTGCATTTGCCACACATTTGGCTTTCAAGAAGTCAAATAAATATGCCAACCACTTGCATCACTAATCACATCAAGTCATATCCATCAAGTTGTCAAGTCACATCTTTCAAGTTGTCAAGTCACATCACTCAAAATGACAAGTCATTTGACGCTTGAAGAAGCTAGCAATTTGACGCTTGATGCGACTAATGATTTGACGCTTGATTTGACTTATGTGCCGCACTCGAATTCGAAATGCGAATGCACTCACAAATAATCTCGGGCTCGGGTTCGTTAATTCCAAATTAACGAATTTCTGTTACGTCGTAATTAAATCTAATTTAATTAAATAATCATGTCAAGCATAATTACTATTCACGTCGCTAACGAATTAATTTTAAATTAATTCGTTCGCCCGAATTAAAATCCATTTTAATTCCGCGTCGAAATCCAATTTCGTTTAATATATCGAATATATTAATTTACAGATTAATTCCAAATTAATCGTTCTCTCTCTTTAAATGATATTTTATCCTAGATAAAATATCTCCGCAATTAATCCCAGATTAATTTTCTCTCTCTTGCTAATTAATCCCATATTAATTAAAGTGCGAGTCATACGTCATCGGTGAATCTTCGGGAAGTGACCCATGAGATTCCCGGATATGTTGGTAGTAAATACGATCGTCGGACTATTCGAACACGTACGTACCAAGTATTACGTTTTACAGATTTACAAGACAAGGTTGGCTTCTAGCAAAGCGCCATGCCTACCCAATTCTCCAGAAATATCCTTACAGGAATAAAGGATCTGTATCAGGCGTAGTATACGTAGTATTGTGTATTTCGATCCAGTATCGGATGATCACATGCAAGGCATGGGGCTGGTACAGTGTCTGCCCCGTACGAAGCATATATCGGATGACAAGCAACTAGTCTCTTTATTATCAGATAATCATGACCAAGTCATATTATCCCGACGATTGCAACCTTTATAGAGAACCAGTTCTGTATCCCTGCGCGATCATCATCTCCACTATGACTGGAGTGATACTTCAGTTTTGACATCACACCCAACACACTACGATTCTCGATATACCCAGAAGAGGCGTACACAGAAACCGGTTAAAGCCCTGGACGACTACAACCAAAGTATATTGATTGTCGCAAGTATTAGCGATGTAAGTCTCAAGTTAAGACCAAATACACCTACCCTGATTTCGGACTTACATAGACACATAGGCATACTACCAATGGAATTCCGAGGGGTCTATCTAGAGCGAAGCTGTTTTCCGTACCATCGGTAAAACACGACCTCATATTACACTTGTATTAGTATCCTATACCCAAATATATGAGAGTTATGTCGTTATGCCCTCATAACACGCACAAGTGTAATACTAGTATTTTACGTATTTATCGATGTCCTATCGATAATACTCTGACTATGGATATTTAATGATTTATCTTTCGTGAACTGATACTGTCTCATATCATTCTCAATCTAGGAACAAATCATAATGACCTCCTATCATTTATATATCTTGGTGATCTAATTACAAATGATTAGAGCGCAATCTCCCTTGTCACATAGTTAAATTGTACAACAACACCATGATCTGTACAAATAGAGACGCTATAGGTCATAACTGTCCAATAAAAGACGTATCTTACTTCAACATCTTAGAAGGCCAAGGCTTGGTCGAAGGCTTTTCATCAGAGTTTTCTGGGAAGACTAAGGACATATCCTAAGATATCTACCTACACTGTGGCAAACGGGGTCACTGGAAGCATGTTTTCCGTATGTACAAGGCGCACATGAAGAAAGTGAAGGCAGACAAGGCTCTGGTTTAAGGTATGTTTGTTATTGAAATAAACATGTCCACTACTTGTTTTAAAATTTTGATTTTTGATTCTGGATGTGGGACTCACATATGTACTGATGTTCAGGAAATGCGGATTAGCAGGAGACTAGCTTAGGGAGAGATTGACCTGCGAGTCGAAAATGGGATGAGAGTCGCTATTTTGGCAGTATGGACTTATGTTTTGAATCTGTCCTCGGGCATGTAATTACATTAGATGACTGACTAGAAACATCATCTCTGTATCTAGTTTAACCCGATGTGGGTATACCTTTGTATTCCGAAACACTGGATGTTTTGTATATAAAGATGATATTTTGATATGTACAGTAGATGTTAATAATGGTCTTTATATTTTGAATATAAATGAATCTCAAACATATAACATGACAAACAAAAGGCTCAAATTGAGTGAAACAGATAAAACTTATCTGTGGCATTGTCGTCTGGGACACATTAACAAGACTCATATATCCACTCTTTCGGAGAATAGATACTTAGATGGATTTGATCCTAATTCATATGATGTCTGTGAATCTTATTTATTGGGTAAAATACCTAAAACACTTTTTAGTGGTAAGGGTGTACGTGCCACCGAACTGTTAGCCCTCGTTCATACTGACGTATACGGGCCCATATCTAGCCAGGTTAGAGGTGGATATGAATACATCGTAACTTTTATGGATGATGCATCGCATTATGGTTATGTGTATCTTATGAAACACAAATCGGAAAGTTTTGAGAAATTCAAAGAGTTTTGACACATTACGGTCAGACTGTGGTGGAGAATACTTAAGCAATGAGTTTCAAAATTACTTAAAAGAATATGGTATTCTTTCACAAAGGACTCCTCCCGGAACACCTCAATTGAACGGTGTGTCCGAACGGAGAAATCGAACTTTTTTGACATGGTAAGGTCAATGATGAGTCGCACTTAGCTACCAATTTCCTTCTGGGGATACGCATTAAACAGTGCAATATTTATTTTGAATAAGATTCCGTCAAAATCTGTTGTACAGACTCCATATGAAATATGGACAAGAAAGAAACTGGGTTTCTCATTCCTGAAGATTTAGGGATGCTGGCCATATGTCTGGCGTTTGGATGGTACCAAACTAAAACCCAAATCGGATAAGTTTCTTTTTATAGTTTATCCTAGGGAAACCAAAAATATTATTTCTACAACCCACAAGAGAACAAAATATTTATTGCTCTTCCTGCAGTTTTCCTCGAAAAGAATTAATAAATACAGTGATAAGTGGGAGGAAAGTATAACTCGATGAAAATCGGAGTGATATTGTTCCTGTCACCGACCCCCTCACGGAACATGAACAGTCCATCAGGGATGAGATTGCTCCATAATTTTCTAATACATAAGAACCGCGTAGGTCGGAGAGGGTCATAAAACAACCTGAGAGGTATGCTTCCACATTTGGATCAATCATGTACGCAATAATATATGTCCTAAAACTCATGTGTCCCAAAATAACATGACGTATCTCTATCTAAGGAACTGTGTCCTAAAACTCAAGATGAGAGAGATGCAATGAATCGGATCTCGTATGCTTCCACAGTTGGATCGATTAGATACGCCATGATATGTACGCGACCTGATGTCTCATATGTTTTGAGCATGTACAGTCGCTATCAGGCTAATCTAGGTGATGGCCACTAGAATGTTGTAAAGAACATCCTTAAGTATCTTAGATGAATTAAGAATGCCTTCTTAGTCTATGGGGAAAGATAACTTGAGGTGATTGGGTTCACCGATGTAAGTTTCCAAACCGATAAAGACGACTGTAAGTCACAATCATGGTATATATATTTTTTGGACAACGGAGCAGTGAGCTGGAAATTATCCAAGCAATAGACTATTACCGATTCAACAACATAAGTGGAATATATCACTGCAGCTGAGGCAGCAAAAGAAGCAGTTTAGATCCGTAAATTCCTAAATGGATTAGGAGTAATTTCGTTAGCAATTGAGCCCGTACCTTTGTATTGTGACAATAACGGGGCTATAATACAGGCTAAGGAACTAAAATCTCATCAACAATCCAAATATATAGTTCGACGGTTCATCTGATTCGTGAGATCATACATAATGGCGATGTGAAAATCCAAAAGATCGCTTTAGATGACAATATTAAAAATCCGCTGATGAATACTATATCTCAGCAAATGTTTGAGCGAGATGTACATATTTCAGGTGTTAGATACTTGAGTGATTAACTATGAGCCAAGTGGGAGATTGTTGGACAATTATGACCCATGGCATCATTATTTGTAAAAGACATTGTGTTTTTATACAAATTAACTATGTGACAAAGGAAATTATTATTTTATCATTTTGTAATTGGATAATTTAGATACATAAATGATAAAAGTCCTTATGGTTAAATTGGATTAATAAGATATGAGATAGTATTAATCCACGAATGGTTTAATCATTAAATATCCATAATCATAGTATTATCGAGACTGGACATCGATAATGCGGAATAGACTAGTATTACACTTGTGCGAGTTATGGAAACTTAACGGCATAGTTCTCATATATTTAATTATTGGATACTTATGCAAGTGTAATAAGAGATTCTGTTAGCCGTTGGACCGGGAACAGCTTTGCTCTTGATAGACCCCTCAGAATCCCATTGGTAGTATGACTATATGTCTATGGGAATCTAAATTAGGGTGTGTGTATGTGATCTTTAACCTGAGACTTACATCGCTATTACTTGCGACAATCAGTTTACTTTGGTATTGGTCATTCGAAGCTTTAACAGCATCTGTGTACACCTTTGTTGGGTTTACTGAGAATCGTAGTGTATTGGATGTGATGTCAAGACAAGAGTATCACTTTAGTTATATGGAGATGATGGTCACACATGATATGGTACTATTGTTGGACAATTATGACCCATAGCGTCAAAAATTGTACAGATTATGGTGTTGTTGTACAAATTAACTATGTGACAAAGGAAATTGCTCTTTTATCATTTTTGATTTGATCACCAAGATATATAAATGATGAGAGGTCCTTATGATTAGTTCCCGGATTGAGATGATATGAGACAATATCAATCCACGAAGGTTTAATCATTAAATATCCCTAGTCGTAGTATTATCGAGATTGGACATCGATAATACGGAATAGACTAGTATTACACTTGTGCATGTTGTGGGAGCATAACGGTATAGTTCTCATATATTTGGGTATTGGATACTCATGCAAGTGTAATAGGAGGTTGTGTTTTACCGATGGTACGGAAAACAGATTCGCTCTGGATAGACCCCTTCGGAATTCCATTGGTAGTATAACTATATGTCTATGAAAGTTCGAATTCAGGGTAGGTGTATTTGGTCTTAACCTGAGACTTGCACCGCTAATACTTGCGACAATCAATATACTTTGGTTTTGGTCGTCCAGGGCTTTAACCAGTTCTGTGTACGCCTCATCTGGGTATATTGAAAATCGTAGTGTATTGGGTGTGATGTCAAGATGGAAGTATCACTTCAGTTATATTGGAGATGATGATCACGTAGGATACGGAGATTGTTCTCTTATATGCTGCAGCTATCGGGATATTATAACTAGGTCATGTATATCCGATTATAGAGACTAGTTACTAGAGATCTGATATGTGCTTCGTACGGGGCAGACACATATCCAGCCCCAGGCCTTGCACGTGACCATCCGATACTGGATCGACATACACAATACTACGTATACTACGCCTGATATAGATCGCTTATTCCTGTAAGAATGTTTTTGGAGAATTGGGTAGGCATGGTGCTTTGCTAGAAGCCAACCTTGTCTTGTAAATCGGTAAAACGTAGTACTAGGTACGTACGTGTTTGGATAGTCCGATAACCAGATTTACTGCCAACATATCTGGGGATCTCATGGGTCGCTTCCTGAAGATTCACTGATGACGTATGACTCGCACTTTATTAATCTGGGATTAATTTGATGAGAGAGAAAATTAAGCTGGGATTAATTACGGAGATCTTTTATCTGGGATAAAATATTATTTAAAGAGAGAGAACGATTAATTTGGAATTAATCGATAAATTAATATATTCGATATATTAACGAAATTGGATTTCTACACGGAATTGAAATTAGATTTTAATTCGGGTAAACGAATTAATTTAGAATTAATTCGTTAGCGACGTGAATAGTAATTATGCTAGGCATGATTATTTAATTAAATTAGATTTAATTACGACGCAACGAAAAATTTGTTAATTCGGAATTAACGAACCCGAGCCTGGGAGTGTTTGTGAGCGCATTTGTATTTTGAACTTGAGTGCGGCATGCAAATCACATCATACATCAAATCACAAGTCACATCTAGCATCACATCATTCATCAATCAAGTGATAGATGTCTTTCACTTTGAGTGATTGACACCAGTCATTATTCATGAGTGATGTGACTTGATGGAAGTGGTTTGAAAAGCTTTTTGAAAGCTTGAATGACATGTATCATTTTTTATTTGATATTTGACTTTTGTATTTGTGTATTTGATATACAGAAACAAAAACAACTCTAACTCTCTCTCTTTAACATATAATCGGCCAAGGGCCATTTTTGTTCTTCTTCTCTCCATTCGGCCAAGGGCCATTTTTTCTCTCTAATTTCATCACTTGGCCGAGAGCCATAAGAAAGAAAGAGAAGATTTATTGCAAATCTTCAAGAGTGCTAGCACACAAAGAGGCATACAAGGTGATAAGGAAACCTACTTGTGAGCTTGGAATCCATTGATAAAGCTTGGAGCTTCATCAAATAAGCATGAAAAGGGCATGATTACATCAAAGAAGTAAGGCGGAAAACATACTCACAATGATTGGTTTGGATGCATCAAAGAACAAAAGTCTTTTCTTCCTTGTTGAAGGTTCGGCCATGGCTTCCAAGAGCAGTGGGGTGCACGGTTTTGGCACTCTTTGTGTCTCTAAGATTCGGCCATAGTAATCACCATTGAAGCTCCAAGCTTCAAGCTTTTCCATGCTCATGGAAACACTTCCCTATCACCTTGTATTGACCCATGGTGTGTGCTAGCACCTTTGTTTTGCAACAAAACAACTCACTTTCTTCTCTTTAATCTCGGTCAAACAAGAAAAGGAGGAAGAAGAAGTTTTTGGCTCCAAGCCGAAAAGAAAGAAGAGGGAAAAGCTCAAAACCGTGAGCTTATGTTGGGTGGAGAGAGAGAAAAACTTTTGTATATGTTTTATATATTTACCAAGTAAAAAATAAAATCAACATATACCACTTTAATTCAAAAAGTCAAAAAGCACGAAATAAAATAATGATATATTTCATTTCAAGCTTTCAAAAGCTTTTTGCCAACTCACATCAACTATTCACTTTAAGAAAGTGACATCATGTCATGTCACATCACTCAAAGTGACAAGTGATTTGACAATTGATGCGATTAGCGATTTGACGCTTAATGTGGCTTGCGTGCCGCACTCAAATTCGAAATGCGAATGCGCTCGCAGTCACTCTCGGGCTCGGGTTCGCTAATTCCAAATTAACGAATTTTCCGTCGCGTCATAATTAAATGATTACGCCTAGCGAAATCACTATTCACGTCGCTTAACGAATTAATTCTAATTTAATTCGTTCGCCCGAATTAAAATCTAATTTTAATTCCGCATCGAAATCCAATTTCATATAATATATCGAATATATTATTTTATCGATTAATTCCAAATTAATCGTTCTCTCTCTTTTATTAATATTTTATCCTAAATAAAATATCTCTGTAATTAATCCCAGATTAATTTTCTCTCTCTTCCAAATTATTTCCAGATTAATTAAGTGCGAGTCATACATCATCGGTGAATCTTTGGGAAGCGACCCATGAGATCCCCGGATATGTTGGTAGTAAATACGATTATCGGACTATCCGAATACGTACGAACCAAGTACTATGTCTTACCGATTTACAAGACAAGGTTGGCTTCTAGCAAAGCGCCACGCCTACCCAATTCTCCGGAAATATTCTTATAGGAATATAAAGATCTATATAAAGCGTAGTATACCGAAGTATTGCGTATTTCTGTCCAGTATCGAACGATCACGTGTTAGGCCTGGGGCTGGAATTGTGTCTGCCCCGTACGAAGCATATATCGGATGTCTGGTAACTAGTCTCTATAATCGGATATATATGACCTAGTCATAATATCCCGATAGCTCGAGCATTTAAGAGAACGAGTTTCGTATCCTACGTGACCATCATCTCCACTATGACTGGAGTGATACTTGTAGGGGATTTTTAGGGGGAATATCGGTAACGCAGCGGAAGCGGTGGAAAATCAAAATTTTCCGATTTCAAAACTTTTTCTCGGATAAAATAAATAAACATATTTATTTAATTATCCAATAATAAAATTATGAAATAAAATTCAAATAAATCATATTTAAGTGAATTTACCGAATTGCCCTTACACTTGGTAATTGGTCGATTTTAGTCCGAAATTGATCAAATCAATTTTGAATGATTCTAAATCATTTTTAAGATGAACTTAGCATGTTCAAAACATCAAAACACCAAAAGCAACATAAATCCCCATTTTCTTAATTCTTGGCCGAATGCATCACAAGGTGGGCATTTTGTCCATTTGGTCATTTCATGTCTCAAAACACATCAAGATGTAATCCAATAAACATGAAACTTTATATGCATCATATACACATCCAAATACACAACATATATGAAAAGCCCCAAATTTGGAATTGGTCATGAACCCTAATTTTTCAATTTCATCAAATTGGACAAATTAGACCAAATTGGTTAAATCCAATACTTCAATCATCTTTCTTCCATCCAATCAAAGTTTCAACACAATGAAACAACTCAAGATCAAATCTAGGTCATCTAAGAGTGGGTCAACAACTCTAGATTAGCAACAAGGTTTCCAAAACCACAAAAGAACACTTATTACTACAATAGCCATAAGCTTCCTTCATCATACATGCTCAGCACTTTCACCAAACTTTTATCCATCAAAAACACAAAGAATAAAGAATAGAAAAACTCAAGAACATCACAAGATGTTGCCCACAACAAGAGGAACAAATTACTCTCTAATGGAAGGTTGGAAATACTTACTATTTTCCAAGCTTTTCTTGATTTTTCTTTCTTTTCTCTCTAGCATCCTTTGCTTCCTTTTAATGGAGTTTTTGGTTAAAGTGAATTAGGTTAAAAGCAAATGAAATGAAAAACAATATATACAAGCTTGGAAAAAGCTCTTGGCCGAAATTGGTAAGGCAAATTACAAGAATATTAATTTCATCTTCATTTGTCTTTCATTTGTTCAACTTGGTTAAATATCTAAAACAACTTTAAAGATATTTAATTTAGTCAACAAATGCAACTAAGAAAAAATTTAACTATTATATTTAAAGTGTATTGGCCGAATTTAATGGAAATTAAAGGAAAAGATATTTTTTATTTTTAAACAATTTTGAACAAATATCTTAAGAAGTCAAAATCAATTTGACAACCTTTTCCATTAATGTAAAGTCAAACTTTTACACTTATAATCATTTCCTAACTTTATCATTTGGTGATATATTTATATTTTAATTATATTAATCATTTAACAATTAAATAATTAATTAATTAATTAAATATAAATATATCAAATATATGTATTATATTTACTTTAAATATTTCAAATACACATATTGATGATATATGTCAAATACCTTTATTTGACTATTTATTAATGTGTATTTAATAATATCATATATTAAATACAAATACACATTAACTAGGAAATGACGGTTCGGCCCGTTCGCATGTATTTTCCGTTTAACGATTAAACGATTTATAAATAATCATCATTATTCATAAATGTTGCTCTAGTGCTCAACGAGTATATTTCATTATTGAGACTCTCTAGATTCAGGCATATCCGTCACGAAATCCAATTTCGTGTCCATAATTTATCCACCCATAAATTATGACGATCACAGATAATATGGCTGAATCATACAGGTCGAGGTCATTGCATACGTATAATCTCTCCGTCACAGGTATCCGGATAATCCCAGAGATGTAGATTTAAACGTCAAATCTCTATAGGTATTATCACGTCGACGTATTCATTAGCAATCTCTAAATAACATTCGGAACTTACTTCCGAAGTTTACTGTGGCCCCAATATTAACAGACTGCTAATTATATATGGACTACCTATGCTCTGTACACAGAACTGACGGATCCTATCTTGACACACACAGGATATCCTGAGGATCAGTCCATACCCAACGAACAGGCGGAGGTCTGATCTAAATAGATCGGTGACGTGACTGTCATCTAAGTGTGGAGGATATCTCATACATCCACAGTGGTGTCTCAAGTCGAAGGACCACTATGCTACTCAACCAGAGAAGATTCTTATTGACGTTGGTGTACCATCCATTAAGAATCTTCGGTGAGCCGTTCAGTGTTTATCTATTATAAACACCTACATGTCTATATGAGTCTCCACAGACTTATGGTTCATTAGGATAAACCATCGGACCGAGTCTCGATATACGACATGTACTGGTCTCAACAGATTTGACTAACCGACCCGTGTTAGTGAATCTTGACCAGGAACTTTATTTGATAATATACATTTAGCAGTGACACTTCCCAATGTCAATTACAAACTAACTTTGCAACTGTGTACTGCATTATATATTATCAGGCCTTTGTCTAATATATACATATCACTAAACCACATTTAGTTTCAATCTAATGGTAATCAGATCGAATATGTATATAAGAACAAGAGGTGCAACCATAAATAAGTAATATTATGGAATAAGGGGATGTTCGTATTCATGAATTAGACATAAATACGGTCCGGATTGGCGCTCTGAGCACCAACCCCAACAATTTCTCCCACTTGCTCTAATGCCAATCCACGGTATCATATACACGTCTCTATGTGTATCATATGCACATGGCCCTCAAAAGCTCACCATTACTTAAGAGGCAAGAAACAAGTCCGCTATGAAATATTGAGTTTGTCAAACAAACTCCATCGTTTCCCATAGTCAGCATTGTTAATATTTTGTATAATCTAGATTATACATTAATATGACTCTAATGCTACATCAGTATTGTGCTACAACTTCTAAGTTGTCCAAGTATTTAGGGATCAAATCCAAAATACTATGGGGACAACCGCAAGCACAACACAAATATAAAACTTCTAATTTATTAGGTCACTTTGCAACTTCATAAGTCATACTTAATAAGTTGCATCTAATTCTACTCAGTAGTAGAATCCTTCGTGACACTCCCACTGTATCTTTTGTGACTTTTTATGACGTAGACAGTCTAACGTCATAATTAGTCTCAAAACTAATATGACCCTAATGGTTGTAGATTGTATTCTCCATGAACCAGAAACTCGTTCTTAATATCTCAAAGATCACAAAGAACGTGTTTCAAGATCCATCATATGGTCTATAGGATATCAAAATAACTCTTAACAATTATGATTAAATTGATATCTTTAATCGCACATAATAAAGTATTCATTATGTCATCATCAAATGATACATAAGATTGATGAGACATTCTAATCAATATCTCTTTCTAAAAAGGAATCATCCTTTACGAAAGATGAATACGATATACAAGACACACATTAACTGTCAAACAGTTATACTAACTGTCATACAGATAGCCTAGCTATGTCCTTTATTAGATCATATCTAATGTACAAATAATAGGAGTATCTCACAAGTCTCCAAGTTTTATATCATATATAAGACTTTATATCAAATATAACAGAGACAACTCCCACTGCTTTCACGGAGTAAAGAAGACTTAGGTAAATCTTTTACCTTACAAACATCTCATTATTACTATAATAATGATAATGTTGTTAGGATATATAACACTAGAAAGTAATTTGTACGCTCCCACTAACCCTTCAAACACATATGTATTCTCCATACTTTGACAAGATCAGACAATCTGACTGATATCAAAAATAGAGAATACGGATTTCCAGAAGACTTATTAGAGTCTACAATAGGCTCTATAAGCTAGCACGCTAAACTGCGATCTCAGCAGAACACAAACTCTAGGGCCACTCCAGAATGAACTCTTCAAACAAAGAAACACAACTGATCTCTTATTTGAATAAGTCATTCAAAAATGCCACTTTGCATTCTTTAGCTAAAAAGCACAGTTTAATATCAACATTAACCCACAGATCTTAAATTGTTCAATTAGTGTGACTAGAGACAAGTTTCCTTAGAATCTACAATAGATTACTGAGTATAGCTTTTCTCACTGTCATATTACAAAGGTTAAACCTTTAACAAGCTCACATTGCTTTCTCTGCGCAAACAATTAGCACATATCATGAACTAATTCATAATGAAAGCTTAATCAAGTTCAAAACTTGATCGTAGTAAGCAATGAACAATCTTAGATCTATGGTTCAATGGTGAACTTCCAGAGTCGATATTAAATATCGCTTCTATTATAAGTTATAGGATAATTTTCTTCGGTAAGAAAACAACAAAATCATTAAGTATCAAATACTCGTAAATGATTCTGATATCCTATTAGACTTATATAGAAGATGTATAAGGGTTGTTTCATCTTATTAATTACGTAGTTCCATTTATAATTTATCATTCTCACAATTGACTTCAATAAGTCAAGTCTTTTCTACCATATTTAACATCAGATGTTACACACCAAGTAATAAAATGATTTCACTACTTAGGATCGTAGGAAAGATATTCTATCAAATAGAATACAATATTCTATTAAACAGAATAAATGATAAACTTTTACTTATACCCCCGAGGTGTAAGTAATTTCCATTATATAACTATTATATAAAAGAAATATTCAAATCTCAAACTTTTCAAGATTCGAATTTTCTACCTATACATATCATATATGCAACTGTAAAAATAATGGAACATTAATTACAGAGATGATTAGTGTTATTGGAGCATAACCCCAAGAGTATTGAAACTAATTCGGCAATATTCAATATCAAACGAATCAAATCATATAAGATTCGATTACTCCCACTGCTCAATTCCATCAAGATGGAATCGTGGAAGAATAATATTGAATAAGAATCATATTCATTGAATAACCTTAGAACTAATTGCTTTAAATTCATACGTTTGATCGTATCAAAAATCTTTGAACAATTCAAAGACATGTAATGAATTTTAAGGATAAAGTTCTCTAAAAACTTTAGATTGAATATATTTGAATAAATCAAAAATGTTCAATCTACGTTTCATCAGAACAGATAGAAAGTTCTTGATCATTTCAAGACGTTCAATATGTGTTCTTTTAGAAACTCGTAACTAAGTTATGACAATTCATAAACTAAGTTACGAAGTAAAGAAAACTACCTTAAGCAATTAAAATTTATTAAACTACATACATCCAATGTATCAATAAAATAAATCTGGTGGTCTAATGACAAATCATCAGTTAAACGAGATCTTAATCACCTTCTTGAATACAATATTCATTAAATGGATAAGGATGTGTGGTATGATCTAGTATCAAACCATCCTTTACCATACGAATAAGCATCTAATGCTTAAGTGATTTAAACTCATAAAGCACCGTTCTAATTATTTTCTTTACTGAATAATTTTTCTTAATGTTTATCTCTACGTTAATGACAAACCAGTTGTATTTTGAAATATATATAACAATTGTTTATAAAGAACATGTAACTATCAAATAGTCGTAAGTTATGATATCAAATATCAAAAAACAATCATTAACTAATATTTCAAATAACTAGACGGGAGATCTGGTATACAATACCTATAGTTGTAGCATTGTGAAAATCGATATTTTCTATACACAACTATACGCATCTCCTTTCTTTAGCTTTACTATTTGCATTCAACTATTCACAACAATTGCAAATAATTGATTAGCAAATTGTGTCAAACACATTTCCTCTATAGGTTATTAAAGCTAAGAAACCATTACTAGATAAACAAACACCTAATGGGGCTTTCTTAATGTCAGTCAAGAATTTCGTGACACGAACTAATTCAAGTCAATTCTTACTGCATAAGAAACTATTATCTCTACATTATTATATCCTAAAAGGGATATCTATCTAGATTATCTATCATGACTTAGAAACTAAGTCATTACCATCTTGATTTTTGAAGAAATCGGAACAACAATTCCCGATGGTTTAGACTAATCTAATAATATCCTAGTCTAATAGTATCTAGAACCTATTCTAGAAAACTGCAACCAAGTGTCAAGTCATATAACATATCAAAATATGTATGGCATAATCAAAAGTTCAATTCTATATAAGTAATAGAATAAGGAAACGAACAAGCGGCAATTTCCATAATAATACACACTGCCTAAGTTATGGAATATTTTAAACTTAGCAGTGCCACCCATTATTTTACGTAATACCGTAATCCCCAACGGAAAGATGAGAATTCAATAATTAAATCGAATTCCATAATGGGAAGAGGACCCCATGAATATATTTCGACTCACAGCAGAGGCACGGTCTCGCCTACGTATATTCACAGGTAGACAACTCATTGTCAATCACTCACTAGTGATTCCTGGGTTCCGGTCCTGGTCGTTTCTCGTTGTCGCTACGAAGGCAGGCCCATAAGGAGACGTAGCAAGGTTAAACTCGTCAATGATAAACTCAAGTTACTTGCGTAACCCTGACAGCTAGGGCACATTCAGGATTTCGCTTTCGCTTGAATTTATCTATTATCTAATATAAATCCGGCATAAATAAATTTCTATCAGCTACATCCTCACAGCAGAGGCACGGTCTCGGATGTAGTCAACGAAAAGATATTTATAAACCGTATTGACAAGACGGACCAAGAAACAAGTATTCCAAATACTAGTTACCTTAAAACCTTATTTAGCGGGGATATTCCATTAAGTGTCATACACCCTAAATCTAATCAAATTAGATTATAACATGCATGTATAAAGTCAAGAAAACATGATTAAACATTGAATAAAAACAAGCTAATCATTTATGGAGGCCTTGAATCAGACTCGCTCTGATACCATTTTGTAGGGGATTTTTAGGGGGAATATCGGTAACGCAGCGGAAGCGGTGGAAAATAAAATTTTCCGATTTCAAAACTTTTTCTCGGATAAAATAAATAAACATATTTATTTAATTATCCAATAATCAAATTATGAAATAAAATTCAAATAAATCATATTTAAGTGAATTTACCGAATTGCCCTTACACTTGGTAATTGGTCCATTTTAGTCCGAAATTGATCAATCAATTTTGAATGATTCTAAATCATTTTTAAGATGAACTTAGCATGTTCAAAACATCAAAACACCAAAAGCAACATAAATCCCCATTTTCTTAATTCTTGGCCGAATGCATCACAAGGTGGGCATTTTGTCCATTTGGTCATTTCATCATGTCTCAAAACACATCAAGATGTAATCCAATAAACATGAAACTTTATATGCATCATATACACATCCAAATACACAACATATATGAAAAGCCCCAAATTTGGAATTGGTCATGAACCCTAATTTTTCAATTTCATCAAATTGGATAAATAGACCAAATTGGTTAAATCCAATACTTCATCATCTTTCTTCCATCCAATCAAAGTCTCAACACAATGAAACAACTCAAGATCAATCTAGTTCATCGAAGAGTGGGTCAACAACTCTAGATTAGCAACAAGGTTTCCAAAACCACAAAAGAACACTTATTACTACAATAGCCATAAGCTTCCTTCATCATACATGCTCAACACTTTCACCAAACTTTTATCCATCAAAAACAAAAAGAATAAAGAATAGAAAAACTCAAGAACATCACAAGATGTTGCCCACAACAAGAGGAACAAATTACTCTCTAATGGAAGGTTGGAAATACTTACTATTTTCCAAGCTTTTCTTGATTTTTCTTTCTTTTCTCTAGCATCCTTTGCTTCCTTTTAATGGAGTTTTTGGTTAAAGTGAATTAGGTTAAAGCAAATGAAATGAAAAACAATATATACAAGCTTGGAAAAAGCCCTCTTGGCCGAAATTGGTAAGGCAAATTACAAGAATATTAATTTCATCTTCATTTGTCTTTCATTTGTTCAACTTGGTTAAATATCTAAAACAACTTTAAAGATATTTAATTTAGTCAACAAATGCAACTAAGAAAAATATAACTATTATATTTAAAGTGTATTGGCCGAATTTAATGGAAATTAAAGGAAAAGATATTTTTTTTTTTTTAAACAATTTTGAACAAATATCTTAAGAAGTCAAAATCAATTTGACAACCTTTTCCATTAATGTAAAGTCAAACTTTTACACTTATAATCATTTCCTAACTTTATCATTTGGTGATATATTTATATTTTAATTATATTAATCATTTAACAATTAAATAATTAATTAATTAATTAAATACAAATATATCAAATATATGTATTATATTTACTTTAAATATTTCAAATACACATATTGATGATATATGTCAAATACCTTTATTTGACTATTTATTAATGTGTATTTATAATATCATATATTAAATACAAATACACATTAACTAGGAAATGACGGTTCGGCCCGTTCGCATGTATTTTCCGTTTAACGATTAAACGATTTATAAATAATCATCATTATTCATAAATGTTGCTCTAGTGCTCTACGAGTATATTTCATTATTGAGACTCTTTAGATTCAGGCATATCCGTCATGAAATCCAATTTCGTGTCCATAATTTATCCACCCATAAATTATGACGATCACGGATAATATGGCTGAATCATACAGGTCGAGGTCATTGCATACGTATAATCTCTCCGTCACAGGTATCCGGATAATCCCAGAGATGTAGATGTAAACGTCAAATCTCTATAGGTATTATCCCGTCGACGTATTCATTAGTAATCTCTAAATAACATTCAGAACTTACTTCCGAAGTTTACTGTGGCCACAGATTTAACAGACTGCTAATTATATATGGACTACCTATGCTCTGTACACAGAACTGACGGATCCTATCTTGACACACCAGGATATCCTGAGGATCAGTCCATACCCAACGAACAGGCGGAGGTCTGATCTAAATAGATCGGTGACGTGACTGTCATCTAAGTGTGGAGGATATCTCATACATCCACAGTGGTGTCTCAAGTCGAAGGACCACTATGCTACTCAACCAGAGAAGATTCTTATTGACGTTGGTGTACCATCCATTAAGAATCTTCGGTGAGCCGTTCAGTGTTTATCTATTATAAACACCTACATGTCTATATGAGTCTCCACAGACTCATGGTTCATTAGGATAAACCATCGGACCGAGTCTCGATATACGACATGTACTGGTCTCAACAGATTTGACTAACCGACCCGTGTTAGTGAATCTTGACCAGGAACTTTATTTGATAATATACATTTAGCAGTGACACTTCCCAATGTCAATTACAAACTAACTTTACAACTGTGTACTGCATTATATATTATCGGGCCTTTGTCTAATATATACATATCACTAAACCACATTTAGTTTCAATCTAATGGTAATCAGATCTAATATGTATATAAGAACAAGAGGTGCAACCATAAATAAGTAATATTATGGAATAAGGGGACGTTCGTATTCATGAATCAGACATAAATACGGTCCGGATTGGCGCTCTGAGCACCAACCCCAACAATACTTCCGTCTTGACATCACAACCCAACACACTACGATTCTCAATATACTTAGCATTGGCGTACACATAACCGGTTAAATCCCTGGACGACCTCAACCAAAGTATATTGATTGTCGCAAGTATTAGCGGTGCAAGTCTCAGGTTAAGACCAATACACCTACCCTGATTTCGGACTTCCATAGACACATAGTCATACTACCAATGGAATTTCGAGGGGGTCTATCCAGAGCGAAGCTGTTTTCCATACCATCGGTGAAACACAACCTCCTATTAACTTGTATGAGTATCATATACCCAAAATAGAGAACTATGCCGTTGTGTCCTCACAACGTGCACAAGTGCAATACTAGTCTTTTACGTATTTATCGATGTCCAATCTCGATAATACTCTGACTATGGATATTTAACGATTTATCTTTCGTGGACTGATACTGTCTCATATTATTCTCCATCCAGGAACAAATCATAGGGACCTCTCATCATTTATACATCTAGGTGATCTAATCACAAATGATAAGAGTGAAATCTCCTCTATCACATAGTTAATTTATATAACAACACCGTGATATGTACAAATAGTGACGCTATGGGTCATAATTGTCCAACAATCTCCCACTTGGCCTATAACCAGTCACTCGAGTGTCTTACACCCGAACTATATATAGTTGGCTCAAATAGCTAAGAAAATGCTTTCGTCAGCGGATTTATATGATTATCATCTGATGCGATTTATTCGATCATCACATCGCTACGATGTATTATCCGAACAAATCAGATGAATGGTCGAAGTATATATCTGGATCGTTGATGAGACCATTAATTCTTTAGCCTGTGCTAACTCCTAGCTCAGCTGCTAACATAACTATATCTAATCTAATTAGATTTGTTATTGACCCAGATGGCTTCTATTGCTGCCTCAGCTGCTGCAATTAACCCGCATTTATTGTTTAGTCGGTAACAGTATCTTGCTTGGAAGATTTCCAGCTCACTGTACCGTTATTCAAAATGTATAGTACCATTTGTGACTTTTTGTCGTCTTTATCGGTTATAGGAAACTTGCTACAGTGACCCCAGTCACTTCAAGTTCTCCTTCTCTATAGAGTAAGACAGCATCCTTAGTTCTCTAAGATACTAACGGATGTTCTTAACATCAATCCAGTGACTTTCACTCGGATTGGCCTGTTTGTGAATTCATATGCTCAAAGTGTATGAGACACCAGGTCTCGTATATTTTTCAATGTACGGTTTCTCGGAGAGTATTCGAAAGCCAAGCTTTCACCGATATTTATTTTATGGGAATATCATTTCCAAGAAATGACATATTATCATTATTTTATAAGACGGCCACTGTCAGTGCGCTCCCACTAACCCTCTTATTTACACAAGAATCATTTTCATTTTTGAATCAAATCATACACCATTATGATTACTTCAAAATGATAATTCCAAAAACTTAATGCTTGCTTCAATCCAATCATGGATCGAATAACAAGCATTATCCAAATGGATTTACCGTGGCAACAGGTAAGAGGTTGAATCGTAACCAACACAATGTTGATAACGATACCTTTCCGTTAAAAGCCTAGCTTTATACGTTGGTATGTTGCCATCCATGTACGTCTTCCTTGAAGACTTATATAGTACCAATAGGCACAATGTCTTGTGGTACATCAACTAGTATCCAAACTGGTAGATATACATGGAATCCATTTCGGATTATATGGCACTTTGCCATAATAAGTGAGTTGATACCTTGTATCACTTACTCATACGTAGTCAGTTGGTATTCCTCAATAAGATATACATCTTTATAAGGTGAGACCAGAAACCCATACCCCATGTTATTTTCTGACTCTGTCCGACCTACGCTGTTCTTGTGTATTCGACAATCAATGGTATAGTTTTATCATTGATGAACCATTTATGTTCCATTTCGATTCGGTGCCTTGAACAGTATTACTCCGATTTTCATCGAGTTATACTATCCCCCCACTTACCACTGCATATCGGTATTCCTCTCAGAAAAACCGCATGGTGAGCAACAATCTGATTGTTCTCTTGTGAGGTGTATAAGTACAATACTTATGGTATCCCTAGGATAACCTACAATTGGCACTAATCCTATTTGGGTTTTAGTTTGGTATCATCCAAACATATGCCTAGCATTCCCAAATATTCAGGAATGTGAAACCCAGTTTCTTTTCCTGATCATATCTAATATGATATCTGTCAAACAGATTATTATGGAATCTTATTCAAAATAAGTTCTTGCACTGTTTAAAGCTTATCCGTTGAAGGAAATGGTAGCTCAGAGTGACTCGTGATTAACGTAATCATGTCTAACAAAATTTGGTTAATCCGTTCGGACACACCGTCAAACTGACGTTTTCCTGGAGGAGTCTTCATTGAAAGAATACTATACTCTTTCAAGTATACGAGAAACTTATTGCTTAAGTATTTTCCATTACGGTCTCACCGTGAAGGTTAATACTTTAGCTAATCTGTTTGTCTATTTCGTGTAGAAACTGTGAAAGTTTCCGATTTGTGTTTCAAAAGAAACACATAACCATAATCGATGCCACATCCGTAAAGGTCATGAAATGTTCATATCCACATCTAGCCTAGCTAGACATGGGCCCACTTGCTTCACTATGAACTAGGGCTTACAGATCAGTGGCATTTACACTTTTACCAAGTAAATAGTGTTATAGGCACTATGCCCTATAAACTAGATTCGTAGACTTTATTTGAATAGAATCAAATTAGTCCTAGTACCCACTCTTTGAAAGTGTGGATATACGAGTCTTGTTTGATTGTGTCCCAGACAACAATGCCACAATTAGTTTATTCTGATCAAATCAGATTGAGCTATTATTTGTCATGTTATATTTGAGATATTATTTATATTCAAAATATAAATTCTGTTATTCACATCTAATGTGTGTATCTCAATATCATCTTTATATAATAAAACACTTTAGTGTTTTAGAATATAAAGGTACACCCGCAGCGGGTAATACACTGATATAGAGATAATGTAACTAGAGATAATGTACTAGTAAAACTAGTTACATTATAATAGTTCCTTAATTTAAGTACTAACCGAAGGTAGTTCCTAAATTCAGGTATCTACGGTTAAAACAACGACTTTCGTCCAGTTTCCAATTCGCAGATAAATCTCAATTGATGTCATTATCATGCTCATAGCAGATTCTGAACATCAATACATATATTTTATGTACCACACTAAGTATTTAAAATCCAATTTCAATACTAGTTGTGAACATAATTATGACAATCATATTTGAAGTCAGAGCCTTGCTCGTCTTCAATTCCTTCTTACGATATGTCCTTTTATCTTCCTAGAAGATTATAATGATTTTACCTTTGCCCGTTTTTAACATTCCAGTAGCCTTTGGCCATGCCTCGGGTTTCTAGAATATCGAAGTAAGGTGTGCCTTGCGTACTTGCCTAATTGCAAAGTTTGACTTTGTCTCCTTGAGAAAAGTCTTTAATTCTCCAAGAATTATTTATTATAATTTAGTATTTCAAAGATCTAAAATAGATCCATGAAAATCCTTCAATTTCATTATCATGCTTTAAGGATCTAATCCTTAATTGTGATACAGAAATTAAGGAGTCTACTTGACAAGTATAATGGATTAAGCACTAAAGTTATCATTACATGAATATTCCAAATATCTTGTTCCACTTATTTGCTTAACTCCGAGCTTTAGGCATAATACGTTATTTTATCAAATAAAGTAACGTATTATTTTCCAAGACCATCTTGAAATTTATTCCCAATTTGAAAAATCATAGTCGTTCAAATATACTTTCACCCAAGATTATGTTTTAAACACTAATATTTCAATTTATCTTGATTCTAATAGTCCAACTATTTAATCAACGATTTATGGTACTATGTATTATATTGATTATTATATTCCAACTATACAATCAAATATAATTTAAATTAATTAACCTCAATTACATTGATTACTATAATCCAATTATAAAATCAAATGTAAATCGAAATTAATTAATTCAAATATATTGATTATTATAATCCTATTATATAATCAATTATAATACAGTCCAACTACTTATTTAAAACAACAATTTAAATATTAGTCTAACTTACATTTAATCAAACGACGAAATAATTTGTGATTGAGCGCGTATGGCGAGTAATTGAACGAATATTGCAAATTCAATTCTTGCCTCCCACTATTTTTCGGCGAGCCTCTAACCCTCTATCGAGTACTCGGGAAACCGTGTTTCCTAGTGGGCTAGGATCTCGTTAAATATCACACAATCTTGACTTTGGCCAACAAATTGTATGATAATTAACTAGGTAGATCTCTAAAATCAATTGGATCCAATCCAATTCCTAGATCCGGTAGGAGGACGTCCAAGTTCGAAATATATATCCTATATATGCCAATACATCCAATGTATTACCTAACCTTTTTCCTCTGAATCAACTAAGCCTTGGCTTTGGCACAACAAACTTAGTGATCTCAATCAAGCGCGACCCATTGTCCATGTAAAGCTTCATAATCAATGTCGATGGACAAGAAGTGGTCTTGACTTTGGCCAACAAACCACAACTTGGACAAGACACTGATATGGAACAAAGCCTTCGTGGTTCAAACACATCTTCGACAGACAAAGGCCTTGACTTGGCCAACAAACCAATGCCGTCTAGGATATTGAGTGAGAATTACTCATTGGAAGGAAAAACGCTTAATATTGAACGGGGGTTTTTCACGTGCAAATTGGCAACCAATTTATTATCTTTGTTAAGGTCTCATTATCATACACCCTTAAACATGCATTCTAAACACATAATAAAGCGTATATGAAATAAAATAATAATGATATGCGGATGGATACTTTACATTGATCCAAGATTAAATCTCTCATTTTCTCTCTCCAAAGCTAGCACATGTATTTACTTCTACCCGTTACACTACACTTCTAAAGAAACCTCATTTACATTGAGGGGAATAGGTGAGAAGAGAATACAATGCATCGCAACCATGTATTTATACAAGCATGTTATCAATCAATCTAATTCAATTAATTAATCTGATAATTAGTGATCATCCAATGTTCAAACAACGATTTGATTTTTTGCTCGAGTCAAACTCGTTTTGCGAATAAGTACTCAAAGTACGAATTCTCGAATTAAATTAAACTACATAATTAAATCCAATTTAATACGCATTTAATTCTAATTCACTATTTAATTCCAAATTAAATATTACACTTTTATTAACGAACCTTTACGTAAATTCCAAATTTAATCGGTATGGGTCTCAAAGCCCTATTAACGTCCAACATTTATTTAATTAAAGTCCAATTGGCTTTTAATTAATTTCTTAAGGCGTGGACTTTTGGTCAACTCGGGTCAATCCGATAACCAAAGTCCAATTCGGGAGTTACCCCATAAGCCTTTAAATTAATTTTGACCCATTAAGGTCCATTAAATCATAATTGGACTTTATGGATGCGGTTTTGGGCCTAATTGGATCCAACCAATTTTGCCTAAACCCAACTTTGTACAACAAATCCCAAAAGCCCAATTGCAACTTTTAAGGCCCAATTTCCAAAAACAAGCCCAATTAATCAACTAATAAAATTCTAAATTTCATAATTAATTAACCTAAGTGTAATACACAATTAATCACCCAATTAACATTTCTAAAACATCAATTAGCATAATTAATCATGCACTTTAACAACAAATAGTGCCCAACACAATTTATCAAAATCAAACCCAATTTCACATGCTTTTGTTCTCGGCAATTAGGGGTTCTTGCATTCCGATTCGGTTTCAATCCAATTGAATCCACAATCATCATTTCTCAAATCAATTCAACTCATCCAATGAATTAAAATCAAAAAACACAATGAATTTCAAATTTTCAAGAATTCGGCCAAGCCACTTTAAAAGGGAAAAATTGTTCCAAATCAAAATTCAATCCAATTGAACTTCAAAACAACATTACCCACTTGTTTTAAGTCATCCAATGATCAAACAAACAAAATCACCAAGAAATTTAGGGTTCTTTAATTTCGGCCATGCCCAAAATTTTGGTGAAAAATAGATCCAATCCAATTTCATGAAATTAAACATACACAACATCAATTCAACCTCATTCAAGCATACTTAATCAAACAATTCAACCAAATCATGCTTAAATCAAGTTTACCCAATTTTAAACCCTAAATTTTTCATGCTTGATCAAAGCTCATAGATACCATTGTTTGTTTCTTAATAGGTCCCAAGATCCATCAAATAAGAATAAAAATGGCATGAATACATCAAAGAAGTAAGGCGGAAAACATACTCACAATGATTGGTTTGGATGCATCAAAGAACAAAAGTCTTTTCTTCCTTGTTGAAGGTTCGACCATGGTTTCCAAGAGCAATGGGGTGCACGGTTTTGGCCCTCTTTGTGTCTCCAAGATTCGGCCATAGTCATCACCATTGAAGCTCAAAGCTTCAAGCTTTTCCATGCTCATGGAAACACTTCCCTATCACTTTGTATTGACCCATGGTGTGTGCTAGCACCATTGTTTTGCAACAAAACAACTCACTTTCTTCTCTTTAATCTCGGTCAAACAAGAAAATGAGGAAGAAGAAGTTTTTGGCTCCAAGCCGAAAAGAGAGAAGATGGAAAAGCTCAAAACCGTGAGCTTATGTTGGGTAGAGAGAGAGAAAAACTTTTGTATATGTTTTATATATTTACCAAGTAAAAAATAAAATCAAACATATACCACTATAATTCAAAAAGTCAAAAAGCAAGAAATAAAATAATGATATATTTCATTTCAAACTTTCAAAAGGTTTTTGCCAACTCACATCAACTATTCACTTTAAGAAAGTGACAACATGTCATGTCACATCACTCAAAGTGACAAGTGATTGACAATTGATGCGATTAGTGATTTGACGCTTAATGTGACTTGCGTGCCGCGCTCGAATTCGAAATGCGAATGCGCTCGCAGTCACTCTCGGGCTCGGGTTCGCTAATTCCAAATTAACAAATTTTCCGTCGCGTCGTAATTAAATGATTACGCCTAGCGAAATCACTATTCACGTCGTTTAATGAATTAATTCTAAATTAATTCATTCGCCCGAATTAAAATCTAATTTTAATTCCGCGTCGAAATCCAATTTCGTATAATATATCGAATATATTATTTTATCGATTAATTCCAAATTAATCGTTCTCTCTCTTTTATTAATATTTTATCCTAGATAAAATATTCCCGTAATTAATCCCAGATTAATTTTCTCGCTCTTCTAATTATTCCCAGATTAATTAAGTGCAAGTCATACATCATCGATGAATCTTTGGAAAGCGACCCATGAGATCCCCGGATATGTTAGTAGTAAATACGGTTATCGGACTATCCGAATACGTACGAACCAAGTACTACGTCTTACCGATTTACAAGACAAGGTTGGCTTCTAGCAAAGCGCCACGCCTACCCAATTCTCCGGAAATATTATTATAGGAATATAAAGATCTATGTCAAGCGTAGTATACCGAAGTATTGCGTATTTCTGTCCAGTATCGGACGATCACGTGTTAGGCCTGGGGCTGGAATTGTGTCTGCCCCGTACGAAGCACATATCGGATGTCTGGTAACTAGTCTCTATAATCGGATATACATGACCTAGTCATAATATCCCGATAGCTCGAGCATTTAAGAGAACGAGTTCCGTATCCTACGTGACCATCATCTCCACTATGACTGGAGTGATACTTCCGTCTTGAAATCACACCCAACACACTACGATTCTCAATATACTTAGCATTGGCGTACACATAACCGGTTAAATCCCTGGACGACCTCAACCAAAGTATATTGATTGTCGTAAGTATTAGCGATGCAGGTCTCAGGTTAAGACCAAATACACCTACCCTGATTTCGGACTTCCATAGACACATAGTCATACTACCAATGGAATTCCGAGGGGGTCTATCCAGAGCGAAGCTGTTTCCCGTACCATCGATGAAATACAACCTCCTATTAAACTTGCATGAGCATCCTATACCCAAATATATGAGAACTATGCCGTTGTGTCCTCACAAACGCGCACAAGTGCAATACTAGTCTTTTACGTATTTATCGATGTCAAATCTCGATAATACTCTGACTAGGGATATTTAACGATTTATCTTTCGTGGACTGATACTGTCTCATATCATTCTCCGTCCAGGAACAAATCATAGGGACCTCTCATCATTTATACATCTAGGTGATCTAATCACAAATGATAAGAGTGCAATCTCCTCTGTCACATAGTTAATTTGGATAACAACACCGTGATCTGTACAAAAGTGACGCTATGGGTCATAATTGTCCAACAGGAGGGTGCTGAGCTCTCTACTATAAATAAAAGTGCTCAACACCTTATAAAATTAGTCCGGATTCCATAATTTTATCTGAAAATTTGTGGAGTTCTGGTTCTTGTGTGCTTTATTTTTCTAAAAGGTTTGTTGTAATTTATTTTCCTTTCAGTAATAAAATTATGTGTGTTTTTATTTAAATCATGAGTAGTTAATTCGTCCTGTTGGGGCAAATGATGAAGTTTTTAATATAAAAATATAGATTAATCTCACTTATATTATAATATATAAATTATAATTTAATGATTAATATTTAATTTAAATATGGATTAATTATTGATAAACTTTGTTACCGCTTATATGACTAGTTTATTTATTGGGCATAATTGAGTATCTAACTGGACTTATTATAGACAAATATTATCACCGCCTTTATAACTGGTTTTCTATATTTTGACATAATTAATTCCTTAAATAAATTAATTGGGTAATAATAATAATTTATATATTATAAAAAGTGAGTTTTTTAAATTTGAAATATTAAAAGTGGATCATCTAATCCCAGTATTTTATTTTATTGTTGCAATCCAATTTAAAAATTTTTAATCACTTCAAACAACTCAATCCTTTTATTTTCACTCAAATTATTATTTTATTTTACTAAATCTATTCATTGTGGATCGACTTCAGACTTATCGGATTATTTTATTATTTCGACATTTTTATACATGAGAATAAAGAACTAATTTTTAAGTGTGATAAGCTTCATCTACCTTGTTAGGTGAATGTTTTGTTATTTCCCATTTCTTGTTTTTTTTTTAGATCAACAGCAAACAACAAATTACAAATTGATGATACGATAATCATAGCCATTTAAGATGTTACTTGGTTGATTGCCGTTATAGAAATAATATAAAGAAAATATTATTGGAGATAAGGATTTTAGAAATTATATCTTGATGACTAATTATATAATAAAGATAATATTTCTTTAATATTAATTTCATAATAATATTTCCTTAATATTGCAAAATCCTTAGCTAAGCATGGTTTACGGTTTCCAAAGAGTGGCTAGGGCTCAACTTGGCATCAATCACATCTACAGAGCTCACATTTACAGCAAACTCTTTCACAACCCCAATGACAACCGCATTTTCTACATAATTTTGAATTAAGAATAAAGTCAGATTGATTTTAGCTTAAATCCTCCCAATGGCAGCACCATTGTGCTAGATTCTTAAATCTAGCTAGCTAATGAACTGAACTGAAGCCAACATTGTGCTAGAGTTGCATAGTTGATGCTTTTCTTTTCCATTGTTAATCTTCTGACTCTCAGAGGAAGACCAAGAATGTTCTTGCTGTCTGGACAATAACTAGCAGAATACGTTTATTAACATCCCAATATATATTTTGGGAAGGATCAGAGAGGGGGCAGCAATGAGCACAGCCCAACTAGCAGATTAACACAAACACACAGAAATCATCAATATTCATAAAGTATAAATCACTCCAATTTGGCTACAATGGGTTTCGCACAAGACATGAAGGATTGATTTGAAACTGCATTGTGTATACAAGCGGTTAAAAACTTTGTAGAAGGAGAAGCTGTGCGGCAGCGGCAGAATCTTCTGCTATTTAATAAGCTAATATTATATTAGAAATTCCGTTAACAATCTTGTATTTAATTTGTCTCTTACCAAAGTTGACGGAATCAATGAATGTGTACTTTCAATATGAGCTGTGGCATTAAATATTGATAATGACGGGATGGGGCAAGGTGGGTGTCTGTAATATATGAAAGAATATGCGAACTGATCATTTATAATGAGTCCCACATTTGTTGATAATGCATAGGATTTGAGTTTGATGGAGCATTCATCATTAAAGGCAGCGCTGGATGGTCCGCTATATGCACTTGGCTTTGAACTTGAGGAACTAACCCCTAATAGAGTCACTGGCCATTTTCGCGTTACTGAAAAGAACTGTCAGGTGAATTTCTTGTTTTAAGATGATGACTTTTGATCAAAATTAATAACTAATATGTGTATTGGTAACAACAGCCATTTAAGGTGTTACATGGCGGGATATCAGCTTTGATTGCCGAGTCATTGGCTAGCATTGGAGCTCACATGGCTTCTGGTTTGAAAAGAGTTGCGGGCATTCAACTTAGCATCAATCATTTGAAGACCGCTAAACTCGGTGACCTTGTCCATGCTGTAGCCACCCCCGTCAATGTGGGGAAAAACATTCAGGTCTTCATTTCTTCTTTTGAATTGAAAATTCCATTCGTATAAATTGTATTCTGATTCATGGTAATGTCTTTTAAGGCATGGGAAGTAAGACTATGGAAAGTTGATCCTTCAGACTCAGACATCAAATCAGTAGTAGCATTATCTACAGTTACTCTCATATGCAACATGCCTGTGCCAGATCATGCCAAACCAGCAGGAGAGATTCTCAAGATGTTTGCCAAATTGTGAATTTGTTCTGATCCATGATCTGCGTATGTTTCAATCTGTTGTGTAGGGTCTGCATGCAGCAGCTTTCTTTTAGTTTACCCTGTTTACAGAATATGAGAAGAGTATAAATGAAATAAAGTTTAGGGAAAATAACATAAAACCCTCTAATTCTTCAAAAAAGACATTCAACCATTATTTCTTGATAGATTTCAATTATTTTTACAGCGGTATTGTTAATTTGCATAAAAATGAAATATGAGAATGCATAATAAATATATTGAATTTCATATTTTTCATCTAAAATAATAAAATTTATTAACAATAGGATCTACATGACTTTTTTAAAATATTAGGAAGTTTATATCCTTTTCCATAAATGTTCAGAATTCAATTCTCTTTTCCTTCCTTATTATAAGGTCACTATAGATATGAACCATGCCTTTCACCGACCTAGCTAATCAAAATTTCGGGTTCTAATTGTAAGGGCAGAATCATGAATAATGAGATGAAACCTTTGTGCTTCTTATCAGTATGGTTAAGAAATGAGCCTTCTAAGATAAATGAGTGATGCGTAGGATTTCTGTAAAACCAATCTTTTAGAGATTATTTTTATTAATATGTATTTGATTTTCAAAAAATCAAAAAATATTTTTAAAATCATGTTATTAAAACACAAACTACTGATCAACGTCTTCTCAACATAACAAAAGCAACAGACCAACAAAATTGTTTTTCAAAGAAGTTTGCAAATACTTGAATCTCCTATTAAGTTCTTAATATTTTACAAAAATAATACTTTTCTTCTTCATGAATGAACATCAAAATCCCTTTTTATTCATACATTAAATACATTTTACACTCTCAAATCATTGGAAGGCCAATGTGAAAATCTTTCTCTAGGGTAGACAAATGGGTTTGGGTAAGGAGAATAATTACATTCCGGTTGCATCTGAATTTATCGAGATGGTGAAAATGTAGAACAAATAGGTTTTTGAGAATATCTTCAGATGCAAAAATGCATTCAGGCTAGGCTTGGGGGAATTCAAAATGCTTTAGAACACCATCACTCTGGGAACCTTGTGTTGACGGATGATTTTTCGTCCCAATGATAGTTTCGAGATAACATACCAGAGACAACCTTCCATCAACCTTGATATAGGTAGACCAAAGGAAAATTCGGTAAAAGACAAGGAACACACAAGAAATCAAAAAGAAAAGATTTAACGTGGTTCGGTGAATATAGTCCAGCCTACATCTATGGTCACAAAGTGGGGTGGGGTTCTTTTTATTACTAAACCGAGCTCAACCGACCTGTTTTTGTGAAAGTCTAAAGAAGCCTAGCAGGTTGTACTATTTCTTACAAGTAGTTTTCAAATGGAACATTTTCATAACCCTTACAAATGTGATCAACATTCCCTTATATACTATCCAATACACGGCATTATTCCCATATCTTTATGACATCAGCCCTGCATGTCTACGGATTTCTGGCAATTTGACAGGTTCTCTTCCCCATTATGCCACCGCCGAAAGAAAAAAACCTATCTTCTGAATTCCTGTCACATCACGCAGTTAAGGTGCATTGTCAGATTTTTTTCATTAATGATGACAGCCTGGTCAGTTTCGAATGTGAGGGTTTTGGAGGGAGAAATCTAACTGTTTCGATCTCACGTCAGTCTTCAAGAGGTTGGTCAGATAATAATTGAGCTACCCCCGCTGTAAGACACAGAAATCGGCGATGCTGTTCCAAGCTCGCGGCCCGGTCGGGAGTACGGAGTAGCCCGCGGGAGACTAAACCAGAGAATAAAGAAGTCGCCACCCAGTGTGAACTGGGAAATGATTTAAGGCCACACTCATCCCTCGCAAGGGAAGACCTCAAACCGTTGGGTTCGGAATGGTCCCTTACTTATGCCACTTGTAATGAACGGATTCGCGCAATAATATAACCAAATCTACGTAACATACACATGCAAGAATAACCTATATCTAAGTTTGCATACAACCTATATCTAAGTTCACATACAACCTACATCTAAGTTTGCATACAATCTACATCTAAGTTTGCATACATAGGAGTAAAACCTACGTCTAAGTATGAGTAAAACCTACGTCTAAGTTTGCATGCGTAGAAGTAGATAATTAAAAGCAAGCGCGCAATCTCATGAACACATTAAGCTGATAAATGTGGAAATATAAATAAATAATAATTGTCTAAATATAAACATTGAAGAGATACAATTAAATTCTTAATGTGAAAAAATAACTAAATCATGCATGGAAATATCATGAGATTTCTAATGAACCATGGAAAAACACAAGATTAGACAAAATGAAATATGTGTGTTTCTCAAGTAGTACATGGAGTTGAATCCCAAGTTCAGACCGCACTACTGTCCATTCGGATTCAGCTACGGAATTTACGTATGGATTTCCATCCAATATACCATGAGAGATAGCACAAAATCATTCATCCAACAACAATAACATACATGAACCAATAATATGCATGCGAAGAAATACTAATAAATTATTGAAAAAGATGAACGAGAGTAAATAAAAGGGTGCCCTCAGGTCTTACCTTTTAAGTCGCCTCTTGGAAGTGCGTTACGCGGCCGTCGGAAAGGTTAATGCTCCGTAACTCCTCCGGTTCACTGGTTCAATATTTTCCTTCGTTGCTTCACTATTTTGGGCTGTTGTATTCTCTTTTTTTGTTGCTGTTTTTGGTCGTTGTTTTTGGTTACTGTTTACGGTAATTTAGGGCTGTTTTGGGTGACTATTTTTACGATTTGGAGACTGTTATGGTTGCATTTTTTTGGTGATTTCAGGGTACAGTTTGGGGACTGTTTTTGGTGGTTTAAAGGTGCAGTTCGGTGGACTGTTTGTGTGGTATCTTGGGGGCTGTTCGGTGGACTGTTTGTGTGGTATCTAGGGTGCAGTTTGGTGGACTATTTGTGCGGTATTTAGGGGGTGTTCGATGGACTGTTTGTGCGGTGATGGAGGACTGATTTGGTGTTGCAGTTCTCATGGCAATGGAGGGCTATTCTTTTTGTGTCTTAGGCGTGAATGTGCTCCTTTTTATAAGAAAAGGGTTGGGGTTGTCCTTATTTGGGTAGGAAAGAAATCATGCAATCATAGGGGGTATCTTTTAATTATTGTGTTATAAGGAAAAGATCTATTCAATTTAGGAAGGTGATTTATTTAGATTTTAACATGTGTTTAATGTGTTGGATATTTTTGGAGGGGATTTGTTGGGCATGGGCGCGTGGAGCTTGGTTCTTTGGTGGGCTTGGGCGTGTGGGTTTGTGGCTTGGTGTTGGTTACAGGGGGTTTTGGGCCGATGATAAATTTTAAAACAGAGGTCTATCGAGTGAACCCAAGGTTAAGCAAATGAATTAAGCCCAACAAGGTATTAATTTTTGAATTTTCCCTTCCGACGTCCGTTTCCCGCGACTTTCACAACTTATCGGGCAGTGCCTCCATATGAGACTCATCATTGGGACTTATGTAAAAATACAATGCCTACAGTCGCCCTCACTTTGATAGGACTTGTACAGTGTGTGACAGTGACAATCCTATCAAAGTTATGCAATGCATTTTTACTTACCTGGCTCGCCGCTGCTGCCTGACTTGCTAAGTTGATCTGGTGGTGAGGTGCTACGACCTCTTAGGTTCATTCCTTCAAGATGTTGCGCTCTCTAGAAATTATTACCGAACTGAGCTGATAAGTTGTAGTCCCCTTCTGAACCATGCTCCATTCCCGGAGTGCCATTCCCGGCATACTAGACCTCATTCCCGAGGCGTCGCGGTTGTGATAGTTGTGGTCCCCTTCTGAACCTTGCTCCATTCCCGGAGCGCCATTCCCGACATGCTAAACCTTATTCCCAAGGCATCGCGATTGTGATAGTTGTGGTCTCCTTCTAAACCTTGCTCCATTCTCGGAGCATCATTCTCGACATGCTAAACCACATTCCTGAGGCATCGCGGTTGTGATAGTTGTGGTCCCCTTCCAAACATTGCTTCATTCCCGGAGCACCATTCTCGGCATGCTAAACCTCGTTCCCGAGGCGTCATGGTTGTGATAGTTATGGCCCCCTTGTGAACCTTGCTCCATTCCTGTAACGTCATTCTCAGTATGCTAAACCTCATTCCTGAGGCATCGTTGATGTGATGGTTCATTCCCGAACCATGATCCATTCCTGGAATGCCATTCCCGGCGTGCTAAACCTCATTCCCAAGGCTTCGCGGTTGTGATAGTTGTGGTACCCTTCTGAACCTTGCTCCATTCCCGGAGCATCATTCCCAACATGTTAAACCTCATTCCCGAGGCATTATTGATGTGATGGTCCATTCCCGAACCGTGTTATATGAGAAAGGGTAGATTGGTGGCCCCAGACTTGGTTTATTTTTCTGTTCTTCGCTGCTTTCATTAGGTCAAAGTAGATCTCATGATGTGACATTGCATGCCAACATACTATACTGCCTTTTACGAGATAATCCCGATAGCTACACATATTTTCATCCTCAAATGATGCCTAGTGTCGAAACCAAAGAACCTTCAAATTAGTTGATACAACTCAAATCCGACCGTCTGAATAAATGATCTGAACTAGACTCCAAGTGTGTGTGTGCCAAGGTTCTTTCACAGCTTGATCCTTAAGTAAGCCAACTCGATGATTTTGTCTTGAAGAATGGGATCAGTGGGTCTAACCAACCTAGATGTCTTGATCATGCTCTGCAATTACATACTCGTACTCAATACGATATAGTTTTCTTTTTCTTTTATTTTGTCTCTTCATTATTCAATTTTTTTTAACACACCTACCCTTTAAGGTAGTATTTCTCCTCATGGTGGTCATAATACTCGCCCATGGGTACCTTCACGCTTATCGGTTATAGGTGGTTTATAATATCTTTTTCAGAGAGTTTTCTTTTGTTTCCAACCATACCACATATCGTAACACAGGTAAATCAGGATGGACATCTAAGCGAACGGTCATTCGCTGATCCTTCATCTCTTCAACTAGTCATCTTATCGATTACTCAGGCTTCTACCGCTAAGATCCTGTAATTAAGTGCCCATGAATCTAGCCGAGATTAACCATTCAGAATATTAGATGAGAGCACATCTCGAACTTATCGATTCTAAGGTTTCACCCTACAACAAACAAGTTCATCACCAGACATATGCCTAACCATCAAGGAATTCTCTCTTTTTTTTTCACTCCACTAGAATTCTTCCTTTCAACCGCTGATAATGTAGGCCTTGAACCCTGGGATTCATTCCCGAAAATCATTGGTGATGTGGGCCTCAACCCTTGGATTTATTCCCAAAACTGATGCTGGTGTGGGCCTCAACCCTGGGATTCATTCCCGAAACTAATGATGGTGTGTTGCTGCTTCTGGTTGGCTTGTATTTGCCACTTTCTCTTTTTCTTCTTTGAAACTTGTGAATACAAAACGAACAAAACACAAAAAAGAATGCAAATACATTACGTGTATGCTTGGATGCATGGATGAATTTCCTATTCCGTTGGGTTAGTTCTTCTGCCAGTTCTCCCGGTGACCGTTCGGTTTTCTTTTCCTCAGGCAAAATATTGCTTCAATCTGTCCACATTGATTGGCTCGGTGAACTCGTTCCCTTCTAAATTTGACAGTCTCACTGCCCCATTTCCTATCACTTTCTTGACTATGTAGGGTCATTCCCAGTTGGGTCTGAACTTTCATCACGGGTCTGTCGTCGACGGCTTTGACTGCTTAAGTACCAGATCACCCTTTCTGATCTTAGTAGGATACACCTTCTAGTTGAATGCTCGGGCCAACCTTTTCTGATATAATTGCATATGATGTAAGGATTTCATTCTCTTCTCATCGAGTAATGCCAACTGTTCAAATCTCTGCAAGGTCCATTCTTGTTCAGGTAATTGTGCTTCTGCTATTAACCTCATGTACTGTATCTCAACTTCCATCGACAGTACTGCTTCCATTCCGTAGACTAAAGAGTAAGGTGTGGCTATTCCACCCACTTTAAAAAGTAGTCTATTGCCACTACTATGAAACGATGTACATTCGATGCGTACGGTCGAATTTCTCTGATCATATCAATTCCCCATGCAGAGAAAGGCCAGTGCTTTGACAGCCCATGCAACTCTGTGTGAGGCAAATGGTTCAAGTTACCGTGCGTATGGCAATCGTGACAATACTTTACCAGCTTCACGCAGTCAGCTTCCATGGTCGACCAGTAGAAGCCTTGTCTTACTATCTTACAAGACAAATTCTATCCGTTCATGTGCGGTCCACATACTCCGGCATGTACTTCTTCCATTGCCTTCTGAGCCTCTTATTTTCTTAAACATTTTGGTTGGATGCCATTCGCTTGTCTCTTGTATAGTTCTCCCTTCAAACTCATATAATGAGAAGCCAACTTCTGAATGGCTATCATGTCCTTTCTGCTTGCTTCTTCCGGAAGTTCCCTGCATTCTAAGTATTGTTGAATATCATAGTACTAGGGTTTCCCATCGTCGACCTCTACTTCCAAGACCATTTCTATCTCGTAAACAGGTTGCTTACTGTTGTCAACACTAGAGGTTTCATCACCAACTTTTCTGGATTTTCCCAAGTTGCAGCCAGGGTAGCCAACGCGTCTGCCATTTGATTCTCTTCCCGCGAAAAATCCTGGAATTTACAATTGGGGACAGCCTGTGCCAGCTTGCTGAGGTGGAATAGGTAGGGTTTCAACCGTTCTTCATTCAATTCCAATTCTCTTTGCATCTGTCGGACTACCAACATCGAGTCTCCATAGACCTCAACGTTCTTAGCCTTTAAGGTTATCAATGCAGTCAGTCCGAAGGCACATGCTTCAAACTCGGCCATGTTATTAGTTACTCCAAACGTCAACCTCTTGGCCATAGTCAAGGTTTCTCCATCTTCCATCCTTGGACCGTTATTGCCTGGATCTCCTCGTCTGGGAATTCAAACATGTATTGATCTCCTTCTATCGGTTGCAATGTCAGGAACTCTGCTACGGCTCGCCCTTTGATTACTTTAGAAGTGAGATATTCAATATCAAACTCCGTCAGCAATACCAACCATCTGCCTAACTTTTCTACTAGTGAAGGTACCGAATGCAGATACTTCAAGAGATTATCCTTTATTACTACCTGGATCTTGTAAGATCGGAAGTAATAACGCGATTTTCTGGACGCCCACACTGCTGCCAAATAGATCTTCTCTACTTCTTGATAGCAGGCTTCATACAAAAACATCTTCTTACTGAGATAGTAGACTGCATGCTCTACCCCTGTCTCATCTGCTTGTATCATCATCGCCCCCACCGCTTTGAGTTCTATAGCCAAATACAATACTAAGGTTTTGCCCGGTCTTGGAGGTTTCAAGACATGAGGTTTCACCAAGTATTCTCTGATCTTGTCGAAGGCTTCTTGGCATTGCTCATTCCATTTCACTGGCTAGTCCTTCCTTAGTAATTTGAAGATAGGCTCGCATACTAACGTCAACTTGGCGATGAACCGACTTATGTACTAAATTTTCCCAAGGAATGCTCTAATTTCTTTCTCTGTCAGGCATCTCGGTAATCACTTTGATCTTCTAAGGGTCTACTTCCATCCCTCTCATTCCTACCGTGTGCCCTAGCAGCTTGTCTGACGTTACCCCGAACACACACTTCTTGGGATTTAGTCACATGTTGTATTTTTTGACTCGTTCAATGAACTTCTCCAGTGCTTCTATGTGTCCGCTTCTTGTCTCTGATTTCACCATCATGTCATCCACATATACTTCAATTTCTTTATACATCAAGTCGTGGAATAAAGTAGTGGTCATTCGTTGATAAGTAGCTCCAACATTCTTAAGTCCAAACAGCATCACCTTGTAGCAATATGTACCTTATTCCGTGACAAAGGTAGTCTTATGCTTATCTTCTTCAGCCATAAGAACCTGATTATATCCCGAGAACCCATCTGCGAGCGAGTACATGGCAGATAAAGTTGTACTATAAACCAGTACGTCTATATGGGGTAAAGGAAAATCATCATTCGGGCAAGCTTTGTTAAGGTCTCTATAATCCACGCACATTTTGACCTTCTCATCTTTCTTCGATACCGGCACAATGTTTGCCAACCACTCGGGGTACTTACTACTTCTAGAAATCCCAAATCTATCTGCTTCTTGACTTCTTCTCTAACTTTCTCGGCCCACTCGGGTCTCATCCTTCGGAGCTTTTACTTTACCGGCCTCATGTTTGGATAAGTCGATATCATGTGCTGGGCGATACTCCTATCTACTACGGGCATGTCCCCATAGGACCAAGTGAATACTTTAGCATATTTGATTAACATCCCTTCTAGTTTCTTCCACTCCTTAGAAGTAACCTCACTTGCAATTAGAATCTCCTTGGGGATTTCATGCGTACCAAGGTTAAATGTGTTTGTTTTGGTCGAGTTAATATCAAATATGCTCATGTCGTGCAAGTTGAAAGGAAAAGACTCAAACAAGTAAGTGAAATGAATTTATTTATTATTAGGGAATGCATGGGTACACTCAAATAAATCAGGGAGGTAAACATCCTCGTCCTCCACAGATGCTTCATCCTCCACAGCCGGGTTTTCTTCAGTCTCCTTGCTCTCATCGAGAGTCAAGCTCTCCAGCTGCATCAGCTTCTCTTCCCACTTGTTTTCCCCATTTGTAGCTTCTTCTACTAGCGGTTTCTCACCCATCACATCCCGGAAGATCTCAAATCCTGGTACCATGCGTTGACTTCCACTGGTTCAGACTCTCTTTGATACCTCGTGGCTTTCACAAAATATTCTATCAGCTTCAACCCTTTCTTCTTAGTTTTCATCTTTTCCTCGTCGAATTTGTATCCAAGTCCTCTCATGTGGTTTGCCTCTTGAAGTTTGACAATGCTCCATCAACATCCGAACCTGTGCCCGGCTCGAACTTCATCTTCTTTATGATCCTAGCCACCTTAGGATCCACCCACTCCTCAAAGGTTTCCGACACTTGGAACCTCTCGAAAGGTTTATCTCCAAGGCGGCCACAACATTGTCTACTTCAGCTCTAATAGTGATAATCTCTCCCTCGTACGGAAACTTGATGACTTGGTGTAAAGTGGAGGGCACGCCCCCAAGCTTGTGAAACCATGGTCTCCCTAATAGTAAAGTAAAAGTGGCCGGGATATCAAGCACCGTGAACTCAACCTCATCTTCAATTGGGCCAACTCTTACTATCGTAATAAAAGTGCCCTCTACTCCCCGCTTGCTATCATCGTGCGCCTTGATAGTCATGTTGGAGGGATTCAGATTTGTCACCTTCGTACCCAACCTCGATAGAATCTTCAAAGGGCACACATTGATAGATGTGCCATCATCCACTATTGCACAAGATGTTTTTTTCCCCTCACTTCAGCTCTTATGAATAGTGGCCTATTGTGATTCTTTCATTCCGCCAAAAGCTCCTCCTTAGAAAAAGTTATCACCTGCAAAGTTTCCTTCTACATTGATCCTACAAACATTGTAGGGTTGGCATCCTCTTGTACAATTATCTTACTCAAAACCTCAACCATGGCATGCTTATGCTCCTGCGATGCACATAAAAACTCCCAGATGCTTACTTGTGCTCGTGTTTTCTTCAACTGAAGCAGCACCATATCTTATTCAGCATTATCCACGTTCTCTGCCACCTCTCTTCCTTCTACCAACACTTTTTTGTATTTCTCAGCTATATCACTGTAAAAACGCCCACTGCGTGTCATTCTTTTCACCTCCTCTTCGTCATTGCTTGAGAAATCCTCCCAGAAATTCTTCCACTACTCTGTTTCATCCTCACTATTTCTATCCCAAATCCCCAGGCAAAAGGATTATTGGTCAAAGGTTTGGAGGACAAGGTTTTCAGGTAAGCCGGAGCTAATCATGTAGGTAGGTGGTGGGACAGAGTGATAGTTAGTTAGGGGGTTTCTGTGTGTGTTGGGTTGCTCTTTTTCTGGGTCGGGTATTTTATGGGAGTCTATGAGGTCCTGGATTTCATGTCTGAGGCAGGCATAGCTATCGGTGTCATGGCATTTTTGTTGATGGTAGTGACAGTAGAGGTTCAGGTTGGGTGTGATAGTGGAGGGTGTGGAAGTGGCTTAGCTTCTAAAGGTTCTAGGAGTCCTTGTCTCATCAACTTCTCAAGCACCTTACAAAAAGGCCTTCCCATGTTAGAAAAATGCCGGTTTGTGATGGCGGTAACCTCAGTAGAAACAGACTTGGTACCTGATGGTCCTCCAATAGTCCTCATGTTCAGGCCATAAAACTTCATATTTCCGCTTCTTCTTCCTCAATGTCCATGACAGTCTCCCTTAACTGTCGAAAATCATTAATCATAGAGGTCGTCCTCCTCAGCTTGCCATAAATAGAGGGCTTGGTGCCCTTGATGATCATTTTGATCTGATCCTTCCCCGAGGGCCGAGTTTGCATCTTCAGAAGCTGGCTTCTCCAGCGATCTACATAATCCTTGAAGCTCTCCTCCGGCTTTTGTTTGGTATTCTCCAAATCGCGAAGCGACAATTCGATCTCCAAATCTGTGACATACCGATTCAGAAAGGCCTCTACCAATGCCCTCCAATCATATTTGACTTTCCTCTCAAGGCTGTGATACCATATCATGGGTGCCCCCTCAAGCGACATCCCGAACATCTTCTGAACCTGACGCTTTGACACACCCACTGAACTCATCACAGAAATATACTGTCAGAGATGGACCCTCGGATCCCTGTTCCCATTGAACCTGGCTATGTCAGACATCTTGAATTGAGACAAAAACTGCTCCTCAAAATTTATCGCCTCATAGTGTAGCAAATCTTCATGCTTACCCCTCATCTTGCAATTAACTGACTCCACCTGATCCTTGAGTTTCTGCAACTCTGTCTAAGAACCGACTATCCTTCCCGTGGCATACTCAGCCACGTCATCATCAAAAATAGGGATCTCATCACTCAACCTGTTCGGAGGCTCTTCACGCCTCACATTCTTAGAGCCTCCTCCATCGCGGGGCACGACCATATTAGCCATAGCAGTGGTCAAAGCTTGCAACGACTCAGTAACCTTAGTGAGACTAGTCTCTAGCTAATCCATACGAGATCTCTCATTCTCTGACTCACTCATGTTCGTTATCCACCTTTTGATGAGTCTTCCCTCTTCCATAACCCAACGGGTATCTATGGTGTCTTTTAAAATTGCAAGTTAGCATGCATGCGTGTGATGCATGGAATATACAAGCCCATCAAGGTTTTCATACAAGTTGGCCCATTATCATTTTAAGGCATTCAACCATACTATTGCGAGGTGCAAACTTGTCCCAGTTGAAAAAGGCCCAATAGGTTTACACTTTTGCGATAACGTGGCTAAATAACTTCAAATGATACGGGGCTATCGGTATTTTAAAAGCTTTTGGCCCAATTTTAATAAGACACGAACTTGTCCTAATTTAAATGGCCCAACAAGCCCATACTTCATGACAAAAAGTCCAACTGAATCCAAATGATGATGGTCCCAAACACAAGCATAAAAGGTGGCTTCTATAGGTCATACAATTATGGTTCACATGCGTCTTTATAGGGGTATAGATAAAGGCTCTCGCCGGTGAAGGGTTGCCCATAACTAAGTCTCCCCACTCAAGGGTTCGAGCGACCAAGTGAGCACACCTTTTTTATATGCCAAGGTACGTGCCAACAAGTGATGATATATGAATAAATGTCAAATGAATTTCTTATTGCAGATTCCCCAGAGGGAGGGTGGAGCGAACTCTCTTAAATACCCTTACCTCTTAGGCTCTTATCCCCTTGGTGACAGGAATAAACAATAGGTCCTCCAAATTAGTCCATCATGGTAAGCTTCAAGTAAATGATTCTAGGTGCCTTCACAACTTGTCCTTTCAGCTATAGAAAGGTAGTGAATGAAGGAAGACACCAAACCATTACCTAGCTCTAATAATGCCTTTGGTTAAACCTCCTTGGTCCTAAGCCACTTGTAGACACGGTTAAATAAAGCAAAAATCACAAACATTACAAGACATTATTTCGGGGCCAATTCTCTATCCCTAGTGGAGTCGCCAGACTTTAAGACACAGAAATTGGTGACGCTAATCCAGGCTCGCGGCCTGGTCGGGAGTACGAAGTAGCCCGTGGGGGACTAAACTGAAGAATAAATGAGTCATCACCAATTGTGAACTAGGAAATGATTTAAGGCCACACTCACCCCTCGCAAGGGAAGACCCCAAACCGTTGGGTTCGGAATGGTCCCCTACTTATGCCACTTGTAATGAACGGATTCGCGCAATAATATAACCAAGTCTACACAACATACACATGTAAGAATAACCTATATCTAAGTTTGCATACAACCTATATCTAAATTTGCATACAACCTACATCTAAGTTTGCGTACATAGGAGTAAAACCTATGTCTAAGTTTGCATGCGTAGAAGTAAATAAATAAAAGTAAGCGCGCAATCTCATGAACACATTAAGTTGATAAATGCAGAAATATGAATAAATAATAATTGTCTAAACATAAACATTGAAGAGATACAATTAAATTCCTAACGCGAAAGAAATAACTAAATCATGCATGGAAATAACGTGCGATTTCTAATAAACCATGGATAAACACAAGATTAGACAAAACGAAATATGTGTGTTTCTCAAGTAGTACATGGAGTTGTATCCCAAGTTCATACCGCACTACCGTCTATTTGGATTCGGCTATGGAATTCACATCTGGGTTTCCATTCGATATACCACGAGAGATATCACAAAATCATTACGCCAACAACAATAACATACATGAACAAATAATATGCATGCGAAGAAATACTAATAAATAATTGAAAAAGATGAATGAGAGTAAATAAAAGGGTGCCCTCAGGTCTCAGGTCTTACCTTTTTAGTCACCTCTTAGAAGTGCATTACGCGGCTATCGGAAAAGGTTAATGCTCCGTAACTCCTCCGGTTCACTAGTTCAATATTTTCCTCCGTTGCTTCACTATTTTGGGCTGCTATTTTCTCTGTTTTTATTGCTATTTCTGGTCGTTATTTTTGTTACTATTTGCGGTAATTTTGGGGTGTTTTGGGTGACTGTTTTTGCGGTTTGGGGACTGTTATGGTTGTAGTTTTATCGGTGATTTAAGGGTTTTGGGGACTGTTTTCAGTGGTTTAAGGGTGCAGTTCGGTGGACTATTAATGCGGTATCTTGGGCACTGTTCGATGGACTGTTTATGCGGTATCTAGGGTACAGTTCGGTGGACTGTTTGTGCGGTATTTATGGGGTGTTCGGTGGACTGTTTGTGCGATGATTGAGGACTGATTTGGTATTGCAGTTCTCACGGTAATAGAGGGCTATTCTTTTTGTTTCATAGGCGTAAATGTGATCCTTTTTAGAAGAAAGGGTTAGGGTTGTCCTTATTTGGGTAGGAAAGAAATCATGCAATCATAGGGGTATCTTTTAATTAGTGTGTTATAAAGAAAAGATCTATTCAATTTAGGAAGGTGATTTATTTACATTTTAACATGTATTTAATGTGTTGGATATTTATGGAGGGGATTTGGTGGGCCTGGGCATGTGGTGCTTGGTTCTTTGGTGGGCTTGGGCGTGTGGGTGTGTGGCTTGGTATTTGTTGCGGGGATTTTAGACCGAGGATAAATTTTAAAACAGAGGTCCATCGAGCGAACCCGAGGCTAAGCAAATGAATTAAGCCCAACAAGGTATTGATTTTTGAATTTTCCCTTCCGACGTCCGTTTCCCGCGACTTCCGTAAATTATCGGGTAGTGCCTCCATATGAAGCTCATCATCGGGACTTATGCAAAAATACAATGCCTACACCCACCACTTCCGACCTTATTCATAATATCCGAGCTGGAAATCCCGATCCTGGGAGTGAGTAGAAATGGACCGGGCTACCGGGCTATTGTGGTCGGTCTTGGCTCATTCGTTGCTGGTCTCGAAGAACTGAATCATGCCATGCCCTCTGGATAGGTGGAACTTCCGCCTTTGCCCTTACCGAACTATTCAGAAACTTTAGCCACGGAAATCTCCATCAACATTTGTCCCTTAGTTCTTGGTTCCAATGAGCTTATGAGTTGGTGCCAGGAAATACAAAAATCAAAAGTGTGTTGATCGATCGTCAGGTGGTTGACCCTCGAAATTGTACCGAAAACCCCCTGATGCTAACTCAGACCATCCTCAGTGTCTTTACACGATCTATCCTCGGGATAAAGTTAGGTGATCGGTAGGACGTAACCCGATCTCGAGGCTGGAGAGACCAATAGTCTCGGCGGAATGAATCCAGCCCCGAGCTGATGGAAAAAATATAGACTTGGTAGAAAGAATCCAGCCCCTAGCTGGTGGAATAATACGGACTCGGTGAAATGAGTCCAGCCCCGAGCTGGTGGTGCAATACAGACTCGGCGGAAAGAATCCAGCCCCGAGCTGGTAGAACAATACAGACTTGACGGAACGAATCCAGCCCCGAGCTGGTAGAACAAAGCATCGACAGAACGAATCCAGCCCAGAGCAGGTGGGACATTACAGACTCGACGAAACCAATCCTGCCACGAGCTGATAGAATATAACATACTCGGTGGAACGAATCCAGCCTTGAGCTGGAGGAGCATTTGAGACTGACACGAGGGAAGATTTTCAACCTCTGAGGCTAAGTGGATCCTGGCGCAGGCGTCCCCTTGCCAGATATCAGCGAAAAAATAAAACTTGGAACAAAGCAAAGTTAACAAAAATGGAGGTGACTTAGCACATACCATATGCAAATTCAAGAGAAAAATAACAACTCGGGTGCTATGAGGCAGCGTCCTACCCGAGTCCTCCAGTTAATTATCCTTAGAGATCTACCTAGTTAATTATCATATAATTTGTTGGCCAAAGTCAAGATTGTGTGATATTTAACGGGATCCTAGCCGATTAGGAAACACGGTTTCCTGAGTACTCGACAGATGGTTAGAGGCTCACCGAAAAATAGTGGGAGGCCATAATTGAATTTGCAATATTCGTTTGATTACTTGCCATTCGCGCTCAAATCAAATATCATTCGTAAAATAAATTAAATGTTAATTGTACTAATATTTAATCGTTATTTTAAGAGAACAGTTGGACTGTATTCAAACTAATTCAATATATAGTTGATTTTATAATTGGATTATAGTAATCAATATAATTGAATTTAACCAATTAAAGTATAGTTGATTAATATAGTTGGACTATAATAATCATTATATTTAATAGTACCTAAATCGTTGATTAGATAGTTGGACTATTAGAATCAAGATGAAATTGAAAGATTCACATTTAAAACATAATCATAAGGAAAATATATTTAAATGGTTTATTTTTCAAATTGGGAATAAAATTTCAGGATGGTCCTGGAATCTAATAAGTTACTTTATTTGATAAAATAACATATTAGGCCTAAGAACAGAGTTGAGTAAATAGTATCACACGATCTTTGGAAGATCATGTGATGATAACTTAAGTGCTTAATCCATTAAGCTTTTCGCAAAAGACTCCTTAAATTCTTATTGAGAACTAAGGATTAGATCCTTAAAGTATGTATTGAAATTAAAGGATCTTTGTAGATATATAATTAGATTTTAGAAGTACTGAATTACAATTAATAACTCTTGGTCTCAAGGAGATAAAGTCAAACTTTGCAATTAGGCAAGTAGCGCAAGGCGCACCTTACTTCGATATTCTAGGAGGCCAAGGCTTGGCCAAAAGCTTCTGGAGTGTTGAAAAGGGCAAAGGCAAAATCATTATAATCTTCTAGGAAGATAAAAGGACATATCCCAAAATATCTACCTAAATTGTGGCAAACGGGATCGCGGAAGCGTGACTGCCGTTTGGACAAAGTAGACATGAAGGAATTGAAGACGAGCAAGGCTCTGACTTCAAATATGTTTGTCAAAATTATGTTCACTACTAGTATTGAAATTGGATTTTAGATACTTAGTGTGGTACATAAATTATGTACTAGTGTGCAGCATCTGCTAAGAGTAGGATACTGACTTCAGTTGAGATTAATCTGCGAATTAGAAACGGGACGAAAGTCGCTGTTCTAACCGAAGAAACCTAAATTTAGGAACTACCTTAAGGTGTGTCCTTAAATTAGGAAACTGTTATAATGTAACTAGTTTGACTAGAAACATTATCTCTATATCGAGTATAACTCGTTGCGAGCTTACCTTTATATTCTAGAACACTAAAGTGTTTTATTGTAAAAACATGATATTAAAATAAAACACATTAGATAAATATAAATAAATCACGAACATATGACATGATAAATAAATTAGCTCAAATTGATTTGATCAGAAGAAACTTAGATGTGGCATTGTTGTCTGGGACACAATGAAACAAGACTCGTATATCCACACTTTTGAAGAGTGGGTACTCGGAGCGTTTTGATTCCAATCAAATAAAGTCTACGAATCTAATTTATTGGGCAAAGTGCCTAAAACACTATTTACTTGGTAAAAGTGTAAATGCCACCAATCTGTTTGCCCTAGGTCATAGTGAAGCAAGTGGTGTTGGTTTCTAATATAGGTCCCAAGATCATGAAATCAAGCATAAAATTCGCATGAATACATCAAGGAATAATGGCAGAAACATATACTCACAATGATTGGTTTGGATGCATCAAAGAAATCTTTCTCCTCCACTTGAAGAAGGATTCGGCCATGGCTCTCCAAGGAAGTGGGATGGTCGGTTTTGATGCTCTTTGTGTCTTCAAGATTCGGCCATGAAAGACCACCATTAAAGATCCAAGCTTCAAGCTTCAAAATGGATTCCATGCACACAAGTTCACTACCCTATCACATTTGTATCAACTCAAGAGTGTGCTAGCACTTCATCTTCTTCCTTTGTTCGGTCAAACCAAAATTTTTGGGGAAGAAAATTGGCTCCAAGCCGTGAAGAAGAAGAAGAAAATGAGAGGGAAAAATGGTTTCCAAAAACGTGAACATACTTGGATGAGAGAGAGAAATAAAAGCTTTATATATATTTTATTTTAAAACATTACCAAGTAAATAAATAAAACATATATTAAACTTTAAATCAAAAGTCAAATGAAAAAGCAAAAAGCAAAAAGGTACAAGTCATTTCAACTTTATTCCCATCACTTTTTACTATTTACATCAAGTCACTTTATTAAAGTGACAACATGTCATGTCACATCACATCACTCAAAGTGACAAGTGATTTGACAATTGATGCGACTAGCGATTTGACGCTTGATGTGACTCGTATGCCGCACTCGAATTCGAAATGCAAATACGCTCGCAATCACTCTCGGGCTCGGGTTCGCTAATTCCAAATTAACGAATTCTCCGTCGCGCCGTAATTAAATGATTACTCCTAGCGAAATCACTATTCACGTGGCTAACGAATTAATTCCAAATTAATTCGTTCGCCCGAATTAAAATCCAATTTTTATTCCGCGTCGAAATCCAATTTCGTATAATATATCGAATATATTATTTTATCGATTAATTCCAAATTAATCGTTATCTCTCTTTTATTAATATTTTATCCTAGATAAAATATCTCCGTAATTAATCCCAGATTAATTTTCTCTCTCATCGAATTAATCCCAGATTAATTATAGTGCGAGTCATACATCATCGGTGAATCTTTGGGAAGCGACCCATGAGATCCCCGGATATGTTGGCAGTAAATACGGTCGTCGGACTATCCGAACACGTAAGTACTTCGTACCACGTTTATACCGATTTACAAGACAAGGTTGGCTTCTAGCAAAGCGCCATGCCTACCCAATTCTCCGGAAATATCCTTACAGGAATATATGATCTATATCAAGCGTTGTATACCGCAGTATTGCGTATTTCTGTCCAGTATCGGATGTTCACGTGCTAGGCCTAGGGATGGAATTGTGTTTGCCCCATACGAAGCACATATCGGATGTCTGGCAACTAGTCTCTATAATCAGATAAACATGACCTAGTCATAATATCCCGGTAGCTCGAGTATTTAAGAGAACGAGTTCCGAATCCTACGTGACCATCATCTCCACTATGACTGGAGTGATACTTCCGTCTTGACATCACACCCAACACACTACGATTCTCAATATACCCAGAATTGGCGTACACAAAACCGGTTAAAGCCCTGGACGACCTCAACTAAAGTATATTGATTGTCGCAAGTGTTAGCGGTGCAAGTCTCAGGTTAAGACCAAATACACCTACCCTGATTTCGGACTTCCATAGACACATAGTCATACTATCAATGGAATTTCGAGGGGGTCAATCCAGAGCGAAGCTGTTTCCCGTACCATCGGTGAAACACAACCTCCTATTACACTTGCATGAGTATCCTATACCCAAATATATGAGAACTATGCCGTTGTGTCCTCACAAACGCGCACAAGTGCAATACTAGTCTTTTACGTATTTATCGATGTCCAATTTTGATAATACTCTGACTATGGATATTTAACGATTTATCCTTCGTGGACTGATACTGTCTCATATCATTCTCCATCCAGGAACAACTCATAGGGACCTCTCATCATTTATACATCTAGGTGATCTAATCACAAATGATAAGAGTGCAATCTTCTCTGTCACATAGTTAATTTGCACAACAACACCGTTAGCTGTACAAATAGTGACGCTATGGGTCATAATTGTCCAACAATCTCCCACTTGGCCTATAGCCAGTCACTCGAGTGTCTTACACCCGAACTATGTATGGTTGGCTCAAACTGCTGAGAAAAGGCTTTCGTCCGCGGATTTGCATGATTATCATCTGATGCAATTATTCGATCATCACATCGCTACGATGTATGATCTGAATGAATCAGATGAATGGTCGAAGTATATATCTGGATCTTTGATGAGACCATTAATTCTTTAGCCTGTGCTGACGCCTAGCTCAGCTGCTAACAAAACTATATCTAATCTAATTAGATTTTTATTGACCCAGATGGCTTCTATTGCTGCCTCAGCTGCTGAAATTAATCCGCATTTGTTGTTTATTCGGTAACAGTATCTTGCTTGGAAGATTTCCAGCTCACTGTACCGTTATTCAAACTGTATAGTACCGTTTGTGACTTTTAGTCGTCTTTATCGGTTATAGGAATCTTGCTACAGTGATCCCAGTCACTTCAAGTTCTCCTTCTCCATAGACTAAGACAGCATCCTTAGTTCTCTAAGATACTAACGGATGTTCCTAACATCAATCCAGTGACTATCACTCGGATTAGCCTGTTTGTGAATCCATATGCTCAAAGCGTATGATACACCAGGTCTTGTACATTTTTCAATGTACGGTTCCATGGAGAGTATTTCGAAAGTCAAGCTTTCGCCGATATTTATTTTATGGGAATATCATTTCCAAGAAATGATGTATTATCATTATTTTATAAGACAGCCACTGTTAGTGCGCTCCCACTAACCCTCTTATTTACACAAGAATCATTTTCGTTTTGAATTAAATCATAGACCATTATGATTACATCAAAACGATAATTCCAAGAACCTATGCTCGCGTCAGCAAGCATCATCCAAATGGATTTACTATGGCAACAGGTAAGAGGTTGAATCGTAATCAACACAATGTTGATAACGATACCTTTCCGTTAAAAGCCTAGCTTTATACGTTGGTATGTTGCCATCCATGTACGTCTTCCTTGAAGACTTATAGTACCAGTAGGCACAATGCCTTGTGGTACATCAAATAGTATCCAAACTGGTTGATATACATGGAATCCATTTCGGATTATATAGCACTTTGCCATAATTAGGGAGTTGATACCTTGTATCACTTCCTTATACGTAGCCAATTGGTATTCCTCAGTAAGATAGACATCTTTATGAGGTGAGATCAGAAACCCATACCCCAGGTTGTTTTCTGACTCTATCCGACTTACGCGGTTCTTGTGTATTCGAAGATTAATGGTCCTAGTTGCATCCTTGATGAACTATTCATGTTCCATTAAGATTCGGTGCCTTGAACAATATTACTCCGATTTTTCATCGAGTTATACTATCCTCCCACTTACCACTGGATATCGGTATTCCTTTTCAGGAAAACCACATGGTGAGCAACAATCTAATTGTTCTCTTGTGAGGCGTATAAGTACAATACTTATGGTATCCCTAGGATGACCTACAATTGACACTTATCCTATTTGGGTTTTAGTTTGATATCATCCAAACATATGCCAAGCATACCCAAATGGTCAGGAATGAGAAACCCGGTTTCTTTCCCGTTCATATCTAATATGATATCTGTCAAACAGATTATTATGGAACCTTATTCAAAATAAGTTCTTACACTGTTTAAAGCTTATCCGTTGAAGGAAATGGTAGCTCAGAGCGACTCGTGATTAACCTTATCATGTCTAATAAAATTCGGTTAATCCTGTTCGGACACATCGTCAAAATGACGTGTTCCGGGAGGAGTCCTTATTGAAAGAATACTATACTCTTTCAAGTATACGAGAAAATTACTGCTTAAGTATTTTCATTATGGTTTTACCGTGACGGTTTAATACTTTAGCTGATCTGTTTGTCTATTTCGTGTCGAAACTGTGAAAGTTTCTGATTTGTGTTTTAAAAGAAACACATAACCATAACGCGATGCCACATCCGTACAGGTCACGAAATATTCATATTCACCTCTAGCCTAGCTAGACATGGGTCCACTTGCTTCACTATGAACTAGGGCTAACAGATCAGTGGCATTTACACTTTTACCAAGTAAATAGTGCTTTAGGCAATTTGCCCAATAAACTAGATTCGTAGACTTTATTTGAATGGAATCAAATTATTCCTAGTACCCACTCTTCGAAAGTGTGGATATACGAGTCTTGTTTGATTGTGTCCCAGACAACAATGCCACAATTAATTTTCTTAACTGATCAAATTAGTTTGAGCTATTTATTTGTCATGTTATATATTTGAGATATTGTTTATATTCAAAATATAAATGCTGTTATTCACATCTAATGTGTTTATCTCAATATCATCTTTATATAATAAAACACTTTAGTGTTCTAGAATATAAAGGTACACCCGCAGCGGGTTATACGCGATATAGAGATAATGTTTCTAGTCAAACTAGTTACATTTTAACAATTTCCTAATTTAAGTACACACCCGAAGGGCAGTTCCTAAACTTAGGTATCTACGGTTAAAACAGCGACTATCGTCCCGTTTTCAATTCGCAGAGTAATCTCGTCTGAAGTCAGTATTCTGCTTAAAGTAGATTCTGCATAACAGTACATATTTATGTATCACACTAAGTATTTAAAATCCAATTTCAATACTAGTTGTGAACATAATTATAACAAACATATTTGAAGTAAGAGCCTTGCTCGTCTTCAATTCCTTCTTAGGATATATCCTTTTATCTTCCAAAAGATTATAATGATTTTGCCTTTGCCAATTTCAACATTCCAGTAGCCTTTGGCCAAGCCTCGTGTTTCTAGAATATCGAAGTAAGGTGTGCCTTAGGCTACTTGCCTAATTGCAAAGTTTGACTTTATCTCCTTGAGAATAGTCATTAATTCTCCAAGAATTATTTATTGCAATTTAGTATTTCAAAGATCTAAAATAGATCCATGAAAATCCTTCAATTTCATTATCATACTTTAAGGATCTAATCCTTAATTCTGATTCAGAAATTAAGGAGTCTACTTTGACAAGCTTAATGGATTAGCGCTATAGTTATCATTACATGAATATTCCAAATTTCATATTCCACTTATTTGCTTAACTCTGGGCTTTAGGCATAATTCATTAATTTATCAAAAAAATAACTTATTAATTTCCAATACCATCTTGAAATTATTCCAATTTGAAAATTAAAGTCGTTTAAATACATTTTCACCCAGGATTATGTTTTAAACACTAATCTTTCATTTCTATCTTGATTCTAATAGTCCAACTATTTAATCAACGATTTGTGGTACTATTTATTATAATGATCATAATAGTCAAACTATATAATCAAATATAATCTAAATTAATTAACCTCAATTACATTAATTACTATAATCCAATTATAAAATCAACTGTAAACTGAAATTAATTAATTCAAATATATTGATTAATAAAATCCAATTATATATAATCAACTATAATACAGTCCAACCGTTAATTAAAATAATAATTTAAATATTTGTCCAACTAACATTTAATCTAACGACGAATAATTTGAATGAGCGCGTATGGCGAGTAATTGAACGAGTATTGCTAATTCAATTCTTGCCTCCCACTATTTTCCGGCGAGCCTCTAACCCTCTGTCGAGTACTCGGGAAACCGTGTTTCCTGGTGGGCTAGGATCTCGTTAAATATCACACAATCTTGACTTTGGCCAACAAATTGTATGATAATTAACTAGGTAGATCTCTAAGATCAATTGGATCCAATCCAATTCCTAGATCCGGTAGGAGGACGTCCAAGTTCGAAACATATATCTTATATATGCCAATACATCCAATGTATTACCTAACATTTTTCCTCTGAATCAACTAAGCCTTGGCTTTGGCACAACAAGCTTAATGATCCCAGTTAAGCGCGACCCATTGACCATGGAAAGCTTCGTAATCAATGTCGATGGACAAGAAGTGGTCTTGACTTTGGCCAACAAACCACAACTTGGACAAGACACTGATATGGAACAAAGCCTTCGTGATTCAAACACATCTTCGACAGACAAAGGCCTTGACTTTGGCCAACAAACCAATGCCGTCATAGATCTTGAGTAAGAATCACTCAATAGAAGGAAAGACGCTTAATATTATTTGAGGGTTTTTCGCGTGCAAATTGGCAACCAATTTATTAGCTTTGTTAAGGTCTCATCATCATACACCCTTAAACATGCATTCTAAACACATAATAAAGCGTATATGAAATAAAATAATAATGATATGCGGATGGATACTTTACATTGATCCTATATCAAATCTCTCATTTTCTCTCTCTAAAGCTAGCACATGTATTTACTTCTACCCGTTACACTACACTTTTAAAGAAACCTCATTTACATTGAGGGGAATAGGTGAGAAGAGAATACATAGAGTATAGAGGTGATAAGGCTGGACACGCAGGTCCAATTAATAAATCAAATTTATTACAATTTCCAAAATTGTCCCACCCGACTAATATCCATCCGATATACATTATTCATGCATCGCAACCATGTATTCATGCAAGCATGTTATCAATCAATCTAATCCAATTAATTAATCTGATAATTAGTGATCATCCAATGTTCAAACAACGATTTGATTTTTGCTCGAGTCAAAATCGTTTTGCGAATACGTACTCAAAGTACGAATTCTCGAATTAAATTAAACTACATAATTAAATCCAATTTAACACGCATTTAATTCTAATTCTCTATTAATTCTAAATTAAATATTACACTTTTATTAACGAACCTTCCACGATTTAAATTCCAAATTCAATCATTATGGGTCTCAAAGTCCAATTAACGTCTAATGTTTATTTAATTAAAGTCCAATGGGCTTTTAATTAATTCTTAAGGCGTGGACTTTTGGTCAACTCGGGTCAAACCGATAACCAAAATCCAATTCGGGAGTTACCCCATAAGCCTTTAAATTAATTTTGGCCGATTAGGCCCAATTAAATAAATAAGGTCCATTAAGTCATAATTGGACTTTATGGATGCGGTTTTGGGCCTAATTGGATCCAACCAATTTTGCCTAAACCAAACTTTGTACAACAAAGCCCAAAAGCCCAATTACAACCTATAAGGCCCAATTTCCAAAAACAAGCTCAATTAATTAACTTATAAAATTCCAAATTCCATGATTAATTAACCTAAGTGTAATACACAATTAATTACCCAATTAACATTTCTAAAACATCAATTAGCATAATTAATCATGTACTTTAACAACAAATAGTGTCCAACACAATTTATTAAAATCAACCCATTTTACATGCTTTAAAGTCTCTCGGCAATTTGGGGATTTTACGTCCGATTCGAATTCAATCCAATTATTTCACAATCGACATTAAATCATATTCCCGAATGATTTCCAACACATCCAATGTTCAAAAATCAAAAAATTCCAAGACAATATGGGTTATATGTATTCGGCCAACATAAGCAATTTGGGGAAAATTGTTCCAAACTAATTTTCATCAAATTGATCCAATCAATCCTCAATTAAACATACTTTAAGCATTCTAAATTATCCAATTTCATCAAACATGCTCAAAATCAAGTTTACCCAATTTGTCAATTTTGGCCAACACAAAATTTGGGGAAAAATGGATCCAACCAAATTTCATGAAATTGAACATATACAACTTCAATTCATCAACATATAAGCATACTTAATCAATCAATTTAACCAAATCATGCTTCAATTGATTTTACCCAATTTGTCATGCCCAAATTTGGGGAAAAGAAAAACCAAGGAAATTCTTGAAATTGATCATGCACAACATCAATTCAACCTCATTCAAGCATACTATATCAAACAATTTAACCATTTGATGCTCAAATTGAGTTTACCCAATTTTAACCCTAACTTTTTCATGCTTGAACTAAGCTCATAGATACCATTGTTGGTTTCTAATATAGGTCCCAAGATCATGAAATCAAGCATAAAATTCGCATGAATACATCAAGGAATAATGGCGGAAACATATACTCACAATGATTGGTTTGGATGCATCAAAGAAATCTTCTCCTCCTCCACTTGAAGAAGGATTCGGCCATGGCTCTCCAAGGAAGTGGGATGGTCGGTTTTGATGCTCTTTGTGTCTTCAAGATTCGGCCATGAAAGACCACCATTAAAGCTCCAAGCTTCAAAATTGATTCCATGCACACAAGCTCACTACCCTATCACCTTTGTATCAACTCAAGAGTGTGCTAGCACTTCATCTTCTTCCTTTGTTCGGTCAAACCAAAATTTTTGGGGAAGAAAATTGGCTCCAAGCCGTGAAGAAGAAGAAGAAAATGAGAGGGAAAAAATGGTTCCCAAAACGTGAACATACTTGGAGGAGAGAGAGAAATAAAAGCTTATATATATTTTATTTTAAAACATTTACCAAGTAAATAAATAAAACATATATTAAACTTTAAATCAAAAGTCAAATGAAAAAGCAAAAAGCAAAAAGGTACAAGTCATTTCAACTTTATTCCATCACTTTGTACTATTCACATCAAGTCACTTTATTAAAGTGACAACATGTCATGTCACATCACATCACTCAAAATGACAAGTGATTTGACAATTGATGCGACTAGCGATTTGACGCTTGATGTGACTCGCGTGCCGCGCTCGAATTCGAAATGCGAATGCGCTCGCAATCACTCTCTCGGCTCGGGTTCGCTAATTCCAAATTAACGAATTTTCCGTCGCGTCGTAATTAAATGATTACGCCTAGCGAAATCACTATTCACGTCGCTACGAATTAATTCCAAATTAATTCGTTCGCCCGAATTAAAATCCAATTTTTATTCCGCGTCGAAATCCAATTTCGTATAATATATCGAATATATTATTTTATCGATTAATTCCAAATTAATCATTCTCTCTCTTTTATTAATATTTTATCCTAGATAAAATATCTCCGTAATTAATCCCAGATTAATTTTCTCTCTCATCGAATTAATCCCAGATTAATTATAGTGCGAGTCATACATCATCGGTGAATCTTTGGGAAGCGACCCATGAGATCCCGGGATATGTTGGCAGTAAATACGGTCGTCGGACTATCCGAACACGTAAGTACCTCGTACCACGTTTATACCGATTTACAAGACAAGGTTGGCTTCTAGCAAAGCGCCATGCCTACCCAATTCTCCGAAATATCCTTACAGGAATATGATCTATATCAAGCGTAGTATACCGCAGTATTGCATATTTCTGTCCAGTATCGGATGTTCACATGCTAGGCCTGGGGCTGGAATTGTGTTTGCCCCGTACAAAGCACATATCGGATGTCTGGCAACTAGTCTCTATAATCAGATAAACATGACCTAGTCATAATATCCCGATAGCTCGAGCATTTAAGAGAACGAGTTCCGTATCCTACGTGACCATCATCTCCACTATGACTGGAGTGATACTTCCGTCTTGACATCACACCCAACACACTACGATTCTCAATATACCCAGAATTGGCGTACACAGAACCGGTTAAAGCCCTGAACAACCTCAACTAAAGTATATTGATTGTCGCAAGTGTTAGCAGTGCAAGTCTCAGGTTAAGACCAAATACACCTACCCTGATTTCGGACTTCCATAGACATATAGTCATACTACCAATGGAATTTCGAGGGGGTCAATCCAGAGCGAAGCTGTTTCCCGTACCATCGGTGAAACACACCTCCTATTACACTTGCATGAGTATCTTATACCCAAATATATGAGAACTATGCCGTTGTGTCTTCACAAACGCGCACAAGTGCAATACTAGTCTTTTACATATTTATCGATGTCCAATCTCGAGAATACTCTGACTAGGGATATTTAACGATTTATCCTTCGTGGACTGATATTGTCTCATATCATTCTCCGTCCAGGAACAAATCATAGGGACCTCTCATCATTTATACATCTAGGTGATCTAATCATAAATGATAAGAGTGCAATCTCCTCTGTCACATAGTTAATTTGCACAACAACACCGTGATCTGTACAAATAGTGACGCTATGGGTCATAATTGTCCAACAAGTGGGCCCATGTCTAGCTAGGGTAGATGTGGATATGAATATTTCGTGACCTTATGGATATGACATCCCGTTATGGTTAAGTGTTTCTTTTGAAACACAAATCGGAAACTTTTAAAGTTTCGACACGAAATAGACGAACAGATCAGCTAATGTACTAAAACTATCACGGTGAGACCGTAATGGAAAATATTTAAGCAATAAGTTTCTTAAATACTTGAAAGAGAATAGTATTCTTTCAATGAGGACTTCTCCCGGAACACGTCAATTTGACGGTGTGTCCGAATGGAGAAACCGAATTTTGTTAGACATGATAAGGTTAATCATGAGTCGCTCTTAGCTACCATTTCCTTCAAAAGGGATAAACATTAACAGTGCAATAATTATTTTGAATAAGGTTCCATAAAAATCTGTTTGACAGAATTCATATTAGATATGAACGGGAAAGAAACCGGGTTTCACATTCCTGAAAATTTGGGTATGCTGGGCATATGTTTGGATGATACCAACTGAAACCCAAATTGGATAAGTGCCAGTTGTAGGTAATCCGAGGGATACCAAAGTATAGTACTTATACAACTCACAATAGTGGTAAGTGGGAGGCTAGTAAAACTCGATGAAAATCGGAGTAATACTATTCTAGGAACCGATTCCTTAATGGAACACAAATAGTTCATCAAGGATGAAACTATACCAGTAATCTTCGAATACACAAGAACAGCGTAGGTCGGAAAGAGTCAGAAAATAACCTGGGGAATGGGTTTCTGATCTCACCTCATAAAGATGTCTATCTTATTGAGGAATACCAACTGACTACGTATGAGGAAGTGATACAAGGTATCGACTCCCAATTATGGCAAAGTGCCATGATGTCAAAATTGGATTTCATGTATATCAACCATGTTTGGACACTAGTTGATGTACCGCAAGACATTGTGACTATTAGTACTATATGAGTATTCAAGGAAGACATACATGGAAGGCAACATAACAACGTACTAAGCTAGGCTTGTAGCGAAAAGGTATCGTTATCAACATTGTGTTGATTACAACGAAATCTTTTACCTGTTGCCACGGTAAATCCATTTGGATAATGCTTGCTGATGCTTCATGTTTCATTTATGAAATATGGCAGCTGAACGGGAAAATCGCTATGCTGAAAAGGAAACCTTTTGGAGGATGTTTACAACATCCTGAAGGTTTTTTCGTATCAAAACTAGCAAACAAGGTTTGCAGTTTATTCGATCCATGTTTGGATTGAAGCAAGCATTAGGTTCTTGCAATTATCGTTTTGATATAATCATAATGGTTTATGATTTAATTCAAAATGTAAATGATTCTTGTGTATATAAGAAGGTTAGTGGGAGCGCACTGACAGTGGTTGTCCTATAAATAATGATAATACATCATTTCTTGGAAATGATATTCCCATAATAACAATCGGTGAAAGCTTGGCTTTCGAGAAAATTCTCCGTAGAATTCTTGGGAGAAACAACCTTTATTCAATGAATAAAGATCTACTGGGATAGATTTAAAGTTGTTGACACTCTCCGAGAACTCGTATATTGAAAAATGTACGTGACCTGGTGTCTCATACGCTTTGAGCATATGGATTCACAAACAGGCCAATCCAAGTGATAGTCACTGGATTGATGTTAAGAACATCTGTTAGTATCTTAGAGAACTAAGGATTTTGTCTTATACTATAGAGAAGGAGAACTTGAAGTGACTGGGATCACTGCTGCAAGTTTCCTAACCGATAAAAACGACTATAAGTCAAACAACGGTACTATACAATTTGAATAATGGTACAGTGTGCTGGAAATCTTCCATGCAAGATACTGTTACCGAATAAATAACAAATGCGGGTTATTGATGCAGCTAAGGCAGCAATAGAATCCATTTGGGTCAATAATAAATCTAATTAGATTAGATATAGTTCTGTTAGCAGCTGAGCTAGGCGTCAGCGCAGGCTAAAGAATTAATGGTCTCATCAACGATCCAGATATATACTTCATCTGTTCATCTGATTCGTTCAGATCATACATCGTGGCGATGTGATGATCATATAAATCGCATCAGATGATAATCAAGCAAATCCACTGACGAAAGTACTTTCTCAGCAATTTGAGCCAACCATACATAGTTCGGGTGTTAGACACTCGAGTGACTAGTTATAGGCAAAGTGGGAGATTGTTGGACAGTTATGACCCATAGCGTCACTATTTGTACATATCATTATGTTGTTGTACAAATTAACTATGTGACAAAGGAGATTGCTCTCTTATTATTTGTGATTAGATCACCAAGATGTATAAATCATAGGAGGTCCTTATGATTTGTTACTAGATTGAGAATGATATGAGTGTAGGGAACGCCTTCTCATCGCGCAGCGGAAAAGGTTAGGCTCAGGAACCGAACTTGAAAAATTTTTCTACTCTTCCCTTGCTTTGGCCGAAAGTTACCAGTGATATTGCTGAAGTTTTGGACAGAATTTCAGCCTCGGAATAGCCCCGAAACAGTCCCCAAACAGCCCTTGAACTGCAGTGGAAACACTGCACTATTTTGGACACGTTATGAGCGCGAATTGCACCCAGTTGCAGGTCTGATTTGCGCCTCTTACAGGTCAGTTTCGGATCTGATTTGTTCTCCAAAAATCAATCCTAATACATACCTAAAGATATCTTAAAGTGTTTCCCAAAATCCCGAATGAAAAACAAACAAAACGAATCTCACTATGGCTCCCTGAACTTGAGCAAATTGAGGTTTCTCAGGGAGGTGGTGCCACAACTTCTATAGTCAATTTGGGGATGATTTTCAATGTCACGAGGTCTTCCGAACTATGTCTCGACACTAACGGAGGGTAGTGTGGGCTACACACACAAATTAATCCCTAAACGGTTTAGAGAATAATCACACACACCGTAGAGAATTCTCAACTTTTGAGAGCTTGAAGAAGAGATGGAGGCTAGGGTTTCTAATGACTTAGATCTGAAAAATTAAATCATAATTTTCCTTTTATATTTATGGTTAATTTGTTTCATAAAACAAATCAACCACTAGTCTCCCAATGGTGTAGTATTTCGGCCAAGGTAGGGAATAGGTCTCCTTGTTTTATTTTGCTTCCAAAATAAACAAATCCTACTCCCATTAGACTACCAAAATTCGGCCATGCTAGGGTATTATTGGATTTGATTTTGTTTACAAAACAAACAAATCCTATCCATAATCATACACCAATATTTCGGCCAAGGTAGAGTTTTAATTAAGATTTGATTTTGTTTACTAAACAAACAAATCCTATTCCTTATCCTATAAGGAATTCTACCTTGGTAATAATTCTTAGCCTTATTAAATTATATCATATATAATTTAATATTCTAATTTAATAATTTTCATATATAATTATTAATACTTTATATTAACTTTTAATATAAAGTCTCATGTGTGATATAATTAATATTATTAATCACATTAATAATATTTATTCCTTTTGTGAGTATATAATTAGACCATCCAATTATATTAGCTCCGCTATAGTAAATCGAGCTAGCACGGGGACCAAGTGGACCTATGGTTCTGAGCTCCAATAATCTCGAAATATTAATTAAGCTCTTAATTAAATATTCTGAATTATTAACTTCGGGTTATTCCACTAAAAACCCGAAGTTGCACTCTCGTTACCGTAGATGAAATATTAAGCCGAACCAAGTCGGTGTATAGTCATTGCATAAGAATTGATCCTTCACGAATATCTCATAATTAGATCCGGTCATAATGTCTGTTATACCCCTCTAATTATTTTATCTTAAGTACCATTGATTCTCTAATGAACGATTCATTCATAACTGTTATGAATATTAATCTTTCTATTCGTAATAGAAAGACTTGAGCACTCTAATCGTTCAAGTACCGAATCAACCCTTAAGAGAGATATTCATCTACTTCTCGCAAGAATGAGTGAATTCCATGTCTATGTAAAACGTTCCCAACTACATAACAGACTATGCCCCCAAAGTACGTAATTATTGGTTGGGATTGCTACACCAACCTCACCTTTGTAAATCAAAGGACATATCCCGCCATGCAGGAGTTCGTACTTAGGATAAAGATCAACCCATATATGACCATCAAGTAGATTGAAATGACTTTCTTTGTTTAACGGATATTATAAGAATGTCATTTCTATCTGGGTCTAGTCCTATATGATCACATCATATAAGGTGCCTCCATTCTCATGTCTCTACATGGACGATCCGGATTAAGATCGCCATCCAAATATAGAATAGACCACAGCTATAGATAAACCACAAACAACGTACTGGTTTATCTGCTTTCTATGGACTATTTAAGATTACTAACTTCAGACTTGAATCCTCTGGTGCATGACACTCATGCACCAAGTCTTGAAGGTACATAAGTAATCTATGTTATTTATGAAGATATATAATATGCGAAAATTAAAACAAACAATTTGATAAATGAATAATGCATCATTTTATTTCTATGCAAAAGAAACCGTTTACATCTCATATAGCTCTAGGGCATACATCCCAACAATCTCCCACTTGCACTAGAGCAAATGGGACATGTCTCGCAAACCTAGACCATTTAGGTGACCATCAAACACTTTAGCCGGTAAGGTCTTAGTAAACGGATCAGCAAGGTTCTCTGCAGATGCAATCTTTGTGACGGTAACGTTGCCTCTCTGTACTATCTCCTGATGAGATGATATTTCCTCTTTATATGTTTTCCCTTCTTATGGCTTCTTAGTTCTTTGGAGTTTGCCACTGCTTCACTATTATCGCAATAGAGGGTGAGTGGTTTATCCATATCTGCAACAACTTCCAGATCTCCCAAGAATTTACGGAGCTAGACTGCTTCTTTAGCAGCTTCACAAGCCGCTACATATTCAGCCTCCATGGTGGAGTCGGTAATGCAAGATTGCTTTATACTCCGCCAAACAATAGCCCCACCACCTAGGGTGAACACTGATCTGTTGGGGTTGGTGCTCAGAGCGCCAATCCGGACCGTATTTATGTCTGATTCATGAATACGAACATCCCCTTATTCCATAATATTACTTATTTATGGTTGCACCTCTTGTTCTTATATACATATCCGATCTGATTACCATTAGATTGAAACTAAATGTGGTTTAGTGATATGTATATATTAGACAAAAGCCCGATAATATATAATGCAGTACATAGTTTCAAAGTTAGTTTGTAATTGACATTGGGAAGTGTCACTGCTAAATGTATATTATCAAATAAAGTTCCTGGTCAAGATTCACTAACACGGGTCGGTTAGTCAAATCTGTTGAGACCAGTACATGTCGTATATCGAGACTCGGTCCGATGGTTTATCCTAATGAACCATGAGTCTGCGGAGACTCGTATAGACATGAAGGTGTTTATAATAGATAAACACTGAACGGCTCACCGAAGATTCTTAATGGATGGTACGCCAACGTCAATAAGAATATTCTCTGGTTGAGTAGTATAGTGGTCCTTCGACTTGAGACACCACTGTGGATGTATGAGATATCCTCCACACTTAGATGGCAGTCACGTCACCGATCTATTTAGATCAGACCTCCGCCTGTTCGTTGGGTGTGGACTGATCCTCAGGATATCCTGTGTGTGTCAAGATAGGATCCGTCAGTTCTGTGTACAGAGCATAGGTAGTCCATATATAATTAGCAGTCTGTTAAATCTGTGGCCACAGTAAACTTCGGAAGTAAGTTCCGAATGTTATTTAGAGATTGCTAATGAATACGTCGACGGGATAATACCTATAGAGATTTGACGTTTACATCTATATCTCTGGGATTATCCGGATACCTGTGACGGAGAGATTATACGTATGTAATGACCTCGACCTGTATGTTTCAGCCAGATTATCCGTGATCGTCATAATTTATGGGTGGATAAATTATGGACACAAAATTGTTTTTCGTGACGGATATGCCTGAATCTAGAGAGTCTCAATAATGAAATATACTCGTTGAGCACTAGAACAACACATATAAATAATATTGATTATTTATAAAGTCGTTTAAAGGTTAAACGCAAAATACATGCTAAAAGGACCCGATAGTCCTTTCCTTAATTATTGTGTATTTACATTTAATACTTGATTAATTTAAATACACATTAATTATAGTCAAATTGAGATATTTGAATAATATCATAAATGTATATATGTATTTAATATTTAATGTAAATATAATACATATATTTAATATATTTGTATTTAATTAATTAATTAATTATTTAATTGTTAAATGGTTAAATTAATTAAAATATAAATATCTTAAGATTTAGATATTTGTTTTTAAGGCTTAGTTGCCTTTGTTGACCAAGTGATAAATATCTAATAAAGTGGTTTTTAGATATTTAATCAACTTGACCAAATTTATATCAAATGAAATTGAAATTAAAATTTGCATATATATACTTGTGAATTTCGGCCAAGGCCTTTGTGTAACAAGTATATATTGTTTTCTTTTTCATTTGGTAAAGAACCTAATACACTTTAAAGAAAAACTCCATTAATGGAAACAAAAGAAGCTTGTGAGAAAGAAAGAAGAAATCAAAGAAAGCTTGGATTTTAGTAAGTTTTTCCAACTTGCTATTAGAAAGGAAAATGTTCCTTAGGATCTAGGCTTTAACATATGATGTTCTTAGGTTATTTCTTTCTTTTTTCTTTGTGTTTTTGATGATGGAAGTTTTGGAGAAGTGTAGAGCATGTGTGATGAAGGAAGCTTATGGCTATTGTAGTAATAAGTGTTCTTTTGTGGTTTTGGAAACCTTGTTGCTAATGTAGAGTTGTTGACCCACTCTTAAATGACCTAGATTTGATCTTGAGTTATTTCATTGTGTTGATACTTTAATTGGATGGAAGAAACATGATTGAAGTATTGGATTTAACCAATTTGGTCTAATTTGTCCAATTTGATGAAATTGAAAAATTAGGGTTCATGACCAATTCCAAATTTGGGGCTTTTCATTTATGTTGTGCATTTGGATGTGTATATGATGCATATAAAGTTTCATGTTCATTGGATTACATCTTGATGTGTTTTGATGCATGAAATGACAAAGTGCACAATTTGCCCACTAAATGGTGCATTCGGCCATGAGTTAGAAATTAGGGATTTTGTGTTGCCTTGGTGTTTTGATGTTTTGAACATGCTAAGTTCATCTTAGAAATGATTTAGAATCATTCAAAATTGATTAGATCAATTTCGGACTAAAATGGACAAAATACCAAGTGTAAGGGCAATTCGGTAAATTCACTTAAATATGATTTATTGAATTTTATTTCATGATTTGATTATTGGATAATTAAATAAATATGTTTATTTAATTAATCGAGAAAAAGTTTTTGAAATCGGAAAATTTGATTTTCCACCGCTTCCGCTGCATTACCGGTATTCCCCCTAAAAACCCCTACATGATCTAGATGTTGATTTCTTGGAATCGACATTTGTCTGAAAATCAGAATCCGTATATCCTCTCCAGAATACACTAGCATATAAACTCTCGTTCTCTTTAGATATTTGAGAATGTGTTTCACAGCCACCCAGTGATCCAATCCCAGATTTGACTGAAACCTACTGACTACTCCCACTGCAAAGCAGATGTCCGGTCTCGTGCCTAACATGGCATACATGAGACTACCAACTGCTGAGGTGTATGGGATATGTCTCATTTCCTCAATGCCTTGAGGTGTCTTAGGAGACTGTTCCTTCGACAAATGAATTCCATGCCGATAAGACAGATTGCCTTTCTTGGAATTCTGCATCCCGAATCGCACAAGAATCTTGTCGATGTATGATGCCTGAGACATAGCTAATAGTCGTTTCTTGCGATCTCGAAGTATCTGGATCCCAAGAACATAACTTGCATTTCCCAAATCTTTCATTTGGAATTGTTCGGCTAGCCAGGTTTTTACATCTGATAGTATTCTTACATCATTCCCAATGAGTAAGATGTCATCAATGTATAAGACAAGAAAAACCACCTTCCCGTCAATGACGCACTTGTATACACAAGGCTCATCAATATTTTGCTCAAAATTATAGGACTTGATCGTTGTATCAAATCTTATGTTCCAAGATCGGGATGCATGCTTGAGTCCATAAATGGATCTCTACAGTTTGCAAACTTTTTACTCCTGACCTTGGGCTATGAACCCTTCTGGTTGTACCATATAGATACTTTCATCAAGATTGTCATTCAATAATGCAGTCTTGACGTCCATTTGCCAAATTTCATAGTCATAACATGCGGCAATGGAAAGAAGAGTGCGAATGGATTTTAGCATAGCTAATGGCGAGAACGTTTCCTCATAGTCAACTCCCTCCTTTTGGGTATAACCCTTGGCCACTAGTCTAGCTTTGAAGGTCTGTACCTTCCCATCTGATCCCCTCTTCCTCTTGTAGATCCACTTGCAACCTATGGGTTTTACTCCATTAGGTTGGTCTACAAGTTCCCAGACTGAGTTGGAGTACATGGACTCCATCTCTAGGTTCATGGCTTTAAGCCATGCCTCTTTGTCAGGATCATCCATTGCACTACTGTAGGTCAATGGACCATCTACACCATCGCTGGAGGTGACAGCTTGTGCCTCTCCAACCCCTAAGTAGCGATCAGGTTGTCGTACAACCCTCCCACTACGTCTGGGTGGTAGATCATTCTGACTTGGAAGTATCTGACTATCAGATGTCGAAGGTGCTATGTATTTATCAACTTTCATTGACGATGGCATGCTGGTCGAACCAGTAAGTAACTCCTCGAGTAATATTTTACTACGAGGTTTGAACTCCCTCATGTAGTCCTCTTCTAGAAACGTAGCATTTGTCGATACAAATACTTTGTTATCATCTGGACTGTAGAAGAATCCCCCCTAGTCTCCTTCGGGTAGCCTACAAATAGGCAGACCTGAGAACGTGGTTCCAGCTTTGTAGTCTTATTCTTCAGCACATGTGCTGAACACCCCCATATGCGGAAATGTCGTAAACTAGCTTTACGGCAGTTCCACAACTCTAAGGGAGTCTTAGGAACAGACTTAGATGGAACTACATTAAGGATATACATTGCAGTTTGCAGTGCATATCTCCAGAATGAACTAGGTAGTGAGTTATAACTAAACATAGATCTCATCATGTCTAGTAGGGTTCGATTTCTCCTTTCTGCAACACCATTTTGTTGTGGTGTTCCAGGTGCTGTGAGCTCAACTAAGAATTCCTCGAAGTCTGTGTCGAGGTATTCTCCTCCACGATCTGATTGTAGAGTTTTGATTGTCTTACCTAATTGGTTCTCAACCTCAGCACGATACTCTTTGAACTTTTCAAAGGTATCTGATTTGTGATGCATTAGGTAGACATACCCATATCTTGAATAATCGTCAATGAATGTGATGAAGTATTCATAACCACCTCGGGCTTTTACATTCATCGGTCCCAAACGTCCGAATGTATTAGCTCTAGTGGTTGACTAGCTCTAATACCTTTTCCAGTAAAAGGTCTCTTGGTCATTTTTCCTTCTAAACAGGATTCACAAACTGGTAAAGTCCCGAGCTTTAACAGGTTTAAGGCTCCGTCCTTTATCAATCTATTTATTCGGTCAAGGTTGATGTGACCAAGTCTAAGATGCCATAGATATGTGTCATCGTGAGAAATCTTTTGCCGTTTCGTTTTGGTTTTTCAACCTTAAACATTTCAGTGTTGAGCAGTGACTTATGCGTTAACGGTCTTAACACATACAAGTTATTTTCTGAGTTTCCTATGCATATATTTAATCCATTTCTACCAATAATAACTGAATTGCTATTAAAATAAATAGAATAACCATCATCCATAAGTCTAGAAACAGAAATCAGATTCCTGCGGAAACCAGGAATGAATAACATATCGTTTAAATTTAAATAACTATTATTAATAAAACTTAAACTAGAAACTCCCACTGCTCTTGCTGAAACGGCATCCCCTGTCCCGACTCTCATGGTGTAGTCACCTTCAGCAAGGTCCTTCCATTAATCAAGTAGCGGTAAAGAAGAACAAACATGGTTAGTGGCCCCGGAATTAATAATCCAAACGGATTTGTCATCCTCCACGAATAGAGATTCAATAACAAGTAAATGATATTTACCTGTTTCCTTTTTCTCTTTTAGCTCAGCAAGGTATTTAGGACAGTTCCTTTTCCAATGCCCATTCTTGTCGCAGTGGAAACATTTTCCCTTGGGCTTGGTATCCTTGGAGCCTTTCTTGTTCTTCTTTTTCATGGCTTTACCTTTAGCCTTTCCAGTGCCTTTCTTCTTCTTCTTTGCAGATTTAGAAGATTCGACAACATTTGCCTCCGTACTGGATTTATGAGGATCCACCAGCATTGACTCGTAATGGATGAGCTCATTTAGCAGTTGGGTCAAAGTAAAAGCCAACTTGTTCATAACATAGTTGCTCTTAAACTGCAGGAAACTCTTCGGAAGAGTTTCCATGATCATGGTCACCTGGCTACGCTCGTCAATACGAGCTCCATGGGTTTCAGCAGTATTGAGATAAGTCATCATCCTTAAGACGTGCTCTCGGACTGATGTCCTATCCTTCAACCTAGCAGTCATCGCTAAGACCATGGCCTCATGGCGTTGACGCTCCGAAGGCTGCCCAAACATGCCCTGCAATGACTCCATCATCTGAGATGCTAGAGCCATAGGTTCGTGCTTTGCAGCAAGAACCTCAGACATCCCTGCTAGCAAGTAGCAGCGGGCTTTCTCATTTGCTGCGACCCATTTCTGATAGGTATCGCGCACAGCTTGGCCAGCATTTCTAGCCAGCTCATGAGGACGTTCCTCCGTCAGGACAAACTTTAGGTCTTCACAGACCAGGATAGCGTTCATGTTACTTTTCCATTTTACATAATTTTCTCCGGTCAACTTATCATTTTAGAGAATGGAAATAATTGGAGAAACCATGGCTGAAAGTAAAATAAACATGCATTTAACATTCATTCATCGCATATTAAAATCATCAAAGAATTTTGGCATAAAATTAAACATGATGCATGAACCATGAGTAATGAATAAGAAACCTAAAAGAATTACTATGCCACGGAGATCTATCATCCCACAAGTAAGTGCCGCCGTAGGGTAGGTCAAGTACTTGAATGATAGATTGAGACAATCTCAACTGTTTGATATATGCGGGAATAACTCTTATTCCTATATTAAACAACTACTGTTCTATTTGATCAAGGAATTTTATTAACAGTTAATTATTCCTTTGTGAGTGTAACCCGCCGTTTCGGGATTCTTTGAGTTAACAAGTGAAGTGCCGTCGTAGGGTAGGTCAGTTCACAAGATACATCTAGAATCCCTATCCTTTCGAAACCCAAACTTGATATTGACCCAAAATGGACACCATCCGTAGGGAGACGAAAACAAAGCTGTCTCGAGGCGCCTTTTGAATCTCATATTTTTGGACTAACAACGGAGATCGCGGGATGTACTGTCATATATCCCTCGTGACACGCTCAAAAAGTGGTCTTTTACTCCCAAGTATAAGAGTGTCGAAGTAATAAAAATAACCCGGTGAGTCCGGGGTCGATCCACATAAGAGATTTAGCAAAATAGAATATTTAACTGTACGGGAATGAAAAGTTTGCTTTGTTGAAGTAGTTGGAGGATTTTAGGTTGGAATACAGTAATAGAAGGAAATGCTGGAGTTAGGGGATCCACTTTTAGTCTTTAAAACATTTATAAATCTCCTGCTTTTATAATAATTTATAAATTGCCCTTTTTTATACCCACTTAATTTATTACAAGAATTAATTATGCCAATAAGAAGAACCAGCCATAAAGGCGGTGATACTGTTTGTCTATAACAAGTCCTACCAAGGTACTTAATTATGCGAAAATCAGATAAAACCGACCATAAAGGCGGTATACATATAAAACCGACCATAAAGGCGATATAAAGATAAAACCAACCATAAAGGCGGTAGACAGATAAAACCAGCCATAAAGGCGGTATAAAGATTGTCAATAATTAATCTAGATTTAAATCAAGTTTGTTTAATCATATATTTCAATTTATTTATTATAATAAAAGCGAGTTTAATCTATGTTCTCATTATAAAAGTTTCACCCTTACTCCAGAAGAAAAGAAGTTAGCTACTCATTTGTAATAAAACATACTTATTATTGAAAGAAAAAGACATTACAAAAAGCTTTAAGTAAATAAACAGACAAGACACTCTCTCCAAGAATTACAGAGGAATCAGGAAAGAAAGTATGAAAATTCTAATGATAGACGCTCATTTTTATAGGCAAATTCGCCACCCAAACCAGCGAATGCATGTTGGGACACGTGTCAGCGAATGGTGAAGCCACGTTGGGGACACGTGTCAGAGAATGGTGAAGCCACGTTGTAGGACACGTGTCAGAGAATGGTGAAACCACGTTGTAGGACACGTGTCATGATGCAAAGTTTCCACGTGTCACGACGTGCTTGCAGAATTTACGACGTGCTTGCAGAATTTACGACGTGCTTGTAGAATTTACGACGTGCTTGCAGAATTTCTGACGTGCTTGCAGAATTTCCATTTTTTTGTCCTTTTCAAGTCTGGTTTGTCCTGTAGAGCTTCCGAGCAGTATTTTCCTAATAAAACATAAAATAACATAGTAAAAGCACTCAAAGGATAACTTTAAAATATTATTTCATAAATGTGCCAATTTAAGGGGATTAGTGAAACTATTAGTGTAAAATGATTAACTTATCGTCTAATAAATATGCACTTTTTAGTATTCATCACACCCCTCAACCAGCTTATTACTAGTCCCTAGTAAATCAAGCGAAATCTAAAAGAAAAATTCTTATTTAAGTCAATAATTGTTTTCTTTCTTTCTGAATGATCAAATAAATGACTTCTCCTGTACTCTTTACCATTCTTCCATATACTCATAAAATAAGGTATTAATCAATATATTGTGCCCACAATATCACAGGTATTTATTGAGAAGAGAGTAATTTTTTTGTCCTAAAATTATATTAGAGTTTACACTTTTTTTGGCAGTGAAAGTTTATTTATAAGCATATCTTCAATCCATGTATCGAACTTTGGGCCAGTGACTCCAAACCAGTTGGTTTTAGGGCACTATGTGTGAAGACACCCCTAGGGGCTTAATTGCTCGGATCTCAGAGATAAAAAATATTAAAAACATATCTTCAATCCATATATCGAACTTTGGGCCAGTGACTCCCAAACCAGTTGGTTTTAGGGCACTAGGTGTTAAGACACCCCTACAGGCTTAATTGCTCGGATCTCAGATAAACAGTGTCTGATTTCCTTAAGCTTTCTTTTTAACCCTTGTAACGAGCTTTTGGCCAGTAATTCCCAGACTAGTTGGCCTTAGGGTACTAGGTGTTAAAACACCCCTTCGGGCTTAATTGCTCGGGTTAGAAAGGCTACGAAACGAACTTTATTCAACTTCTTCTTTTTTTTTTTTTTACATTTTTCTCTTTTTTTTTCAATAATAATAATAAAAAATTTCACTGCTTTTAGGTGTTACCTCCAAAAAATTAGAGAACTGAATATTACAGAATTTTCACTTACCACCCATGGTCATATGTTACCATATTGTTGATAATATCTGCCAGACGAGCATATAAAGATCAAATTTAATCAATGTTATGGAGAATTCACAAATTTAAATGATTCAAAAAGAAAGGAACGATAAATAACTTATTATGAATTATATTGAGATGCGTCTCAAGAGTGAAAACTCCTTACACAGCCACCTCTGAACACAACATTCCACTTGGTTTAGAAAACAAATTTGTTGTTAGTTGTGGTATATATATGGATATATATTTTTACACACAAAATAACAACACAGTAAAAACTAACATCAATGAAAACAGACATAAACATGAAAATTATTTATTTCCTAAACTATCCTCTCCCCCCAACCAAAACGAGACATTATCCCCAATGTTTAAAGAAGGAAGAAAAAGTTTAGAAGATATCACCTGGTTACAGATTAAGGTCCAGGTTTACTTTGCGCTTTTTACCACGATCGTTACCAGACCAGTTCAACTTGGAAAGAATTGGGTCGATTTTTGGTTCATAAGCTAAGAGTTGGTCAATTAAATCATCAGCTGTTCATGCAGTTAGGAAGATATCTCTTACCGGTTTTGAAATAAACCCATTTCTTTTGGCATCTTCAAGAAATACAAAAAGAAAATCGAAAAATCCATTAACATTAAACAGTCCAATAGGTTTTTGGTGAATATTCAAGTTTGCCCATGATGCAATAGTGAATATTTCTTCCAACGTTCCGAGCCCACCTGGTAAAGCAATGAAAGCATCAGCATGATTGATCATTTCAGTGAGTCTTTCAGACATACCTGGGACAATACATTCTTCTCCATTTGATTTTCCGATGATGTGGTTTTCTGTTAAAGGTTTTGGGATGATCCCCAAAACTTGACTTCCACCTTCTTGTACAGCTTTTGAAATACATCCCATCAATCCAAGATTGCCACCGCCATATATTAAGTGCATATTCGGTTGCCATAACTCTACCCAATTCTCTTACTCCCTCAATAAATTCTGGTTTAGTTCCGGAGCTAGTCCACAAAATACACAGATATTAGTGCATCGCAGTTTTGAAGTTGTCTCCATTTATGTTATCTCTCTTGGATAGATGTGTTGAGGAAAGGGAGATGACAAGCTGAATTTATAGATCCTGAAAAGGGTCAGTGAGAAATGCACTAAATCTGCAAAATGACAACTATCAGAAAAATAGATCGTGAAAAAATGTTAGATACTGTCGGCAAAAAGTAAAAGAAAACAGTAATTTAAAGTAAAGAAAATCAATGCAATAATATGTACTGGTAGTTGTGATTGTGGCTCACATCTTCCTCTGGTTTTACGTCCAGTAACGGCTTGAACACCCTCTATGGGTCGGGGATATGCTTCCCATCCAATTTTCTTATAAATTGGCAAACAGGGTCTTTTAAAGTCAGATTCCCGAGACTGTATGGTTGTATTTCTTTATGAAATTGTGTACATAATCTGTGAATTTCACGATGAACATATCCACTAGGATGCGTCTCAAGAGTCAATGATATATCATCAAAAGGCTCCTTACTCAGTCCATCCCTAATGAATTGTATTTATCCTCACGATTATCGGACATCATTCCTAAAGAACGACAACGAGTGTTGCACATGCAGCGTGCACACTTATAACAAACACCCATTTGTTTAGCTCTTCATTTTTTAGAATAGGTGCTTTTCCCTAAACCAGGCATGTAAGAATGAATGAATGAGTTAGAGACTCACCTGCCAAACGAACCATTGCTTCGATTACCCAACGAATATCAGTAGGAATACCATGAATCATAAGAATTCTCATTCTTTATGTGCGGGCTTTATAAATTTTAATCAGAGCATTTGGGGAAGTGCAGGAAAAATATTTATGGAGGGTTGCCAGAGTTTCTTCCATGCCTTGGTTTGTAGGGTATCAGTATTTTTAGGAAACTGAAATAACCGACTTAAGTCACGGAGTACCGTTATCCGCTGCTTTACCGGGATGTGCGATAAAATAAAAGAACAAAACACTACAAAACGAAGAACAATGGAAATTACAGAAATATTAAACAGAACATGAAAGAAATTACATCAATTAAGGTATACTGGGTCTGATAGGAAAAAGTTTCTTGAAATTTTGAGTACTCCAAAAAGGGTTTCAGACGCTGTCCATTTACTTTAAATACATCACCATCCCTAGGATTCTCAAAGTTAATAGCCCCGTATGGGCAAACGTGTTTCACAAAAAGGGGGCCACTCCATTTGGATTTTAACTTTCCAGGAAATAAATGAAGACGAGAATTATAAAGCAAAACCTTTTGACCAACTTCAAATATTTTTCGTGAAATTCGACTATCATGAAAGCTTTAGTTTTAGTTTTAAGAATTTTCGTATTCTCATATGAATCATTCCTTAACTCTTCAATTTCATTTAGTTGTAATTTACGTTCATGGCCAGCATTTTCAAGGTTTGAATTAAATGCTTTAATAGCCCAAAATGCTTTATGCTCAAGTTCTATAGGCAAATGACAAGGTTTTCCATAAACTAGACGATAGGGAGACATACCCAAGGATGTTTTGAAAGCTGTTCGATATGCCCAGAGTGCATCAGTTAGTCGAAGAGACCAATCTTTGCGATTTGGGTTAACCGTTTTTTCTAGAATTTGTTTAATTTCCCTATTTGCTAATTCTACTTGTCCATTTGTCTAAGGGTGATAAGAGGTGGAAATTTTATGTGTGACTCCATACTTTTTCATTAAGGATTCAAAAGGTCTATTACAAAAGTGTTTACCTCCATCACTTATTATGGCCCGAGGAATTCCAAATCGACTCAACAAGTTTTCTTTAAAAATTTGATCACAGTTCTGTGATCATTGTTCCGACAAGGAATTGCCTCAACCCATTTTGAAACATAATCGACTGCAACTAAAATATATAAAAATCCAAAGGATGGGGGAAATGGGCCCATGAAATCTATCCCCCAACAGTCAAAGATTTCAATGACAATGATGGGATTTAAAGGCATCATGTTTCTTTTTGAAATAGATCCCAACTTTTGACAATTTTCGCAAGTTTTGCAGAAAGTGTATGTTCTTTAAAAATGGTGGGCCAATAAAATCCACATTGCAAGATTTTTGCAGCGGTTTCTTAGATGAAAAATGACCTCCACATGCTTCTGAATGATAGAATTGAATAACACCACTTATCTCACTGTCAGGTATGCATCGTCTGAAAATCTGATCAGGGCAGTTTAAACAGATAAGGATCATCCCAGTAGAATCTTTTGACTTCGGTCAAAAATTTCGTCTTATCTTGTTGGCTCAAGTCTGGGGGTATCTTTCCTATTGCAAGAAAATTGACAATATTAGCATACCAAGGCAGTGTGTTTACTGAAAATAAAAATTCATCGGGAAAAGAATCATTGATGGGAGTGGTATCGATTAATGACTCGTTTGTGAGTCTCGATAAGTGATCTGCGACCACGTTCTCTGCCCCTTTCTTGTCTTTGATTGTGAGATTGAATTCTTGAAGCAATAAAATCCACCGTATTAATCTTGGCTTGGCATCCTGTTTAGACATCAAATATCTAACAGCAGCATGATCAGAGTAAACAACAGTTGAAGAACCGATTAAATATGATCGAAATTTATCCAATGCAAATATTACAGCCAGTAATTCTTTTTCTGTGGTAGTGTAATTCATTTGTGCACTGTTTAATATTCTACTAGCGTAATATATCACATGCGGCTTACCTTCCTTTCTCTGCCTTAGAACTGCACCAACTGCATAATCACTAGCATCGTACATTAGCTCAAAGGGCAAGGACCAATCAAGGGATTGCATAATAGGAGCAGAAGTCAAAAGACTGATAATTTTTTGGAATGATTTTTGACATTCTTCTGTCCATTCAAATGTTGCATCTTTTAATAGAAGGTTACATAAGGGTCTGGATATGGTACTAAAGTCTTTAATGAACCTCCTATAAAATCCTGCATGTCCTAGAAAGAGCGAATGTCCCTGACTGTTTTTGGTGATGGTAATTTAGAAATGGCCTCTATTTTTTCTTTGTCAACCTCAATACCTTTAGACGACACAACGTGTCCTAAAACAATTCCTGAATCAGTCATGAAATGGCATTTTTCCCAATTTAACACAAGTCCTTTTCTTCACATCTTTTCAAAATATTTTCCAGATTAATCAAGCAATTATCAAATGAATTTCCAAAGACAGTTATATCATCCATAAAGACCTCTAAACAGTGTTCAACCATGTCACTAAATATGCTCAACATGCATCGTTGGAATGTTGCAGGTGCATTACAAAGTCCAAAAGGCATTTTCCTAAATGTAATGTTCCAAAGGGGCATGTGAATGTGGTCTTTCCTGATCTTCTAAAGCAATGGGAATCTGATAGTAACCCGAGTAACCATCAAGAAAACAATAGTATGGGTCCAGCTACTCTTTCTAAAATTTGGTCAAGAAATGGCAAAGGGAAATGATCTTTTCTAGTTGCGTCATTCAATTTTCTATAATCAATACACATACGCCACTAGATGAAATGCGAGTTGGGATTAATTCCCCTTTATCATTTTTTACAACAGTGATTCCAGACTTTTTAGGTACAACCTGTGTAGGACTTACCCACTTACTATCAGAAATAGGGTAGATTATGCCTGCATCAAGAAGTTTAAGGACCTCAGTTTTTACTACTTCTTTCATGTGAGGGTTTAATCTTTTTGGGGTTGACGATATGTCCTAGCATTATCTTCTAGATATATTCGAGTGTGTGCAAATTAATGGATTAATACCTTTTATGTCTTTTAAAGTCCATCAATTGCCAGTTTGTTATTTCTTTAACAAATTTAAAAGTTTACCTTCTTGATCGCTTGTGAGAGAAGAAGAAATTACCACAGTGGTAAGTTTTATTATCTTCTAGAAATGCATATTTCAGTCCTTCTGGCAAGGCTTTTAACTCCAAATTGGGTGCTTCTTCATGTTTTCTTCTTCCAATGTTCCCAGTTCTTCATCGTCTTCCAATACCTGAATAGAGTCAAGTAGAAAATCATTAGTAATATCCGAATCAATTTGTGCACTTGACTCAACATAATAGCAGAAAAAATTTCATAGGATCAGATAAACTCCCCTGAATATGCTCATCCACAATAGGTTCAATTGATTCTGCACTTTCGTTTTCATTATCTTCATCATATGGCTGTTTGCACATGTTAAAAACATTTAACTCTAATGTCATGTTGCCAAAAGAAAGATTCATGATTCCATTCTGCAATTTATCAAAGCGTTAGCTGTCGCTAAAAATGGCCGACCAAGTATTACAGGGATTGGTTATAACTGTCTGCCACAGGTTGTGTTTCTAAAACAATAAAATCCACAGGGTATACAAATTTATCGATTTGTAATAACACATCTTCCACAATTTCTTTTGGTACCTTAACTGATCTATCGGCAAGTAAAAGGGAGTTGGGTAGTTGAGGTTGGTTCATCTCACCGATATTAAGTTGTTGGTAAACCGAAAATGGAAGTAAATTTACACTAGCTCCAAGATCAAGCAAAGCATGTTCAATGTTTTGATTTCCAATAATACAAGAAATAGTTGGACAACCAGGGATCTTTGTATTTTAATGCATTATTGGTTGAGAGAATGGAACTTACCTGTTCAGCTAGAAAAGCTTTCTTTCTTACCTGATGTTTTCTTTTAACGGTGCACAGATCTTTCAGAAATTTGCATATGATGGTATCTGTTGAATGGCATCTAACAAAGGGATATTGACCTTTACCTGTTTGAATATTTCATAAATCTCTGGGGAATGGTTCAATTTCTTTGTTTTAATGCCTGAGGAAATGGAGGTGCATGAGAAAAACTATTATTATCAATGACGGGTAATGGCCCATCAACCCCTTCCTTACCCTCTGATTCTGATTTTTCCTCAGTTTCATGAGGTTCAAGAATAGGTCTGTGGATGGTCTTACCACTACGAAGAGTAATAATAGATTTGACTTGGTCTAAGTGTTGACTTCCAGAACTACCCTCATGAGGGTTTTGATGACTCTTGGGATTTGACTGAGGTTGTGCAGGAGGAAACTTACCTTTTTTTTAATGGCCCAAGCAGATGTGATTTTATCAAAAGTTTCCTTCAAATCATTCATCATTTGTGCATTTTGGTTATTGATGGTTTCTTGTTTTTCCATGAATGCACTCAAGTTATCTTCAATGGTTTTCCTAGGTGGTGGGACATATGGTGCATAATTCTGGGAATTTCGAAATTCTGGTGACTGAGGGGAGGTTGGTGTGAAGGTTGTGCTTGGTTATCATTCCTCCAATTGAAGTTTGGATGGTTTCTCCAACCAGGATTATAGGTCTGTGAGTATGGGTTTGGATTTGGTCTATTGAATGTGTTTATGGAACTGACCTGGTCATGGAGACATTCTTTCAGGGCTGGTAAGACGGGCAAACTTCTGTGACATGTTCATTTGAACTACAGATTTGACATATGACTTTCTGAACTGACTTGACATGATCATTTCCTGTTTCTAAAGCCTCAACTTTTTTAGACAGAAATGCATACTTGGCAGCAAGGTCATGGTCTTCCCTAAGGTTAACATACCTCTACCAGATGGTTGTGGTTTAACAGATGACTCATATGTACCAATTGTATCCCATTGTTTGTATTCTCTGCTATATGCTCTAGGTAATCTAGTGCATCTTCGGGATCTTTATCCCTAAACTCACCATTACACATCATCTCCACTACTTGTCTACCTTGGGGTGTTAGAAATTGGGCAACTAACCTCCATGTTTCAAACCCATGATGTGGACAAATATTTAACAGCTCTTTATACCTCTCCCAACATTGGTAAAGTGTTTCCCCTGACTCTTGTGTGAATGTTGCGATTCTTTTTAAAGGAATTTGTCATATGAGGGGGAAAAGAACTTTTTAAGAAACTGCTCTTGTAAATCATCCCATGTTCTAATAGATCCTGACCTAAGATTTTGTAGCCAAATTTTTGCTTTATCCTTTAAAGAAAAGGGAAAAAAATTTAACCGAATTATATTCATGCTACAATTTTGGTCTGTGCAAGTGTTACATAATTCTTCAAACTCTCTTAGGTGCTGATAAGGGTTTCTGATTCTAGACCATGGAATGTGGGTAAAAGATTGATGACACTTGATTTAAAATTGAAACGTGCTGCTTCTGGGGAAAAACAATGCAAGATGGTGATCCTGACCTAGTGGGGTTCATGAATTGCCTGAGTGTCCTAGGGTGATTAGATCTCCATGCTGAGACTCGTTTTCTTCCTGATTAACTGGGTTTTCAACTTGGGCAGGTGGATTCTCAATTTGGATTTCAGCCATTCTGACTAACATTGAAGGTGATGAGGACTCTCTTTTTAATCTGCCACTAGATGTTCGAGACCAGTGTTTCATGCAACTTAAAAAAAAAACTATATGTAAAATATGAAATTGCAAATACAAAACTTAAAAATGAAAATTAAACTAAAAATGAAAAGAACAAATTAAGGAAATACAGATGCAGTGATTTAGACCTAAAAACGTCCTCTAACCCTTGTCAATTCCGATCTCAAATGAATTTCTCGTTCATTTTTCTCAATGTCTTGAATTATGGTTTCGTGAAGTTTTATGAGAGCATCTCTACGTGGGGATGGTTCGAAAAAATTCTTTAATGAATAGCAAACACCTTTTAAGTTGATTTTTCTGTTTCCTGTAACCAAGAAAAATTAAGAACAAGGTCTCTCTATATGTGGGATTTCTGGGTTCAGGGTTCATCAAGGATTAATCAGGACACTTTGGATCTAAAAAAAAAAAAAGAAAAGAAGATGAGGATAGGATGCAGAAGATTTTAAATAAAAACAAAATACGAAATAAAAATAACGAAAAGTAGAGAAATAAGAAATTAAAAATTCTATCTACTAAATAATACTTCCCCCGGCAACGGCGCCAAAAACTTGACACGCTCAAAAGTGGTCTTTTACTCCCAAGTATAAGAGTGTCGAAGTAATAAAATAACCCGGTGAGTCCGGGGTCGATCCACAGAGAAGAGAGATTAGCAAAATAGAATATTTAACTGTACGGGAATGAAAAGTTTGCTTTGTTGAAGTAGTTGGAGGATTTTAGGTTGGAATACAGTAATAGAAGGAAATGCTGGAGTTAGGGGATCCACTTTTAGTCTTTAAAACATTTATAAATCTCGCTTTATAATAATTTATAAATTGCCTTTTTTATACCCACTTAATTATTACAAGAATTAATTATGCCAATAAAAGAACCAGCCATAAAGGCGGGTGATACCGTTTGTCTATAACAAGTCCTACCAAGGTACTTAATTATGCAAAATCAGATAAAACCGACCATAAAGGCGGTATAAAGATAAAACCGACCATAAAGGCGGTATAAAGATAAAACCAGCCATAAAGGCGGTAGACAGAAAAAACCAGCCATAAAGGCGGTATAAAGATTGTCAATAATTAATCTAGATTTAAATCAAGTTTTAATCATTATATTTCAATTTATTTATTATAATAAAAGCGAGTTTAATCTATGTTCTCATTATAAAAGCTTCACCCTTACTCCAGCAGAAAAGAAGTTAGCTACTCATTTTGTAATAAAACATACTTATATTATTGAAAGAAAAAGACATTACAAAAAGCTTTAAGTAAATAAACAGACAAGACACTCTCTCCCCAAGAATTACAGAGGAATCAGGAAAGAAAGTATGAAAATTTCTAATGCTAGACGCTCCTTTTTATAGGCAAATTCGCCACCCAAACCAGCGAATGCATGTTCTGGACACGTGTCAGCGAATGGTGAAGCCACGTTGGGGACACGTTTCAGAGAATGGTGAAGCCACGTTGTAGGACACATGTCAGAGAATGGTGAAGCCACGTTGTAGGACACGTGTCATGATGCAAAGGTTCCACGTGTCACGACGTGCTTGCAGAATTTACGACGTGCTTGCAGAATTTACGACGTGCTTGCAGAATTTCCGACGTGCTTGCAGAATTTCCGACGTGCTTGCAGAATTTCCATTTTTTTGTCCTTTCAAGTCTGGTTTGTCCTGTAGAGCTTCCGAGCAATATTTTCCTAATAAAACATAAAATAACACAGTAAAAGCACTCAAAGCATAACTTTAAAATATTATTTCACAAATGTGCCAATTTAAGGGGATTAGTGAAACTATTAGTGTAAAATGATTAACTTATCGTCTAATAAATATGCACTTTTCAGTATTCATCACCTCTCCCACTCACTATTTTAAACTTAAGGTTTCTATCTAAAATATCTAAATTTTTATCCTAACTAGTGTGCATAATCTTATGGCGGCTAATTTATAATTTATTTACACTAGTTTGTTATAAGCGAGCTAATCAATTTTAACTATTAAAATGTGTCACTAATATCCTATTAGTCTCTACTAATAATTATACTCTATTAAACTAATTTAATAAGAGTGGAATAAGTGAGCTATAATATTTTAACTCTTAAATACTCAGCACTTAAAGGTCTAAAACCATAGAATTCTAAAAGGTCAAAATTTAATTAAACATTTTAATAAATCTTAGTGCGTCATAAACTCAATGGTACGTGGAATTATATCCCGAGTGCAGACCACATTTCCGTCCATACGGAATCGGGTATGGAATTTATATCCGGGTTTCCATCTATATACCAATGGAATTTATTATGCACCAATTAAGTCCAATGTATTAGAATTCAAGTTTTTAGACACTTAATCCCATTAATCTAATTAATGATTTCAATGCTTATCATATTCTAATTTAAACATTTTAAATTTACATAAAATCATAATTTTATGTCTATAATGATTATGCATCTATGACATGTTATGGCAAGTAAAATGCCGAGTGGGCACCCTAGGCTATATGATATGTTATTCAAACAGTTCGAAATAAACATACATATAACATAATAAAAATTATTTTGCATTGACCGGGCTCTTATTTTTCCTATACTAATCTAATTAGTACATAAGATTTACCAAGGCATTCCTTGGCCTTCAAATCTCGCTCCAAAGTGGTATTGGCTCCTTTCGTGGCTTCGATGCTCCATATTACAAAGAATGAAATTTTACATTGAAAACTAAAATTACAATGAATATAAAATTGGCCTTATGGCCTTACAACCCAAAACCAAAATCACCTATAAAAATAAGAGCCATAAAAATTTACGACCAATGCAAAATCCATTCATCACATGAAATATTAAAACCATTCATCACATTAACTTAATAATGTGCCAACTCATCTAAACATGCATATCATATTTATAACTCATATAAACATGTTAAAACAGAAACTTTAAATAATAAAGAGAAGGGTTAAGAGCACTTTTCAACCTCGCTCTTGATGCCAATTGTAGGGAACGCCTTCCCGTCGCGCAGCGGAAGCGGTTAGGCTCAGGAACCGAACTTGAAAAAAATTTCTGCTCTTCCTTTCTTTGGCCGAAAGTTACCAGTGATATTGCTGAAGTTTTGGACAGAATTTCAGCCCCGGAATAGCCCCGAAACAGTCCCTGAACAGCCCTTGAACTGCAGTGGAAAAACTGCACTATTTTGGACACGTTATGGGCGCGAATTGCACCCAGTTGCAGGTCTGATTTGCGCCTCTTACAGGTCAGTTTCGGATCTGATTTTTTCTCCAAAAATTAATCCTAATACATACCTAAAGATATCTTAAAGTGTTCCCAAAATCCAGAATGAAAAACAAACAAAACGGATCTCACCGTGGCTCCCTGAACTTGCGCAAATTGAGATTTCTCAGGGAGGTGGTGCCGTAACTTCTATGGTCAATTTGGGGATGATTTTCAATGTCACAAGGTCTTCCGAACTATGTCTCGACACTAACGGAGGGTAGTGTGGGCTACACTCACAAATTAATCCCTAAACGGTTTAGAGAATATCACACACACCGTAGAGAATTCTCAACTTTTGAGAGCTTGAAGAAGAGATGGAGGCTAGGGTTTCTAATGACTTGGATCGGGAAAAATTAAATCATAATTTTCCTTTTTATTTATGGTTAATTGTTTCATAAAACAAATCAACCAGAAGTCTCCCAATGGTGTAGTATTTCGGCCAAGGTAGGGAATAGGTCTCCTTGTTTATTTTGCTTCCAAAATAAACAAATCCTACTCCCATTAGACTACCAAAATTCGCCATGCCATGCTATAGGGATATTGGATTGATTTGTTTACAAAACAAACAAATCCTATCCATAATCATACACCAATATTTCGGCCAAGGTAGAGTTTAATTAGGATTTGATTTTGTTTACTAAACAAACAAATCCTATTCCTTATCCTATAAGGAATTCTACCTTGGTAATAATTCTTAGCCTTATTAAATTTATCATATATAATTTAATATTCTAATTTAATAATTTTCATATATAATTATTAATACTTTATATTAAATTTTAATATAAAGTCTCATGTGTGATATAATTAATATTATTAATCACATTAATAATATTTATTCCTTTTGTGAGTATATAATTAGACCATCCAATTATATTAGCTCCGCTATAGTAAATCGAGCTAGCACGGGGACCAAGTGGACCTACGGTTCTGAGCTCCAATAATCTCGAAATATTAATTAAGCTCTTAATTAAATATTCTGAATTATTAACTCCGGGTTATTCCACTAAAAACCCGAAGTTGCACTCTCGTTACCGTAGATGAAATATTAAGCCGAACCAAGTCGGTGTCCACCGATATAGTCATTGCATAAGAATTGATCCTTCACGAATATCTCATAATTAGAGCCGGGTCATAATATCCGTTATACCCCTCTAATTATTTTTATCTTAAGTACCATTGATTCTTTAATGAACGATTCATTCATAACTGTTATGAATATTAATCTTTCTATTCGTAATAGAAAGACTTGAGCGCTCTAATCGTCCAAGTACCGAATCAACCCTTAAGAGAGATATTCATCTACTTCTCGCAAGAAGGAGTGAATTCCATGTCTATGTAAAACGTTCCCAGCTACATAACAGACTATGCCCCCAAAGTACATAGTTATTGGTTGGGATTGCTACACCAACCTCACCTTTATAAATCAAAGGACATATCCCGCCATGCAGGAGTTCGTAGTACACTCAGGATTAAGATCAACCCATATATGACCTTCAAGTAAATTGAAATGACTTTTTTTATTTAACGGATATTATAAGAATGTCATTTCTATCTGGGTCCATTCCTATATGATCACATCATATAAGGTGCCTCCATTCTCATGTCTCTACATGGACGATCCGGATTAAGATCGCCATCCAAATATAGAATGGACCACAGCTATAGATAAACCACAAACAAAGTATCGGTTTGTTTGCTCTCTATGGACTATTTAAGATTACTAACTTCAGACTTGAATCCTCTGGTGCATGACACTCATGCACCAAGTCTTGAAGGTACATAAGTAATCTATGGTATTTATGAAGATATATAATATGCGAAAATTAAAACAAACAATTTGATAAATGAATAATGCATCATTTTATTTCTATGCAAAAGAAACCGTTTACATCTCATGTAGCTCTAGGGCATACATCCCAACAATGAGACGGTATTAGTCCACGAAGGATAAATCATTAAATATCCCTAGTCAGAGTATTATCGAGATTGGACATCGATGAATGCGTAAAAGACTAGAATTACACTTGTGCACGTTATGAGGGCATAACGGCATAGTGCTCATACATTTGGGTATAGGATACTCATGCAAGTGTAATAGTAGGTTGTGTTTTACCGATGGTACGGAAAACAGCTTCGCTCTGGATAGACCCACTCGGAATTCCATTGGTAGTATGACTATGTGTTTATGGAAGTCCGAAATCAGGGTAGGTGTATTTGGTCTTAACCTGAGACTTGCACCGCTAATACTTGCGACAATCAATATACTTTGGTTTTGGTCATCCAGGGCTTTAACCTGTTCTGTGTATGCCTCTGCTGAGTATATTGAGAATCGTAGTGTATTGGGTGATGTCAAGATGGAAGTATCACTCCAGTCGTATGGAGATGATGATCGCCCAGGGATACAGAACTGGTTTTCTAAAGGGTTGCAACCATCGGGATAATATGACTTGGTCATGATTATCCGATAATAAAGAGACTAGTTGTTTGTCATCCGATATATACTTCGTACGAGACAGACACTGAACCAGCCCTAGGCCTTGCATGTGATCATCTGATATTGGATCGAAATACGCAATACTACGTATATTACGCCTGATACAGATCATTATATTCCTATAAGGATATTTCTGGAGAATTTGCTAGAAGCCAACCTTGTCTTGTAAATCGGTAAAACGTAGTAGGAGTTATTTACGTGTTCGGATAGTCTGACGACCCGATTTACTGCCAACATATCCGGGGATCTCATGGGTCGCTTCCCGAAGATTCACCGATGACGTATAACTCACACTTTATTAATCTGGGATTAATTAGAAGAGAGAGAAAATTAATCTGGGATTAATTACAGAGATATTTTATCTCGGATAAAATATCATTTAAAGAGAGAGAACGATTGATTTGAAATTAATCGGTAAATTAATATATTCGATATATTAAACGAAATTGGATTTCGACGCGAAATTAAAATTAGATTTTAATTCGGGCGAACGAATTAATTTAGAATTAATTCGTTAGCGACGTGAAAAGTAATTATGCTTGACATGATTATTTAATTAAATTAGATTTAATTACGACGCAATGGAAAATTCATTAATTTGGAATTAACGAACCCGAACCCGGGATTATTTGTGAGCGCATTCGCATTTTGAATTCGAGTGCGGCACGCATGTCAAATCACTAGTCGCATCTAACGTCACATCATGCGTCAATCAAGTGATAGATGTCTTTCACTTTGAGTGATTGACACTAGTCACTATTCATGATTGATGGAGTTGATGTGAGTGGTTGGAGCCTTAAAGGCTTGACTTTTTGAAAGCCAAATTCATTGTAAATGAATTTGAAATTCATATTTGTGTATAAGATACACAAATTAGAACCACCCACAACTCTCTTCTCTCTCAAAAATCCTCTCATCTCTCACGCCCATTGGGCATTTCTTCACTGGTTTCTGCTGGGCAAAACTGAGAAGATGGGAAGCAAAGTATGATGTTTTTGTGGCAAAACATCAAGAGCTAGCACTCTGAGAGACATGCGAAGGTGATAGGGAAGTCCACCCATGAGCTTGGAATCATTTGACGAAGCTTGGAGCTTGAAGAAGTTGATCCAAAACTGAAAAATGGAGGACAGTGGACTGCTCACTGCCGTGAGCCTTTGAGGGCAGAAAATGAATTTTTGTTCGTTGCTACGTCACTCAACCGATCGATGTAAGTATTCCGCAAATTCCTCGATTGTATTCGCACTTATTTCTTGCTTGTTATTCGATCATCGGGACCGTAGAAACTCCAACAGTAACTGCTAATGCAGTCCACCATTGTGAAGTCTAACATGATCATTCAGGTGCGTGGGGAAGTTCCGATTGTCATGGCTAACTTTATCCTGCCCAGAGGGACGACTGGTGTTCCCCCAAACCCGTCTCGTCCTAGGTCACTGTCGTGTATTCTATCCTCAATCCATCCAAGGCTTCCTTGGAAATTATGTCCACCGCACTCCCTGGATCCACCAAGATTCTGTCTACTTCAGCTCCTCATATTACTACCTTAATTATTCATGTGTCGTCATCCAGAAAACTCACCTTATGTGCATCCTCGTCGGTGAACATTATAGAGACCAACCAATCACTTTACATGCCCTAGGCCTGCCCCACCGACATTACCTCTAATCCTCAGATCCTATAGTAATTCTTTCTTGACCGGTTCGAGTCTCCGGCCAGTGTCCTTCCTCCAGTGATGGTATACGTTTGCCTATGCCCATGCCGCTGCAGGGCCGTCATGGCCTCCTGGCCTATGTACTCATTTAGATAACCGTTCTGCGCTAGATTTTCCATCTATTCTCTCAAATCCTTACAACCATCTGCCGAATGTCCCCTCATATTGTGGTGTACACAATAATATTTTTCACTCTTCTTTTCTACTGGATACTTTCTCAAATCGGGCTCCATCAAGTGGCCCCTACTCTAAATTTCCTTCACGATCTGTGCCATTTGCTTGTTCAGGTGTGTGTACCCTACTCCTTCGGCCACATGGTTCACTTGCACTTGAGGTCTCCTCTCTTGTGGCACATTGCTTGTGGGCACTGGCATGAACTGCATCTGTCTTGGAGGAGGATTTCTCAATTCTCTATCCGACCTCTTCGGCATCTCCAATCTCAGCGCTTCTTCTTTTTGAACCCCTCCCTTCAGACGGCTTTTCCTCTTCCTCCATAAAAAAAAACTTCCTCGCTAACTCCAAAGCTGTGGCGTAGTCTGGTATGTCCTGGAGCCTCAAGTAAATCCATAATCTTCAAACCTGTAGGGCTCCTTTAAGACTTTCCAGAGCCTCAGTTGACTCATAGGCCCTGACCTCGTCGACACAAATTGTGGTACCTTTCAATAAAATTCTTCAAGGGCTCATCATCCCTCTGCTCATCAACCTTAACTCTTCTATTGTCTTTTTTGGAACACACGGTCCTTTGAAATGTCTAATGAACGATTTCCTGAGCTGTGAGAAGCTAATGATGCTCTCTGGAGTCAAACTTCTGAACCACAAGATTGTGGTTCCACCTAGGGTCAAAGGAGCACCTTGCAGATGGCTTCTCCCATCATTTCATGTACTTCCATTAGCATGATAAAACTCTCAATGTGAGACTTAGGATCGGTGTGACCCTTGTATATATTTATAGATGGTATTGTGAACCGCCTAGGAAATTCTGCCAACAAGATTTCTTCTGTAAAAGGAGAGGCCATCTCTCCGTCCTGACCATCCCATTTATCCACCATTAGATTTTCCTCCCACATGTTCATTTATTTTCTAAAGTAGGCTTTCATATGGTTATCAGTATCATCATATTGCCTCTCCTGGACATCTTCACGTCTGTTGCCCCGATCACGACATGCACCATGGCTAGACAACTCTCGTTCCTATCTCCCATATCTATTATCTTCTCCCATCTTGGAGTGTGGGCTATTACTTGATGACTCGAGCATTTTTCTCTATTCTTCTTCCCCCCACATTCTTTTCGTTGGCAGGGCTCTCGCTATCACCACTGAACTCACCCTTTGTGGCTCATTCCTCCCGGATTCATTGTCACCGCTCAAGTTTACTACCCTTTTCTCTTCCGTTATCTCATTTCTCCTCCGACTTAGACCAACCTCCAACTTCTCATTATTTGCCTTTTCTAGCCTTTCTAACTTCTCCAACATGGCTTTCATGAGTGTCTGTTTCTCTTCTCTATCCTTTCTCATGCTCTCCTCTATTTTTCCCATCCACTCCGTTGTTGAACTCTCCGATGACCTATAGTTCCCATCTTGCCATCGTCTTATCATGCTAGTTGTTTTTTTCTTTTTCCCCACAGTCGGCGCCAACTGTTGACAGATGATTTTCGTCCTAGGGGTAGTTTCGAGATAACACCCGAGATAACCTTCAATCAACCTTGAATTTATTTGGTTATAGGTAGACCAAAGGCAAATTCATCAAAAGACAATGAGCACACAAGAAATCTAAAAGAAAAGATTTAACGTGGTTCGGTGGATCTAGTCCAGCCTACGTCCACGGTCGTAAAGTGGGGTGGGGGTTCTTTTTATTACTAAATCGAGCTCGACCGACCTATTTTTATGAAGGTCTAAAGAAGCCGAGCAGGTTGTACTATTTCTTACGAGTAGTTTTCAAATGAAAAATTTTCGTAACCCTTACAAATTTGATCAACCTTCCCTTATATACTACCCAATACATGGCACTGTTCCCATATCTTTATGACATCAGCCCTGCAGGTCTGCGGATTTATGGAGATTTGACAGGTTCTTTTCCCCATTCTGCCACCCTCGAAAGAAAAAACCTACCTTCTGAATTCCTGTCACATCACGCATTTAAGGTGCATTGTCAGATTTTTTCATTAATGATGATAGCCTGGTGAGTTTCGAATGTGAGGGTTTTGGAGGGAGAAATCTCACTATTTTGATCTCACGTCCGTCTTTAAGAGGTCGGTCAGATAATGCTGCCCCCACCACTTCCGACCTGATCCACAATATCCGAGCTGGCAATCCCGATCCTGGGAGTGAGTAGAAATGGACTGGGCTACCAAGTTATTGTGGTCGGTCTCACTTATTCGTTGCCGATCTTGAAGAACTGAATCATGCTATGCACTCTGGATGGGTGAAACTTCCCCTTTTGCCCTTACCGAACTGTTCAGAAACTTTAGCCGCGTTAATCCCCATCAACACCTTGTTACATTAAAAATCTCTTTGATGAGCGAACTTGAGGAAGTTATGGCGCAAGAGTTATTGTA